>CM068722.1:5512170-6039107 GCA_035079005.1 Fraxinus americana | reverse complement strand
CTTAACACATTAGGCAACTCTTAATCAAGCCAACAATCTTCAATATATAAATGTATGTATGTATTTCTAAGTGCATGTTTGATGTGAATTTTCAGTAAATAAAGTTCATATAAGTTGATGGGCTCTTTATATTACTTACTTATCTTTTTATCTAATGTATCTTTGTGTTGTTTAATGTTGAATAATATCTTTGCATACAATGGACAAAGAGTGGCTACACTTATCAAGGTTGTCGTCTAAAATTAAATATTGCAGATATAGATATCAATCGGACAAAATTTAACGTATAACGATCATAAAGTTTGACTTGTAGATTTTCAAAACAATATAGAGATGGAGCTTAAAGTTTGTTGAACGAGCTCGTGAAAGTTACAATTCAGAAATGATAGTATGCCCTTGTGTTAAGTGTATGAATCTAATGCATCACCATTATAATAAAATCTATGAACATTTGATTATTAAGAGTATAGATCCTACGTATAGTGTCTAGGTATTTCATGGAGAACAACCAAGTGATGCAAATTTGTTCGATGTAGAAATACCTGAGTGGTGTCCAAGTAGGTATTGCACATAAGGAAAATGCTAAATGTCAACTACTGCATTGGTACATGTTTGAGGAGGAAGAAGTTGTAGCATTAGGGAGAATTCCAACAATAGACCCTAGTGCAAAGGTGTATCACTTGCCACTCGAAAGAGACTGTTGGAAGCTTTGGGTTGAGAAAGTGTATATGGGTCAAATGACCTTATACAGACCTACAAATGAATTTCAAACTCTTCGTGAAGCCCTAAGATGTACTGTTACTTGGCCAGAGAGTAGTATTAGTGGTCAGAGAGTAGTATTAGACTTCTTTGATGAAGGTATGTTTCCAGGATTTATTACAACTATGTGTGAATCCATTTCCACTTCGGGGAATTGCATTTTCTCATTTTAAATCTTTATGAGCAACACATATGAAGTGTAGAAGTAAGTTGTGGCTGAGAGCTGATATTTGTTGATGTTCTTTAGCTAGCATAAATACTTTTTGAAGCAACAATTTAAACCAGAGACGGTTGCTCTTATGGAACCTTTTGTACAAGTAGATCGTATACATAATTGGAAGCGTAAATTACGTATGGATAATTCATGCTCTAATGTCACAGAAGGTGGGAAAGTCTGGCTATTTTGGAGGAATAACTTGTAATTTGATCTGTTAGTTGCATCTGATCACGCAATTTCAGACATCTTTCTGAAGGAAGGAAAAAGAAGTTTTGCTACATTTGTGTATGCTAGCTGTTTCTGGATTGAGAACTTTGGGAACATATGCGGAGTATACCAGGTGATACGGAAGCATGGCTTATTTGTCGTAATTTTAATGTTGTTTGAGCTAATGAGGAAAAAGTGGGAGGGCTTTTTTCTGACAGACGTCTGAAGCAAGAATTTAACCAATGTATTCAAGAATGTGATCGGGTAGATTTACCATTTGAAGGTAGTTGCCTAACTTGGTGTAATGGTATAGCAGGTAGGAGAAGGATTTGGGCTCGACTAGATAGAGTATTGGTGAACACCATTTTCTTGGAAAAGTTTAGCTCGTCAATATGGCCCTCTCAACATCGACCACTGTCCAATGATGGTCAGACTGAATAATAGAACTCGGGATTATGCTCCAAGACCTTTTAAATTTCAGCGTATGTGGTGCTCGCATGAGGGGCTTCTACCTCTCATTAAACAATGTTGGGAAAAGGAGGTCAATGGATGCCCAATGGTCCGTATGGGGTGCAAACTAAGGCCTTAAAAAAGGTGCTTAAAAGGTGGAATGCTGAGGTGTTTGGTCGGGTAGAACAAGAAATGACCAAACTGGAATACCAAATGATGTTGCTAGAAAATTCAATCATACAAAAATATTCGGAGGACGTAGGGGCTGAGCTTATCAACTGTGGCAAACTCCATAAGGAATGGGTACAGCGGGAAGAGGTTTTATGGTGCCAAAAGGCGAAGATAAAGTGGTTACAAGAGGGTGATGCCAACACTAGATTTTTTCACTCAAGTGTAAGGGACAACGCCTCCAAGAAATCTATTCAGAATATGATTTTAGATGATGAACGTTTACTTACATCAGTTGATGCTATCCACACTGAGGCTATTAATTTTTTCCAAAATCCGCTTATGGTCTCTCCCACCACAAGAGAATATGAAGCTCTAAATCTTATTCAACCATGTATTAGGGAAGCTGAAAATGAATTGTTGTGTCGACCTACCATGGATGAGGTTCAAACAGCACTTTGGTCGATACCTACGGATAGTTGTCCCAGGCCGGATGGATTTATAGCTAGTTTTTTAAGATTTGCATGGGATGTAGTGAAGATGGATTTGCTGGATATGGCTTTAGAATTCTTCAAGGGACAACCACTAACTACTCTACTTGGAGCAAAAAACTTGGTCTTGATTCCTAAAGTGGATAATCCTGGAAGTTTTGCACATTTTTGCCCCATTAGTCTTTGTCCGATTCCATACAAAATCCTCTTCAAAATTCTTGTCCTATGTTTGGCTCCACTTCTTGGGTCTCTTATCTCCAAGGAACAAGCGGCTTTTATACCTGGCCAAAGAATTTTTGAAAATGTGGTTGTTGCTCAAGAAATGACATCAGCATTAAATAGGAAAGTGAGGGGGTGGAGGCATTATCTTAAAACTGGATATGTCAAAAGCGTATGACAAAGTGAATTTGGGTTTCTTGTTAGAGGTCCTGAGGAGATTTGTATTCTCTCAACAATGGAGAAACCTGGTTTTTAATTGTATTTCTTCCCCATGGTTCTCAATTATACTGAATGGGTAGGCTAAAGGTTTTTTTCAAGCATCCTGTGGTCTATGACAAGGGGATCCTTTATCCCCTTATTTGTTTATTCTAATGGAGGAGGTCTTCTCCCGAATGCTTAAACTGGCTTTTGATTTGGGTAAGATAAAACCTTATAAAGTGGGTGGTGGTGCAATGGTCTTTCATCTTTTATATGTGGATGATATACTAATTTTCTCCAATGGTGACAAGAGATCAGTTCGAAATTTATTGCACGTGCTTAATACATACGACTATTTCGGGACAAATGGTGAGCTCAACCAAATCTATGATCTTTTTCTCTAAGAACATCAATCTAATTAGGAGGGACGGTTTGCTGAATCTATCAAGTTTCGGTAAGAGAGCGTGGCCATACACATTCTTGGGGGTGCCTCTTCAGGTAGGAAAACTTACTATGAATATGCTTGAACCGATGTTGGCAAAGGTTCAAAATTGGTGGGGTGGAAAGGTAAACTTTTATCGTTTGGCGGAAAAATTACTCTCATTAAACATGTTCTTAATAGCATGCCCATCCACATCCTATCTGTCTTGAAAATCCGTGAAGGAATTTTTAAAGAACTAAATAGAATGTTTTCTGATTTTCTTTGGGGCTCATCACTCGAGGGTCACAAAAGAAAATGGGTTGCATGGAATAAGATTTGCCTACCGGTGGAAGAAGGAGGTCTCGGATTTCGAAACCTCATGGAAGTGCATGCATCTCTTTAAATGAAATTTGTCTAGAAACTATTAAAAGGGGCCAGCTTATGGGCTGATTTCTTCAAAAGAAAATATATGGCGGATAATCATCTTACTAATATCCTACATAGTAATCAAGGTTCTAGATTTTGGAGTCACTGTTGCACGTTGCTCCTCTGGTGTTAAAACAAACAAAAATGGTTATACGGAATGGGGAAGCTAGCTTCTGGTTCGACAACCGGTTGGGGTCAGGCCCTTTGCCAGAAGAGTATCACCATAATGACCAGAAACTCCAAGTTAAGGATTTGTTGTCAGACACAGGATGGGATATGGAAAAGCTTTGAAACCTTATTGATAATGATAGTGATAAACGAATTATTGATGCTAATATTGTTCTTCGACTTAGGAGTGATGTGCTAATCTGGCAACCAACCAATGATGGGCGGTTCACTTCTAAATCAACTTGGGAACTCATTAGGGCAAGAGGTGAAAAATGTGAATGGAAAAAATGGCTTTAGTCTTCAATAGTGCCCAAAAAATTTTCTTTTGTTAGTTGGCGAGCTTTGAGATCTAAGTTACCTGTTGATAGCAATATTCAAGCAGTGGGTATCAATTTGGCATCTAGATGTAATTGCTGTGTGGAACCATCATATGAAATGGAAGACCATATCTTAAGCAAGGGGAATTTGGTAAAAGAGGTGTGGAGATTTTTTGCAGGGGCTTGCATTATTCCGTTCTCAGAGACTAGTTGTTGGCAAGGTAAAATGGTATCATGGTGGACAAAAGCATCACAAGATACACAGGTAGGGATGTTACGTAGAATTATTTATTTGCTTTTTACTTGGCACCTGTGGAGAGCTAGATATGCAGCTCGAATGGAGGAGACTAAATTCTCTCCGAGATGTGTCATTAGTCAAGGTGAGTTTAAGGACATTTGCAGTCTTCTTCAAGATGTTCCGTAAAATTAAAGTGTCCAACAAAGAGATTCTGGATAGACTAAATGTCCCAATGGCTCCTATTTTTGTGGGAGTACCTCAGTTGGTAAGTTGGAAGAGACCACGAATTGGCACATTGAAACTGAATGTTGATGGGAGCTCAAATGGGAACCTAGGCGCTTCACGAGGAGGCGGGCTGATTAGAGATAGTAGAGGTAGTTTGCTATTTTGCTTTGCTCACTACAGTAGAATCACGTGCTCTTAGGGACGGGCTGGCCATGTGCAAGGAACGGGGATTTGGTGGTGGAATTAGATTCTACGCTGATGGTAAAATGGGCACAGGATATAAGATGCACTTTATGGTATATGTGGGATTTATGGGAGGATATTTAAGCTTTGATTGAAGCCACTCGTGCTAAGATAACACATATCTACAGGGAAGGAAATATGGCAGTAGACTATTTCGCAAAAATAGGAGCTATTGGTAACTCTCTCAACATCCAAGAAGGGGACAACGTTCCCTTTGGCTTTAGAGGAATTTTACGGACTGACTCTTGGAGCCTACCGAATATTAGATGTAAATGATTTATCCCCAACTTGTACCATGGTATTCCTCCATCAAAAGTGAGGATATTATCAATAAAAGTTACGATTCCTATTATTTAAAAAAAAAATGGATAGGGGGAAAGGGAAAGGGAAAGTGTATTGCATATTGTTGATGTCATCTTCTAAACTAACTAGTAATATTTTGGAGACTATGGTTTTATTAAGGTGTCTTAGAAGTTAAAGTCACGAGTAAAATAGGAAAAGTAATTTTGGCGCTGTTGCTGGGGATTGAGTATTAACTTGATTTTTGTTATTTAGATACTAATCCGAACTTGTCTTTCTTTAGTTTTTATTTTATTTTATTTTTAGTTCAAGTACTTAGGCTGAGCTAAGTGCTACTATTGTTTTTGCCTCATCAGGTATTGCATGCGAAGATCAATCAGCTACGGATTACTCCAAGCTGATTTGGAAATTGAATGAACTTTTCATTGCAAACTGATAAAGCAAGAGCAGCACATCAGGTCAATTAAGGACAAATACAAATGGCTGACGAACAACTAGAACCAAGGATAGATCATGCAGCTCCAGCCAATGCTGAAGCTCAGTATGATGGAGAAGCTTTACTTGGAGATTTCTTGACACCATTCGTCATTCAAAGCCAATCCAGCATCATTTACCCAGCATTCGGACAGCTGAACTTTCAACTGAAGACAAATATCACCAACTTTTTCAAAATGGACATCAATTTTATGGGACAGCCAACGAGAATCCACATACATATATATCCTGTTTCTTAGATATGTGTCAACACTTCAAATACCCAGGGATATCAAAAGATGCAATCAGGCTAAGGTTGTTTCCATTAACTCTTCGAGATAAAGCACTTGAGTGGCTCGATTCACTTCCGGTGGCTAGCATAACTACTTGGAACGATTTGGCTCATAAATTCTGCACCAAATACTTCTCACCGGCTAAACTGGCGAGATTGGGGCATGACATATCCATTTTTAGCCAACACAAAACCAAATCACTTGATGAAGCGTGGAATAGGTTCAAGGGCATGCTAAGAAAGTGTCCTCAACATGGATACGACAAGAAAGAAACAAGTCAGATACTTCTATTTCGGACTAACACCAACTTTTAGAAGCATGGTGGATTCTTCATCAAATGGCTCACTAACTACTCGGTCAATCGAGGGAGCTTGGGAATTATTCGAGAGAATGGCTAATGCCTCAGCCATGTGGTCTTCAGATAGAGTGGGTCCAAAGAAAGTAGCTGGAGTATATGAGGTAGATACATATTCAGCATCATCCATAAAGATTGACTCGTTGTTTCACAAGATAGAGGGCATAACTCAGACCGTGAATTCAGCACAAGTGAAGAAACCAAATTGTGAAGAATGTGGAGCAGAGCATGGTACAGCTGAATGCCCTATCCTCACACAAAGGGTGGAACAGGTAGATTTTGCTCAATAGGGTCAACGTCAGCAGAACAATCCTTACTTTAAGACTTACAATCCGGGATGGAGAAATCACCCGAACTTCTCTTGGGGTGGAAACCAAAATCATAATCATAATCATAATTGGGCGCAAGGGCAATTTCAGTAGGAGAGGAAGCCTCAGTTGGAAGATATGTTTGCGAAGTTCATGGAAAAGACCGATAAGTACATGGAAACCACAAATCAATTCATGAGAAAGACTGAAACTAATTTCCAGAATCAGGGTGCAGCTATTAAGAATCTGGAGATTCAAATGGGACAGCTAGCTCTTTCTATGACAGGGAGAGTACCTGGTGCTTTACCGAGTAATACAGAAGTGAATCCTAGGGAGCATGTTCAAGCCATTACTACAAGAAGTATAGTTCAGCTACCTGAGATACATATGAAAAGGCCAGGAGTAGACAAAGAGATAGTGGACCTACCTAAAAACGAGACTGAAGACGAGACTGACAGCACCAAGAAGACACCAGTGAAAGAGAGATCAGCACTACCACAGCAAGCTCCAGATAATTCAGTAAATCCTTATGAACCACCCATTCTATTTCCACAAAAGTTGAGGAAGCAAAGAATGGAACAGCAATACAAAAAATTCCTGGAAGTGTTCAGAAAGCTCCATATAAACATCCCGTTGGCTGATGCACTTTTCCAAATACCAAGCTACGCTAAGTTCTTGAAGGATATTCTATCAAACAAACGCAAGTTGGAGGATCATGAAACTGTAATGTTGACTGAAGAAGTCAGTGCCAGAATTCAAAACAAACTTCCACCAAAACTAAAAGATCCATGGAGTTTTACTGTACCCTGTACTATTGGTGAAATTTATTTTGATAAAACATTGTGTGATCTTGGTGCCAGTATTAATTTAATGCCTTTATCTGTTTTCAGGAAACTCAGACTAGAAAAGGCTAAAGCAACCACAGTCACATTACAACTGGCTGACCGATCATTGACACACCCAAGAGGAATCATCGAGGACGTGCTCATCAAAGTAGAAAAATTCATTTTCCCTGCTGACTTTCTAATTTTGGATATAGAGGAGGACAAAGACGTTCCACTAATTCTGGGCCGACCATTCTTGGCCACTGGCAGAGCACTAATTGATGTTCAGAGAGGGCAGCTCATTTTGAGACTGTGTGAAGAGCAGGTATCCTTCAATGTTTCAAGGCAATACATTTTCTTTCAGAGGCAGGACTGTGTGAAGAGCAGGTATCCTTCAATGTTTCAAGGCAATACAGTTTCCTTCAGAGGCAGATAGCTGTTTTAAAATCGATGTCATTGACAAGGTGCTGAATGATACTTTTCTACTTCAACATCATTCGGATGCATATGAGGTATGCATCGCTCATTCTCAATCAATCAATTCAGATTCACTTGAGATTGAAACTTGTACACGGTTTATGGAGACCAACCTACCATATTTTCGAAAACAGCACATCCCAAACTTTGAAGAACTTGGAACGGGGAGCAAGAAGCATGTACCATCTATTTAGTAGCCACCTAAATTGGAGCTCAAGTAACTACCACCGCACCTCAGGTATGCTTATCTTAGAGAATCATGCACTCTTCCAGTGATTATATCGAACTTAATCAGTGAGATGGAGGAAGAAAAACTACTTCGGGTACTCAAGGAGCACAAAATAGCCATAGGATGGACCATTACAGATATTAAAGGGATCAGCCCTTCGTTGTGCATGCATAAGATTCTCATGGAGGAGAATTTTTTACCCAGTGTGGAGAGTCAGAGGAGGTTGAATCCAAATATGAAAGAAGTGGTTCGGGCCGAAGTATTGAAGCTCTTGGATGCGAGAATCATCTATCCTATATCCGATAGTGCATGGATCAGTCCAGTTCAGGTAGTGCCGAAGAAAGGAAGAATCACAGTTGTACCTAATGACAAGAATGAGCTTATTCCAAACAGAACAGTTACCGGGTGGAGGGTTTGCATTGACTACCGCAAACTCAATACAGCTACTAGGAATGATCATTTCCTCTCCCCTTCATTGATCAGATGTTGAAGAGGTTGGCATGTCATTCACATTACTGCTTTCTCAATGGGTATTTCGGCTACAATCAGATTCTAGTGGCACCGGATGATCAGGAGAAGACCATATTCACATGTCCCTATGGTACTTTTGCTTACCGTAGGATGCCCTTCGGTTTATATAATGCTCCAGCCACGTTCCAGAGATGCATGATGGCTATATTTTCTGATATGGTTGAGAAATTTATAGAGATCTTCATGGATGACTTTTCTGTGTTTGGATCTTCATTTGATGAGTGTTTAGAACATCTGAACTTGGTGTTGGAAAGATGTAGGGAAACGAATCTGGTATTGAACTGGGAGAAATGTCACTTCATGGTGCAAGAAGGCATAGTTTTGGGACATCGAGTTTCAGCGAAGGAAATAGAAGTGGACAGGGCGAAAATTCAGGTAATTGAGAAATTACCACCACCTACTACTGTCAAGGGTGTTCGCAGCTTTCTAGGTCATGTCGTGTTTTACATACGGTTCATCAAGGACTTCTCGAAGATAACTAAGCCATTATGTAATTTATTGATGAAAGACAATGCATTTGACGTTGATGCTGAGTGTCTAACAGCTTTTCATACCCTAAATGAGAAGCTTATTTCAGCTCCAGTGGTAGTTGCACCTGATTGGGAGTTACCGTTTGAATTGATGTGTGATGCCAGTGACTACGCTGCGGGAGTAGTTTTAGGACAGCAAAGAAACAAAGTTTTTCATGTGATATACTACGCCAGCAAAACTTTGAATGATGCATAGCTGAATTATGCAACCATAGAGAAGGAGTTATTGGCGGTCGTGTATGCATTTGATAAGTTTCGCCCCTATTTGGTTGGGTCAAAGGTAGTGGTGTACACTGATCATGCGGCGCCGAAGTATCTGATGACGAAGAAAGATGCCCAGGATTAATTCGCTGGGTGCTACTGTTGCAAGAGTTTGACATTGAAATCAAGGATAATGGCAGTGAGAACGTTATAGTAGATCATTATCTCGACTAGAGCTTAACCAACTAGATGAGTCAGTAGAAATAAACGAGATATTCCCAGATGAACAAATCCTCAGTGTGGAGACTGCCCCTTGGTATGCTGACATATTGTCAACTACTTGGTCAAATCCATTCCTCCACCGGAATATTCTAATCATCAGAGGAAAAAGTTCTTTGTAGATTTGAAATACTACTTCTGGGAAGATCCAATTCTCTATAGGCGGTGTGCAGATCAGATTATTCGACGATGCGTGCCTGAAGAAGAAGTGCATCAGATTCTGGAGATTGTCATTCATCAGCATATCCGAGACATTTTGGAGCCTCCAAGACAGCAGCTAAGGTCATACAGTCAGGGTTCTATTGGCCTACATTGTTCAAGGATACTTTTGAATTCTTGAAAAGGTGTGATCAGTGTCAACGCACGGGGAATATCTCGAGGAAGAATGAAATGTCTTTAACAAGTATCTTAGAAGTAGAGCTGTTTGACGTTTGGGGGATTGATTTCATGGGACCATTCCCATCGTCATTCTCAAATTAATATATACTTGTAGCGGTTGACTCTGTCTCCAAGTGGGTGGAAGCAGTGACATTACTTACTAACCATGCAAAAGTGGTGATTAGGTTCCTAAAAAAGCATGTTTTCACTCGTTATGATACACCTAGGGCTATCATCAGTGACGGTGGAAAACACTTCTGTAATCGCCAGTTTGAGCAGTTGTTGAGTAAATATGGAGTCAAACATCGCATAGCAAGCCCATATCAGCCTCAGACCAGTGGGCAAGTTGAAGTTTCCAACAGAGAGTTGAAAAGAATACTTGAAATCACGGTAAATGCATCGAGGAAAGACTGGTCCAAAAAATTGGACGATGCACTATGAGGTTATCGAACAGCTTTTAAGACACATATCGACATGTCACCATACTGTCTTGTGTTTGGAAAAGTATGTCACTTACCAGTTGAGTTGGAGCATAGGGCTTATTGGGCACTTCGCAGATTGAATATGGATTTGCAAATAGCGGGTGAACAGCGGTTACTTCAGTTGAATGAGATGGATGAGTTTCGCCAGGAAGGTTATGGAATACGAAAATATACAAGGAGCGCACCAAGAAATTTCATGACATGCATATTCAGAGAAGAGAATTCATTGTGGGGCAGCAGGTTCTGTTGTTCAATTCTCGCCTGAATCTCTTCCCGGGAAAATTGAGGTCAAGGTGGTCTAGCCCGTATACTATCACACAGGTGTTCCTACATGGAACTGTGAAAATCACACATGAGAGCAAAGGTACATTCAAAGTCAACGGGTAATGCTTAAAGCACTATTGGAGCGGGGACTTCTCGAAAGATAAATCCACCGTCCATCTTCAGCCACCAGAATGATCTCCATACGGTACAGTCGAGCTATCGACTATAAACTAGCGCTGGATTGGAGGCAACCCATCACTTCTACCATTTTACTTATTTTGCTTTCTGTTTTTATTTAAGTATTTTTCAGTTTTTATGCATTGCTCACGTAGTTCTAGGTCACCATTTACTTAGTGGTTCACCAAGCAAGCACTCATGTATAATCCCTAAGAGTTTTGAATGTGTTATACATGTATTACGTGGTGTTAGAATCATTTTTTGGATGTTTAGAACTCAAACTCACGCATATCTAGGCTAAGAGATCATTTACTGAGCTTTCGGTCCGACATGTATTTTCATGATTGATACTGGTTTGAATGTATTACAATGGTCATCAACACCTCGGAAAGTGAAAAATGTGGTTTAATAAATCTTGGGGGTATCGGATGCATTGGGGGACTCATTGTTCGACAACTGGGATTTTGAGGTAAAAATGTGTTTTTGTGTTACAACATGATGTTTCAAACCATGTCTTGCATCCACGCGCATTTCAAGGTTAGAAATTGATTTGGATAGGTTGCAAGCACTTGAGAATATTGTTTTGGTAATGTGGGATGAAAAGAGGTTTTTTGTGAAACTTTGAATTTTTCCATGTTTTCTCTCATTTTTGGCATGTTAGGTTGTCCACCAACTCTATCAATCCTTGGAACTGCTAGCATGATCCCACAATGTTTATAACATGTTGAGAAGCAAGTTGGGGGAGCTCAAAGAGTCGCCCACTGCAGCAGTCGCCCTATGTGGTACACACATGACATGTAGTTATTTGATGTATTAATGTGGTAGTTTTTGACCACATTTAATGCATCAAATACACACTTGACATGTGTATGCCACATAGGGCGAGTGCTGCAGTGAGCGACTGCAAGTAGCATTATTCGAGCTCAAATGGTCATTTATCACTTTTGTGCACAATTCACGTATTCTGAGGCAAATGAAGTAATCTTGTGTTTTTGGGAATCTACTTGAGTTTTCAGAGTTCAAAATTACTTTTGGAGTAAAATTCATGGTTTACACGCACACACGGTGCTTTGAAATGAATGTTGACCAACAGTGAGAACATCGAAGCACCGAGTGGCACTAGGGGTTCAATTTCGAGTTTTCGTGGAAGTAGACCAACATTGAGTTTTTTTCGGGGTTGGGTATGTTTTTCCACCATATTTCCTGTTGCACTATCTTATGGTTTTTATTTCTGGATTTAAAAAAAAAATATTTGGGTAAGCTATGCGATCGCCCACACCATGTCGGACCACATTTGGTCCTGACTAACTGTTCCTTGCGATCGCAAGCAGTATGCCTGTGTGATCGCAAGGAAGTTTTTTTTATTCGTTTTTTCCTTCTTTTTTTTTTCTAGTTTAAAACCTCGCCCCATATATTTCACCCCTATTTTCCTCACTCCCATCTTCACGTCTCCCCTCTCCACCACACGGGATCCACCACCACCTCTTCACACAAACTTACAAGGGTTTCATCTACTTCCCTCACCACTCCACCAACATCCACTTCCACCTCTGCGTTGCATTGTACCACGATTTTTCTTCAGGTACACTCTCGAACCCCCTATTCTCCTCACTCGTGTTTTTCCTTTTTCGGCTTTTGATGGTCTCTATGAATGGAGTTTGGGATTAGGTAGTTTTGGTTTTGGTTGAATGAGTTGTGATGTAAAAAAATTTGGCTAGGATTATATCTTCCCATTGTTGTTATTTTCCAATGCAAACACCATGCTTGCCAAGTGTTCGATAAAATTCCTCAGTGATGATTTCTATGCCTTATCATGATTTTCGAAATTTGTCTAGTTACCATATGTGTAGTATTGCATGCTATGATAAAATTGGTGCACATTACATTGTAGACATCACCACAAACCAGTCATCACATTTAGGCGGCACCATTGCACACATGGCCATGAAATGTTACTTCACGGCACCTACTTCGTCCCCTGGTTACTTCCACCATTTGACCTCCGTTTAGCACCAAATTTTGATATGTCGTAGTTGGACTTACCCTCTTTCATATGCCCGAATGTTGCTCAGGAAAATTTTGGGTTCTCATGCCGGTGTCAAGGAGCGAAGTTGCCTAGTTGATCACAGTCTTACATGCTAAATTTCCAATTTTTCGACTTGCTGTTGGGATTTTTCACATCGTGCCATTTATTTGCCATATCATACTCATACTCGTAATCCAATGTGCATTGAGTTCACCCTGTTCCCCCATGTTGTGTGATTTTTCATTGAGTATATGCCTGCCTCGTTTGTCGAACTTGATTGCATACTTCATCATTCGCACGACCTATATGATTAATCAAGTTTGGGAGATTTCTACATTGCCTTTAGTGGTTCTTGCACTGCATTATCTCTGGACTGATTTTTACTCTTTTACTTCATACAGGATGCCACCGAAACGCACTTCCAAAGGCAAAGAGAAAGTTAGGTCCACCTCTGGCACAACCCGCACCCAAACACCTGACGGGGGTGTGCTGCGTTTTCTGGGCCCCAGTATTCGTGTCAGATACACAGATGTCATCTCCCATTGGAAATTGCTTGCAGAGCGCCCAGTTAAGTTAGAAGATTTCCCAGGGTTTGAATTGGCTACATTGGTCCATCACTGTGGATGGGAAAAATTGGTAGAAAACCCGCACCCCATCTACGAAGGTCTAGTTCGGGAATTCTATGCCAATTTCAACGAGGACATAGACACACTTGGACCAGAACAACATCATCAGACGTGGGTTCAGGGTAAGTGGGTGATGTTTACCCTAGAAGTGATCCAGGACTTCTACCAGCTTATCTGGGATCATATAGTCCCAATACCTGGAGATTTTCCATGGCCCGAGTTGGTGGAGGTTTTGATGGGGCATGCGAATGCTTGGTCTTTAGACACAGAGGAGTGGTACCAGATTGAGCTCACACCGTCCATCGCCATCCTTTAGCTCTTCGTTTGCTACAATATTGAGCCAACACGACACCGCTCCACCTTCCCGAATCCTAAAGCCGGCCTACTTTATCATTTGGTTCGGGGATACAAGATCGACCTCGCCTCCCTCATCTATGAACAGATCCATACTCTAGGACTTTCTGGTGATCACCGAAATTCTTTGATTTTCCCAAGCCTCATTAGCGGCATATGCAAGCGCGCGGGCGTCACCATCCCCGCAGGGGAACTTCCAGTCAGGTCCAGCCCGTTCATTAAACGCAGTACACTGGAAGCTCAGGATAGAGCAAGGCTAAAGCGCCAGGAAGCGCATATGAGAGCTCACCAGGGACAGCAGCCACCTGTACAGGATGATGAGGCTGCAGATATGGATATACCACAGGTAGCAGCATCGCCACCACCACCTCTTGGGGCGACACATAGATATTAATGCAGATGTTTGCCACCATGACTGGCTACAGCAGAGACATACAGAGCCTACGACAGGCCTTCGGGACCATGATCATAGACATGCAGCAGTTGCGGGCTGACGCACTAGCCACCCGCACTATGTCATCTGATATTGGTAGGAAAGTACTCGCATCCGAGAGAGCAGTCGAGACAATGACTGGGAGATTGGGCTTATATACTGGACGGGTAGATGATATATAGCTCCGCGCTGATGCGACAGTGGATCGCTTGGACAGCCTTGAAGCTGTAGTACAGCGACAGTCAAGTCTTCTTCAAGAGCATAAAGAGCTGCTTCGGGGACAGTCCACACTACTTCAGGAGCAGTCAGAGTTAATGCCCCAGATTCTTGCACGACTGCCTCCACCACAAGATGCTGGACCCAGTTTTGTTCCGCCACCATCATCACCACCTCCAGCTTGATTAGGGAGTTTCCTTCTTCCCCATCTCTTCATATCTATTTACTTTACCCTTTACTTTGTGTCTCTATCCTTACATTTTAAACACTAGGGTAATGTTGGATTTAGTTTGGGGGTGGTAGAAATTGCATTTCCATCTAGAGCATTCGCATATGATTTCGATAATTTTGGCATTCATTTTTCATCATTCATCGTTATTACCGCATGCTTGTGTTTTGTTGCCTGTTTACGTGCTTGTTTGACACCATTCAAAAAAAAAACTTCTTTTCTACTTCAGTATTTCTGTTTTGTGTTCTTATGTGGGTTTAAAAGTCTTACCGGTAATGATGAGAATATTGGAAGTAGTATGACTATGAACTGTGGAGATTGTGCATGTCAAATTGATTTATACTTGTCTATATGGAGACTTGACATTTTTGTGCACAATACTTGTGTTGGGCATGCTAAGCAAATGATGGGATGCATAAATTATAGTAGAGTTGAACATGATAGGTCAACCCTGTAAGCCTCTATTGCACTTATCGATAAACCATCATTTTAGAAGTTTGGAGACGATTTAGCTGTTACAGGGGAACATTGAGATGAGTAGGGATTCCATGCCTGAAAACTGTGTTGTGTGAACTGGATTAGACCAACGAGACAAAAACGATGTAAAAGTTTCAAGTTAGAGGGCAGTTCTGAAAATTGGATGTCTAAAAGAAAGGGGGCATTGCACTAATCATTGAAAAAATAAAGACATCGATTCGAGCCTATATAACTCGAGTGATTAAGTTTGCAAGGGTTTAAAACCTAGTACCCTATGGTCATCTGACTTGAGAGTTATCGGCCCAAAGCTCGCTACAAAAGTTATATAGAAAGCAAATGGACGATGTTTAAAAAAAAATCTCTATCCATTAATGAATAATATACATAATTATATGTATGGAATGCATTGATTAGCCCCAAACATCCGGTTGATAGAATCAAATCTCTGATACGAAGCAAGTAACTGAGTTTAGTCTTAACGGTTGAAACAATCAAAGAAATGGGAGAATCCTACTTGTTGAAGTACGAACTTGTGACTGTGAGATCTATCCAAACTAAGAGAGGGTAAGGATTCAAGAAAATCAAAAACTCTATTCTAGAACACACTTGGTGATCTTTGAGCGAAAGGAATAAGTTTGGGAGGGTGTGAATCTCTCGAGTGAAGAAAGGAAACATTTGACTCCTGTAGGTCAGGATTTACACCCATCATCAATTTGGTATGCTTTGCATGAGTAAGCACCCACATACACATTGAGTTCTGCACATGATAGGTGGATATTGATTTGATTTTGTACTGTTGAAACTGTTCATTCTGCTGATTACTGAATTCTAATGCTAAGACACGGTAGGCTATTAAACCATACTTTGTGTTGCGTTAAGTCATCATTTTGTTTGAGGACAACCAACAGATCAAGTTTGGGGGAATTTGATAAGTGCATTTTGCGCACTTAATTAGAACTCAAAATATGATAAATTGTTGATTTAAAGGCTCAAAAATCACTTAATTCGATATAAATTATTTTTGTAGGGCTACTTTGATGGATTGAACGAAAGTACGCGAAAAGAGGCGAAGAGGACTAAAATGCAAGTCAATGAAAGTTCAGGGACTAAGTTGTAATTATTCAGAAGTTGACCCGAATGATTAATCGAGCATGGAATTCTACTAAGGACCTAATTGTCAATAACATGGATGACTAGAAGTAGGTGGAAGAGAAAGCAGGATCGAAAATGGAAAGAAATGAACTTTGGGGACCAAAATGAACTACAAGGAAGATATTTTCTTCCTTGCGATCGCATGGGATCCTTCCTTGCGATCGCATGGAAGGATTTCTGCGCGAAAATTTTTATTTCCTTTTCCAATCCAACCACTTATGGAATGATATCTTGGGACTCTATTTAAACCTAAACTCGTCCAGAATTTGGGTTTATGCATTCCTAGAGAGAAAAAGACGATTGAAAGGCAAGGAGAAGAGTTAGAACTAGGGTTTTCACTTCAAGATTCAAGATTCAAGCTTCAACTCTAGTTCTTTGGTGATGATCTTTTAATTTCTATTTTGCAATTTGATGTTTAAATACGTTTGATGGATGTTGAATGATTTATATACACGTTTTGCCTCTATGATTATAGTGCACGATAATTGTGTGAGTTTAGGTGGTTTATTTTATGCATTCGAAAGAAGGGAAATAAACTCAACAATGTATAAATCATCGTTTTGTTCATAGAGGATAGAAATATACTGATATGCATTACGTGAATCTTTAAGTGTTTACAAAACTCCATGCATTCTTGTATATTGCATTTGTTATAGAAACATAGTCAAATGGTATGCTAGGATAGGTTCAATTCTACTCGAAAGAGATTGTTGGATAGGTTAGAAACATTGATTCTTCAACCAATTCGTCGTGTTGTCAAAATTGTGAAATGGGGGTTAAAGGTGAATTTTGCTTGGGGATTCGAGATCATAGTACGCTTTTCATAAATCTATTTCTTCAACTTTTGTATTCAATCATTATTCTTCCATTTAGATCATAATTTTAGTTTAATTCGCATATTAGTCATAATTTCATCATAAAATCACAAAAACAATCATCTTGAGTTTAATAGATTCGGTTAAAATCGACATAATAAAAATCATCTTAAATCAATCCTCGTGGGAACGATACTCGAAATTCTTGAATTTCCACTTTATTACTTGTGAATGATCCGTACACTTGTGGTGATTTTTATTCGAAACATATTTTCGTGATCAAGTAACCTCATTCAACATCCTATGCAATTCATCTCTTGCCTCAACCACACGGTCTCTTGTCCAGGAAACCAAGTTTCAGTTCCTAAAAATCAAAATTTAGTTCTCCCAAGCCATGACACTTCAAATGATGGAGATGCTGGTAGAGACAGAAAGTTCTTCATTAATATGATTAGTAAAAGTTGACTAACATTATAGAACAATTTGTTAATCTATTGGTGGAAATATGATTTCTATGAAGCGTATCATGCTGTAATCTATTAATGCATTCCTTCTGTACCATGCGCAAAATTGATAATTTCACATGCTAGTTAATAATTTTAGATTTGGAGAAAATGAAGATGCTAAGTTCAGATATTTTTGGTCAATCTTATCATGCAATTCATCTCTTGCCTCCACCACACGGCCTCTGTAATGGATGGATATGTGGAAGAAAGTGGATAAATTGATTGATCATTGCATGAAAAATTAATGGATGAATCTGTAGAAGGAAAGTTTCATCATCAATTTATTGAACTTCATTATAGATACATAAACTACAGATGATCAATCATGTATTTTTGAAGCATAAATACTTTTGATTTGCATGCTAATTATACCTTTATTATTTTTGTGATATGCAGGGAGTTAGATTATTTTTGGGATAGCTTGTTGGTCACAGAAGCAAACTCTAATATGGATCCAATATTTTGTAATATTTTGTTAGTCAATTATGATTGCTATATAACTTTTTGAGTAGGGTAATGATGTTAGCATTATTTAATGATGTTAACTTCTTGAGTAGGTTAATGATGTTAGAATATTGTATTGAATCATATTTACTATTTTTATTTATTAGAACTATGTAAAATATGATTTCATATGACTAATTTCCAAACATTTTGTTTTGTAATTATTATAGGTTTGTTGGAAATCAAATAAATTGATTATGCAAAATAAAATAAAAAAAACTGTAAAAATGACCTACAGCAACGGTCAAAAAGCGTTGCGAAAAAGTTATTGGCAACGTTTAGAAAACGTTATGAAAGGGTTATTGACAACGTTTAAAAAAGGTTGCAAAATGGTTAAAAGCAACGTTTAGAAAACATTGCGAAAGTTCTTTGGCAATGTTTAAAAAAGGTTGCTAAACGTTCTTTGGCAACGTTTTTTAAACGTTGTCGTTGCCGTTGATGTATCTTTCTACTCTACAACAATATCTTGATTTGCAACATAAGTCCAAACGTTGGAAAATGTCTTCGGCAACATATTTTGACGGTTGCAAAAGGCTTTTTTTATTATTATTATTATTGTAGTGATATAGTGAAGAACTAGAGCTGCAATGGATACAATAATCATATAACTAGGGTTATGGGGATAGAACTAGTATATAATTGACAAAAACTTGTTCATTGTCAGTTTTAATCAATAATGATATTGTGTGTTTCCAAACCTACTAGTCTAATTTTAGGCAACAAATGTTATTTCAACAAACATCTAGGTTGCAAATGTTGTTTCCCTATGTTGATTGAGATAAGGTACTAGAAGATTTTTTGGGGGGATAAACCAACCGCATTCAGTGACATATTATAAAACGAAAGCAAATTGTTACAATCGGGGAACACATTAAGCTCAAGTTTGGTTTAGATACAAATAAGTTTTTTAGTAGATTTTTATCAAAATTGATGGAATATGTGGTTGAAAAGTTGTAGATTCATTGAAACGTATGGTTACAATTAATTGTTGATTTTGATTTAGATTTTAAATCACTTTTTAAGTTGGATGAAACATGGATTAAATAAGTTGGAAAATGTGGTGCTTCGAAAGTATTGATGTTAATGCAAATATCAATTTATAAAAACTAGAAGAAGACAACAAAAATTATTAAAATATAAAATATAGTACTTATATTAAAGACGGGTACACTTCCACAATGTACTCCCCCAGCAAAGGCTACAGTTTATTTAATTAAAGCTAGTTTAATGTAGTCTCCAAACAGAGATCTACAGATTTATTAATTCAACGAGCTTCATAGATAGTTAAGTAATTTATTCTCCTGTTGTTGCAGAGAAGCATCAAGCAATTACTGTCTCCTTGATGAAACGCTCTTCACCTGCTTCACCAGCCGTCACCTCCTCAGTAATTTCTGTTGTAACAGAGCCTGCAACTGCAATCAATGAGGGGAAATTTTAGTGCAAAGATTAGGAAATTTTTTGTCTTGCCAGATTCAATCTGTAAGGCAACGTATCATTAAGTTTATATTTACATACATGGGCAAAATGCTGTGCATTGACAAGGACTCCAGCCAACTCCTGGGCAGCATCCTGGCAAACCCTGAAGAGAGCAGTATAGTCGACAAAGAACCGGGCTACATATTTGAGCATCCACCACAAGAGGACCACTCATATCTGCTTAATACAAGAAAAGAGTGAAAGATGAGTTAAAATAACACTAGTTTAATACAAAAGCGCAGTTCAATATATACATGTATAATACACTCCAATGTAAAAAATGAATGCTTTGCTATGAAATTAAAGTTGTTCGGCTTATTTCTTATTTGGTAAAAATTAACATGTATGCATGGCTAATTAAAGTAGTTGACAAGCTGTGGAGTTGAATAAATTTCAAACCAGTGGACAGGGAAATCAACAGCAGGAGGGACAGCACTGCAAATGACCTCACAGAGAACTCCATAACTGAGAGAGAGAGAGAAAGAGATTAAAGGCTTTAGTGAAATATGAATGGGAAGAATCCCTGCTTGTATCTCTTTTATAATGTTCAAGGGTGTGCTGATGTTGTGATGCGCATGTGTGATATGTGTGGTACGACATCTTTTTAAATTGAGTTTCTCTATGGCAAGGAATATTTTTCTTGTTTCAATTGAGTTTGAAATTAAAAAAAAAAATATTCATCGAGAATTTGGATTGTCCCTGTCACGGCCCTCGTCGAACCTCATATTTTGACGGTCTAGCATGGCATAACCCAAACAAATCTAGGGGACGTTCTGGACTCACACAAGTTGGTCGAGGAGAATTCACCAAAGCAAACATGTAGTTATTATGTTATGCATTAACAAGTCAATTGATGAGGGCAGCTAAATTGAATTCTAAGAAACTGTCGTAAGATTACTTTACAGGCTACCAACATTATTGATGGAAATTTAGGCATGTTGGTACAAAGCATAAGATTAGGAGAATAGAATACGGAGAGATATGCGTTAAAGATATTTGTATTAAGGTGAATTATGAAGTACGTACTATTTTAATATGTTTGGTCCTAAGTAGGATCCATTTCAAATCCAAAAATCAAGGTTTAAAATTTCAACCATCGACACCGCCATCGCTACCACCAATTGCATAACCACCACCCACAAACAACTACCAACAACCACCACAGAAAACCACCCATAGAAACCTGCGCAACATCTAGTGTCATCGCATCACCGCTGGGCACTGCTGTGGTTGCCGCCTTATGGAAAGCTCACAGCGTGACCATCGAATCTGAATCGGGATATCTTATCGAACCCAAATTTGGACCCGCACCAAAGTTGAACTCTGACTTTTAGATTAGGTTAGGTTGGTTATGAGTTTGAAATGTGTTGGTGATGTTGGGCTTGCCATCGTCGTGGATTTCTCTCCATCGTCTTCCTCCACTCTAATTAAGTGAATGATTTACATATAGGTTACTTGTAAATGATTTTTTTTTAATTATTTATGAGTGAATTTTACTTGTATTAAAAGGTTTCATATCATTGCATAATTGAGACAAAAGTAAAAATTTTCCAAACACATGTTATATAAATTTTAGATTAGATATTTCCTACACTAATTTGTACTAATTGCACAAATGGTCCCCAAGTCTTTTGTCCAAATCTAAACACGACAATCACTAGTGAACCAAAATTTTAGTAAGTGAAGTTTTAGTTTCGTGGTCCTTCATCTTTAACAATGAGCAGATACAAAGCATTTATAAGGTCTTTCATTATCATCGCATAATTGAGACACATGTAAAAAATTTTCAACCACATTTTTAGATTGATGTGTATCCCATCTTATCTAAATTAGATTAGATATTTCCTGAACGTATTTACGCTAATTGTACAAATGGTTCCCAAGTCTTGTATACGAATCTAAACACTATAAGTACGAATGAACCAAAATTGTCTCATTACGATTAGCGAATAAGGTACCACGAATGCTTTTATAAAGTCACAACCACATCTTTATATCAATTACTTTCACATGTTATCTAAATGTGGATTAGATATTTCCTAGATAAATTTGCACTAATTGGAAAAATGTTCCCAATGTATTGAGAGTACGTGAATTCAAAACTAGTGTTTTAATCATGACACTTATCCTTTCCATCACTTTAGTCCAACTTCACCATAAAAAAATGTCTGTGCCTTGAACACACCTTATTTCTTAAAAGCAATTTCGTTTCTGGATTATTTTCTTCTTATTAATTGTAAGAAAAGAGAGAAACAACGTAAATACCTTTTTCCCTTCATCGAAAATAAGAAAATGATAAAAGGGAAAAGAATGTTTTTTTTTCATCTTCATCTCTCTAAAACAATTGCAACCGAAATGTAGAACCCGAACCTTCTCTCTCGCTTGACCTATCCTATATCGCCATATTTCCCCACTCTATATTCAACAAACACTAATCCCAATTGACTATTTCCCCAAAACACCAAACCTCATCAATCAATTTTTAATCTTGTAGTAGGGTGGTTGCTCTGTCAACAAGTAAATCAATCATCTGTACATCTACAAAGAAATAACATCAAATTTTACACGATGCAATAAGCCGAGCTATAAGCAAAAATTCTTAAACTGGAGAATTGCATCAAAATCGCTTTTAAAATCATTGGTTTAGTGTCATGTCTACATGTAAACGAAACAGTTTTAAATAGTTTGGTTGAGTTCGTATTTTAATTGTAGTTTAAAACTCAAAATGATCGGTTAAAAATTTAAAATAAAGTAAATATAAAGCAATTCAATTTTTTTTTTTTCAAAATTTATGTAAATTGAACATGGACCAGACAATAAAATGCCCATCTTAACCTTCAAAATAAAATATAAACATTATAATTTTAATTTAAGTAGAGGTAGTTTTGACAAATGTCAATTACCAACTATCCTCATTTCATAAACCAATCAATCCATCATGATTCACAGTTCATACTTTAGACTCAAAACCGTCTTCACGATGCAAATTTTGAAAGCTAAAAAGCTTCAGAAAATCCATCGGAAGAGAAAGTACATAAAAAAGAAAAAAAAAACAAGATTTAAAACGCAATAAAACCTTCAGATTTGGGTTTGAGGTTTAGAATTATGTCCTATGATCCATTATGTGCACAGATGGATTTAGTGCACTGACTTTCAGGATGATTTTGTCAAAATTTGTACCTAGGTTTCTATCTATGCCCAGTGTCACAACGTGGCCTTTTGTCCTATAGCTGGCTGAGGCTTCCAATCATGTTCTTAACAAAGTGTTATGGTTCTGCGAATTCAATTTCTTAGAGTAAGCTTTGGTGATTTTGGCTTTTGCTTCTGGGAGTTGGCCCTAATCAGAATCTCAACACCATCAAATCTCTCCCCTTTTGTATACTACAAGCTCTCTCTTTTCCCCGCGTTTGTCCCGTGTACATATTTGCAAAACTCAACTCCTAAGTACTTCACTTTTATAACTAATATTCCCCTTAATTATTTTTAACTTTTAGGCAGACGTATGTCTTGTTACATCCTTCATATCAAGTCATCTAATCCGCAACATGGAATCAATCGACATGACCAAATATGAGGCACAGCGGCAGAGCATTGTATTTACGTAAGACGGTGAAAGAGTTGATTCTTAACTAAGAGTATGACGTGATTATTCTTAATTTAATTTAAGAAAGATTGCAGATAAATTATGGCTTCAAGATTGCAGATACAATTATGGTTTGGATGTGGCAAAAGGTCGAGGTTTTGGCGCGAAGGTAGGAGCACGAGGCCATCATGGCGTAGTTTGTATACCAATTTCAGCCACGTGATCATCAGCCACCTCTGTCAACTTAGATTGAGATCAGCGAGGACCGTACCACCCATCTCAAAAATTGATTTGTAAAATGACGAGTGATTTTATATTTCTTTGTATCAATAAATCTTATTAAGGCCCCTTTGATTTCTGTGTTCAATATTCAAATGGCATTTATGAAATTAGGTTTTGATGTAGAAAATAGGTTTTGGTGTCCATTTCTGGATTAGACACACAAAAAAAGTTCGTTCTATTTTGCAAAGAGAGGTATAAAAATTACGAAAATCCAAACTATATTTTTGACATTCCATGTAGGGATTATTTACACTAATTAGATATTTAAAATTCCACTAAAATTTATTAGACAGTTTGATCGTCTGGGGAATTCAAGGTACATTTCCACTAGATGACAATATAAGTAACAATAAGGATATATTTACTAATTAAGCATTAATTATGAATTTAGGTTAAAATCTTTTGAATACTCTGCATAATCTTTTGAATAATTTAAAGTCAACATAATATGTATTAGAACACTGAGCTTTGATACCAAACTGTATCACCCTAAATCTAAATACCCTAAATTTAGAAGTATTATCATTTATTTTTCTTTTAATATCATAAATACGGAAAAGTTATTTTTTTAACATATAAACACTAACGACTTTCATTTATATAAAGAATTTATTAAAACTTTTGTAGTTAATGAAAACATAAGAATCAAATTAATTTTAAATTTATTTCAAAATGAAATCAATATTTAAAAGTATTAGTACTATGTTTGTCTCATCACAAGTAATCGTCTCGAATCATCTTTTTTTATCATCTCAAAAATAAAAAATAGAGAGGGATAACGTTGAATGAGCTAACACCCAATAAAACACTCATTCATATGATGTATACTTATCATATGAATATGCTTAACTTTAAAATGAATAACTTTTCCCAATATATATCCCTTTTTTTTTCATATCTTTAAAAACATAACGCTCACATTCTAAGTTCTCTTCGGAATTCAGTGGGCTATTATTATTTGAAACCTGATTAGGTAGTACCGCATGTCCATTAACATTAAACATTTATCATTCAACGTCATCATTAGTGTAATGTGCCGGTCCCTCATGCTCCATTTTTCACATCCACTTTTAATGACATATACATACACCTTTCAAAAATTTGGATACACATATTTTATAAAATATTCTTTGCCACATTATAAAATTTACATTTTTTGAAATCTTTCTTCAGCCCTTCAATTTATTTACTTTTTCCAACACAATTAACATGCAAGCGTGGCTAATTAACGGTAGTTGACAAGCTGTGGAGTTGAATTAATTCAAACCAGCTGACAGGGAAACCAACAGCAGGAAGGACACCACTACAAATGACCTCACAGAGAACTCCATAATTGATGTGAATGAAAGACTCCCTGCTTATATCTCTTTATATAATGTTTACGAGTGATATTTGTGCTACCACTTCTTTAAGTGGAGTGCTTGCATGAGATTTTGACAAGTGGGCTTGCTGAGGCCATTGGATATGCTTCTGGATTCTTTTATAGTTTTAAACACTTCATCTGGCTTTATTGGAGTTAATTGTGAGTGGGATTTTCGAGAGAAACTGCTACAGTTCTCATTTGAGATTCTTCTTTTTCTTCTTTCTGATTTTTAGTTTCTTACTTGGTGTAAATGATGAATAACTGAGTTTTCCTTGATCTGTTTGGTTTCAAAAGAGTACTGATTAGGATTTTGTGGTGTTCTTGGTGAAAAGTGATCAAGGTTCTGTTTGGATGCATAAAAGATGAGTCTAGATGACTTCGTCTCTGTAATTTGAACATTTTTTTAAATCTTGATTGCCGTTTTGAGACTATTCTAATGAAGAGTTTTATCTACTTTTGGAAGTGGTCATTCAAACTCCCGAGGCTGCGGCTAGAAAAAATCATTTGTGTTTATTTTACTTATTTTTACTTTTTGTAAGGATTTTAATCGAACATGTGGGCTTATATGTGAAATATTGTATATTAAATTAAAAACTATCAATTTTGGTTAAGCCCGTTTGAAGTGATCTAATAAGGTTTCGGTATTTTGGGTTTTGAAGTATTTAATTAAATTATGGGCTTATATATGTAGAGATTAGATATGTTCCTAATTTTATGATGAGCCGAATTAGGTTAATGTGCCGTTAATGTGTGTATATATATATGGTTATGGTCCCAGATCACAAGTAATTGTTTATTCTGTTCTGATTCCGATCTTCAGAGAGAAAAATATAACTATGTGTTGATCTTGAAGACTAAAACAGGATGACTTGTTTAGTACAATAATCATGTCTAATTCAGGTACTTTGCACTTTGGTTTATGAATTGTTGATGATCCAACAAGAACGATTAATATTACGGTAAAGTATTTATCAACAAGTGGTATCATAGGCTATTCATGTTGAAAAATTGAGAATCGAAATTTTAATTTGATTCTCGATAATTTTATTGCTTTCAAATTTAACGATTCCGATTTTAGTTTTGTTAAATTTGAAAATCATTCGGTCGCTTTTCTAGAATTTCAGTTCTATTTTCTTTAAAAAAACAAGGCGCAATGCAGCGCCGCCTGAAGATTTAATGTCATTGGTTGCAATTTAAGAATTAAGGTTACGGTGGCAATATTTAAGATCTATTTTTACTACTTCTTCCCTTAATTTTAAAGTTTTGGTTATTTAGCTCTTAAGGTTAAAAATTCGTTCAATTGGGCTTTTAAAGTTATGGGTTTAATAATTCAATCTCTGAAGTTTGAAAATTAATTAATTTGGCCATTAAAGTTCTGAATTTTATAATTAAGCCCCTTAAAGTTCATATTTTTTTTAAAATTAGCCCCTAAAGTTTTGAATAATTAGTTTTTGGATCCCTAAAGTTTCGAATAATTAATGTTTGACTCCTAAAGTTTCGAATAATTAATTTTTCACTCCTAAAGTTCTGGATAATTAATTTTTTATTCCTAAAGTTCTGAATTATTAACTCTTATGCTCCTAATATTTCAAAAGAAATCAAATATGCAAATTCGGTGATTTTCTTTTTCAAATTTCGGTGCAAATGACTCTTTTGAGAGATATAATATTTGAAACTGAATTAATTGAAGAAACATGTTACCAAAGCGACTTCTCTTGTGGAAATTAATTAATTTAGAATATTAAAAGATATTTGTGTGTTATTCATGCAAATATTTGATTGGCCCAAATGAATGTCAATATTTGGCCGAATTGCACATATACCTATGGTAATAAACATGTAGCGATTATTTGGTTTAACGTGTGATGAATTAATCAGTCTAGAAAGATTTATTGATCGACATATTTCTTTATTGTCAATGTTTGATCACTACCCCAAGAGTACGAGTTACAATTAATTGAAATTATTATTTGCATATTAAGGATTGTGAACTATTCCAATTAATTGTTCTCTAATTCAGTATCAAGTTCTGCTGTCAATATCTCTACTAGCATCAATTCAACTCCAATGCTTAAGGCACCAACTTTAAGGCATGATGAGAGAACGTAATGATTGTTCTTGAAGTCATGGATCTGGACATTACTCACAGGTCAATCAACCTACTGCACTTACTAATAAGAGTACATCTGATGACAAGAGGGAGATGTAAAAGTGGAAACGTTTGAACCGCATGAGCTTGATGGTCATAAAGTGTGCTATTCCAAAAGCATTTCAGGGCAATGTGTCTGATAAGGTGACTACGACTAAGCGTTTCCTTGAGAACCTTGAGAAGAGGTTTGCCAAAAATGAAAAGGCTGAAACTAGTACATGTTTGGGAAACCTTATCTCAATGAGGTACAAAGGGAAATGAAACATACAGAAGTACATTGTGGAAATGTCTAATATTGCTTCAAAAGTAAAGGCACTAAAGTTGGATTTATCTGAAGACTTGTTAGTGCACATAGTTTTGATACCCTTTCTGGCACAATTTAATCAATTCAAGGTGAGATACAATTTTCAAAAGGACTCATGGTCCTTTAATAAGCTCATCTCACACCGTGTCCAAGAAGAGGAAAGATTGAAGTATGACAAAACAGAAAGTGCTCATTTATCCGCCACTTCTAAGGACAAAAAGAACAAGTAAATGAAAACTGATAAAGAAGTTGGGGGTACAGCATCACAAAAGAAATAACATAAGGAGAAAACTAAGGATGGTTATTTCTTCTATGGAGCTGCAGGTCATCAGAAGAAGAATTGTACCAACTATCACGCATGGCTTGCCAAGAAAGGTATTCTTCTTCATTTGGTTTCGAAGGTTAATTTAACTTCAGTACCTAGATACACATGGTGGATAGATTCTGGTGCAACAACTCATATCAGTGTGTCTATACAGAGTTGCCTGAGTTGTCGAAAACCAAGTATTGGTGAAAGATACATCTATGTTAGTGATGATAAGACGTTGGAAGTAGAAGCAATATGAAATTTTAGATTTTTGTTAAAGGTTGGATTTTATTTGCATCTTAATTAGATGTTTATTGTACCATCTTTTCAACGGAATTTGATTTCTATTTCTGCTTTGGATAACTCTGGTTATGTTTGTTCATTTAAGAACGGAATATTTAGTTTATTTTATGATTCAAAATTGGTTGGTTCTAATTCTTTATTAGGTTATGATAATATTTATTTAATTGAAACAATTGCTTCTTTTAATGAATCATTGCATTTAAGTACTTGAGGTTTAAAGTAAAAATTAATCGGCGAGAATTATGCATCGTTATGACACGAGAGATTAGGTCACATCTCCAAAAGGACAATTGAGAGATTTTATGTCTAACGGAATTCTTGATCCCCTTGACTTTACAGATTGTGATGTGTGATAATTGTATAAAGAGAAAACAAACCAATAAAAAGAGATTTCAAGCCAATAGGACTTTAGACATCTTAGAACTTATACATATGGAAATTTGGGGACCATTCCTTACAGCTTCTTGGAATGGTCAACAATATTTTATAACGTTCATAGACGAATTTTCTAGATATGGATATATATATCTCATTCATGAAAAATTATAGTGGTGGATGTATTCAAAAGTTATAAAGTTAAAGTTGATAATAAACCCCTGAAAAGGATTAAAAGCGTCGATCTGACAGTGGTTGTAAACACTATGACAGATATGACGGTTAAGATGAACGTCAAGGACTTTGTCTTTGAAGAGGAATATGTTGAAATTCCTCTAATTACCATTGAGAGTGATCAGGATCAGGTTTCTATCCTTGACATTGTTTAAGAAGCAGCTCCGGATCAAGACAATGTCATTATTTCTCCCTCTGAAGGTCAACAACTTGTTCGAGAAGAACAAACTTTATAGCCTCAAGAACCAATGTCATTAAAAAGATCCACTAGAGAGATGAGAAATACGGTTTCGGATGATTACATTGTATTTCTCCAAGAACATTAAGTTGATATTGGAATGGTGGAGGATGATCCGATCAACTTCCGTCAAGTCGTGGAAAGTTCTAACTCTCAACATTCCATTGTCTGAATGTGCGAAACTCATTGGTTTCTTTAAGACTAAGAGGGATTTGAAGGGTGATGTGGAGAGGTGTGAGGTTCGTCTTGTCACAAAGAGCTTTACACATAAATAAGGCATCGATTATAAGGAGACTTTCTCTCCAACTTTTTGGAAAAGACTCTGTCAGGATTATAATGGCATTGGTAGCGCATTTCGCTCTTGAATTGCATCAGATGGATATTAAGACAACGTTTCTCAATGATGACATTAATGAAAAATCTACATGGTGCAACCAAAAAACATTTTGTCGGATGATGCAAAGCAAATGATTTGTAAACTAAAGAAATTCATCTATAGACTCAAACAGGCCTCTCGTAAATAGTATTAAAAATTTCATAAAGGGATCATCTCGTATGATTTGGAGATGAATTTGGTCGATGATTGCATATACCACAAGTTCAATGGGAGTAATTATATATTTCTAGTTTTATATGACGATGACATATTGCTTACCGGCAACGATATAGGCTTATTACATGAAATTAAGAGATTTCTAGTAAGAAATTTTGAGATGAAAGATCTTGGACACCTCTTTTTTACTAGGAATTCAAATACACCAAGATCGTTCTTGGGTTATTCTTGGATTATCACAAAAGAGGTATATCGAAAAGGTATCTAAAAGATATGACATGCAACATTGTGAACCAGGTGACACCCCTGTGCCTAAAGAAGACTAGTTCAGTTTAAGTCAATGCTCTAAAAATGACTTGAAAATTAAAGAAATGCAGAAGATTCCTTATTCTTCAACTATAGGGAGTCTGATGTGTGCTTAGGTTTGTATGCGTCTTGATATAGCGTACATTGTTTGGATGCTAGGGAGATATTTAAGTAACTCGGGAATAGATCATTGGAAAGCAGTCAAACGGGTCATGTGGTATTTATAGAGAACAAAGGACTATATGCTAACATACAGCAGATCGGATCAGTTGGAGATCATCAGTTATTATAATCTTGATTTTGCGAGATGCCAAAATAATAGGAGATCCAGTTTAGGCTATATCTGCATGCTTGCTGGAGGTACTATTTCATGGAAGAGTGCTATGCAAACACTCATAGCTACTTCCACCATAACAGCGAAGTTTGTAGTTTATTATGAGGCATCAAACCATGGAATATGGCTACGAAATTTTGTTATTGGGCTGTGCATTGTGGACAGTATAGAAAGACAACTCAAGTTATTTTGTGACAATAAATCAATAGTGCTGTACTCCAATAACAACAGGAGCTCGACGAAGTACATACTATAGAGATCAAGTTCCTGGCTACTAAAGTAAAAGTTCAAAGTGGACATGTATATATCAGGACAAACTTCATGGTTGTGGATCTGTTTACTAAATGATCGATGCCCAAGGTCTTTCATGAGCACACTGTTTATATGAGTTTAATTTCTCTTGAATATATATAGTTTCAATGGGAGTTTGTATTTTTGTGCTTTTCATATCAAACACATGTACTATCATTATGGATATGATTTATGGTTAAAGTTATCTTCAGTTATAAAGTTTTTTGGTTACACACACACAAGGTTATTGTCATCAAATCACAAGTAATTATTCATTATGTTCTGGCTCCCATTATTAGAGAGAAATAAAGAACTATGTGTTAATTTGGAAGACTAAAACCGCATGACTTGTTCATTGCAATAATCATATCTGATTCAGGTACGCTTCCGCTTTGGTTCGTGAATTCTTGATGATCCAAAATGAACGATCAATATGATGGTAAAGTATTTTCCCAACATGTTTAACTATTGATATGTGTGATTTGATTGGTTTAATCACTATTTCTGTTATTGCTGGGAATTTCAATTAATGATATTACGTGTGAAAGATACTTCTCTTGCCATGCAATCACAATTTCATTTTCAATTCTAACCAGCCACCACCTTAACGTCTCTCCTGTCAGCATCCAATAAAATAGAGTAATGTTATTCATAGTAAAGACTACCTATAGTCATCTTACGCTGCATACATATGACTGTTTATTATCGATAGTTTTCACTATGAATAATATTATTCATAAAATAACAAAATCCATATCGAAGGATACAAGCACAAACTGATAAATGCTAGCTATGGTATCAAATCTTATCTTTGAAACCATTTAAATCATATCAATAAAATTTTGTTTGAATCCTTAGAGGTGTCAAAGTATACTAAACCGGCCATATAATCCCTTGAGGCTATTCTTCTATGCATCAAACTCTGTGGCACGGAATATTTTTCTTGTTTCAATTGAATTTGAAATTTAAAAAAAATCGTCAAGAATTCAAATTACCCCTGTCCCAGCCCTTGTCGAACCTCATATTTTACGGTCTAGCACGGCATAAAAAAAAACTAGAGGTCATGCCGGACTCACGCAAGTTGGCTGAGGAGAACTCACCAAAGTAAACATGTAGCTATTATGTTATGCATTAACGAGGCAATTGATGAGGGCAGCTAAAGTGAATTCTAAGAACGGAAGCAAGGGACAGGCCGCCAATATTATTGATGGAAATTTAGGGCATGTTGGTAGAAAATGAGGATTAGGATAATAGAATAAGGAGGATTTGCATTAGAGAGATTTGAATTAAGGTGAATTATGATTTATTATTTTAGTACGGTGTTTGGTATTATACCATATTAGGAAATTATACAAGTATTAAAAAGTAAAAGAATATTGACAATATTTTTATGTATAAATACTTTTTAAATCAAAGATAAGTCTTTCTCATATAATTAAATTTTGACTTATACGTCATTCTTTTCTTATAAGTAATTTGTATTTACAAGTGAATTTTTTTACTGATCGCACATTTTTACTTGTAAGTGTACTGGTGCATAAATTTTTACTTATTAAATAAACTTTGTAACATAGAAGTGAACGTTTTACGTATAGGTTAAATTTTTTGAGTAATGCTATTCATAGTGAAGATTACCAATTATCGTCCTACGTGGCATACATGTGTAGCTTTTTTATTTGATGCGTGGGTAATGCATCAAATAAAAAGCGAGACATATATGCCCCCGCGTGACGACAATCGATAATCTTCACTATAAACAACATTTTTCAGTTTTTTTTACATGTATGTTATTTTTTTAATTTTTTGAATGAATTTTTACTTTTATAAAAGGTCTTTCCATATCATTGCATAATCAAGAAAAAATGTAAAAATTTTCCAACAACAGTTATAAAAAATCTAGATTAGGTATTTCCAAGACTAATTTGCACTACTTGCACAAATGGTCCCCCAATTCTTTTGTCCAAATCTAAACACGACAATCACGAGTGAATCAAAATTTTAATGAGTGAAGTTTCAGTTTCGTGGTCCTTCATCTTTAACGATGAATAGAGACAATACTTTTAAAAGGTCTTTTAATATCGTTTCATAATTGAGACAAATTTAAAAATTTTCCTACCACATTTTTATATGGAGGAGTATCCCATATTATTTAAATTGAATTTGATATTTCCAACACTTATTTGTACTAAAGGTCCCCTAAGTCTTCTGTGCAAATCTAAGCACGGCAATCACAAGTGAACCGAAATTGTTATATTAACTATTAGCAGATAAGGTATCGTAAATGCTTTTAAAAGCTCACAACCACATCTTTATATCAATGAGTGCCTCACGTTATCTACTTTTTGGATTAGATATTTCCTAGACAAATTTGCACCAATTGTAGAAATCGTCCTAACGTATTGAGAATATGTGAATTCAAGATTTTAGTTTTAATCACGACACTTATCATTTCTACCACTTAGAGTCCAATTTCACCACAAAAATGTTCGTGCATTATTTACTTCTAATTAAATGAAAGAAAATAAAGAAACAAAATAAAGATTTTTTCTTCATCTAAAATAACAAAATGATAAAAAGAAAAAGAATTCTTCATCTTTCTAAAACAATTGCGCAAAACTAGAACCCTCTCTCTCGCTTGAACCATCGTCTCTCACCATATTTCCCGACTATATATTCTCAAAACACTAATTCTACTTTGCCATTTCCCCAACACCCCAAACATTATTGATCAATATTTAATCTTGTAGAAGGGTGGTTGCTCTGACCACAAGTGAATCAATCATATGAACACCTACAAAGGAATAGGATCAAATTTAAACAGTGGAATAAGCTCGGCTATAAGCAAAAAACTCTTAAAATTAGAGAGTTATATCAAAACCGCTTTTGAAACCATTGGTTTGGTGTTGTGTCTACCCATAAACGTAACAGTTTAAATGATTTGATTTGGGTTGTGATATTTTAAGTTTAGTTGGAAATTAAACATGATCGATTAAAATTTTTAGATAAAGTAAATATAATTTTTTTTTTTTTCCAAAATTGGTCTAAATTGAACATGGATCAGACCAAAAATTACCATCTTAACCTCCAAAAAAATATGAATAATAAAATTTAAATTTAAATATAGGTAATTTTGTCAATTGTCACTTACCAACTACACAAATTTCATAAGCCAAACAATCCTTCGTGATTGATAGTTCATACTTTAGACTCCAGACCCTCTTTACGCTGCAAATGTTGATATATACATATATAAACCAAGGTTTAAAACGTAATAAAACCATTAAGTTTAGGTTTGATGATTTTTCAAGGGCAATTATATTAGTACCGCGGATTTTGCTACTTACCCCACAATTTTAAGCTTATTTTTATTTACTTAAATAGCTTTAAGAAAAATTACATAAACGAGGTTTTAATATATTTATCACATAAAATAATTTATTGTCACAACCACAATTATAAACCTAATATTTTCTTTCTTTTTCCTCAAGAGCCGTGCCATAGTTTTTCCATGTATGGCTTATGTGTTCTTCCACGATGGGAAATAAATTTCTTTTTTTTTGAGTCTCACTTTATACATGTTTTGGGCTACTAAAAGAGGTCAAGATTTCAATTTCCTATGGCCATTTTGTTGGGAATTTACTTAATCATGAAGAGTCGAAAATAAATTATTTTTCAATTCCCATCAAGAATCTTCTTTGTACTTGGAGAGAAATTGAGTTTAGAATAATACCTTTTGTAAATTCTACAAACTCCTGATCTTGGAATACAAACAATCACAATTTGCAATCCACAACTGTCCAATTATTTATCTTCCAATGAAAATCCACACAAAAAAACAAGAATGAGAGAAAATTAAGGTTTCTTTTTTCTTGTGCTAACAAGATAATCAATTGTGTTCTGTTCTTTTCTGAAACCCTAATTCTTATTAATATAAGTCCAAATGGACTTGGTCTATCTCTTAAATTTAACCCGGACCAATATTTAATTAATCCAATTAATTAAATTCGAGTCTATTAACAAGTAACCCAATTAATTAATTGTACAACAATTGTTAATTAATTAACTGAAATCTCATTCTTTTGGTTCTTCTTTTGTGTGTGACCCATCATGTTCCCGATCACAATACCTAATGACGTGAATTATTATTTTGATATAATTAAAATACCACTTCTTAATTTATCATCAATTTACATCTGTTGTCCCAAATTGACATCTAGCAATGTGTGAGAGCAATACATGTGATGAAAAATGTCAGGAGGTATGATAAAACCAAATTTGTTAGTTTATTGTGAAACTACAATCCATTCTTCAATATAATCCGATCATTACAAGATATGAATATGTGTCAATCTTAATTATCAATCATATCTTTCACTGCTGAACGTTAGAGATTAACCAGTGACACTCATATAGTTATTCATGTGGAATCTCCCCAACTTGTCTCCAATGTTTTGTTCTATAACAAAACATCTACATGTTCATTTAAGTGTCATCACACTTTAACTTATAAGATCAGCTACTTACTTAACAGGTAAGAATTGCTACACGTGATGATCTATCCATAATAACGATATCTGTATCTCGTAATTACTTATGACCATAGACGATTTAAGATTTAGTCATATTGTAAGTTGTATATTCCAAGCACAACTCCTTTAAAAAATTATAAGGACGGGAATCTATGGATTCTATTATTTAATTTATTAGAATATTAATTCAATTAAATAATAGATCTTGCCGTAAATATGTATGAACTATATGCTAAAAGTGTTTTTGTCCAAAGATTGGACCTAGAACATAACACTTACACATTCTTGTTTGGTGTTGTCATTTTACTTTTGTTGTTCGAGCTGATTCAGGTTTTTGGATTCATATTTCCACATTTTGGATCCATCTTCAATTATCAAGTTCTTTCGGCCACTTGTAGCACTTTTCATCAAATAGTCTTGTACAGTTGTTGTACCATTGTACATGTTGGATAATCTTGTTTTTATATATTTCAGATTCTGATTTCTCTAGGAAGGATATCTGTGATGATTTACGGACGTATGTGGTTACATCGTTTATGACACTGATAATCAGAGCAAATGAAGCCAAATCAGCATTCTAAGCAAGAAAACATGGATTATTACGTTGGTCTTGAATTCTTACGTTAAAGAGGATGACGACGTCTAGTGTGAGGTTTTATCCCAAGTTTGTGTTTTTCAAGAAATCCAGAATGGGTGGAAAGGATGAGAAAAATGAGGAGTAATATTGAGACGATGAGTACACCACAACATTCTGTTTCTTCTCCATTTTTTAGTTTTTATTGGATTATGAGTACAGTTATAAATTTGTTGTGGTGTATTTATTGAAAGTATATTTAATTGTGGTGTAATTATGATGTGGTGTAGTAAGAAAGTTTTGTGGTGGTATCATTTTCTTCAAATCGTATTTAAATGGTTTGGTTTAGCTTCGAATTTTTTTCAAACCTTTTTAAAGTGTTTGATTTTTAAAACATGTCAAAAACCTCCCAAAATGAGAATTAAATAAGTAGCATTTTGCAGTTCTTCCCCTTAAAGTACGAGGTACAATAGACACAATGACATTGCTCTCATTAAAGCCATAGCTTGTTGATTCTGTATTCATTTCCTTTTCAAGTAGAATTGCACTATATCTTCAACGTCATCATCTAAATGAAGTTCATAATATTCAAAAGTTTGAAATACATCTTTCGAATTTAAAATCGAAAAACAACACATTTATACTAACAAGTTGAAAATGATTGCAAGAAATTGACCTAATAATCATGGGTTAAACATCAAAATTTTTACACTGATCTTGTTTAGGGCGAATTTCGTAAACGTGCAAGATCATTGGTAACTAATAATACAGGGAATTAAGAGTATCGGTCCACATGAAATAAGCCTTGAAATGAAGTGTATTAATACGTTATCAAATTCGAATATTGTAAAATAAAAGATATATAATAATTATTCCTTGCTGTAAATGGTACATTTATTAGTGAATCACAATTGTACCCCTGTAGTCCTATAAATTATTACTATTGTATCCCTAATTTTTTATATAAATATGGAGATTTGGTTCTCAATATAATACACACAATTCTATTGATTTTTCCTATTTTCTTCTCTTTTCTCTCTAATTTATAACATGTTATCATCACGATTCTCTCAAAATTAAAATGAATTAGTTAGAAATCAATAACTTTTATAGGATTATGTCACTTGTACATTAATTATGTATACTCATGCTGATACTTGATGTGCTGTCAGGAAATAAGTGGATAAAAAAACGTTTTTTTAACTATCAAATGAGATAATGACACGTGGCATGATGTAAACAAATGTATAAAAGGGAGTGTACATTAGCATGATTGATTTTCATAAGTACAATTATCTGTCGTGTGTATCAAAATTAATTTGATGACATTTTTTTTTTTTTTAGGTATACATTATAATATTCTGCCTCTTGCATCTTTCATAATCAAGTCTACCTCTTTTAATTTTGCCTCGTTATTCACAGTTGTCATATTCGTCAGTATTTTCACAAGGGGAAAGCCTCGATGCCCCAGCTCAATGACTGGGGCATTAACAGTGGCGCCCCCCTATCACAGCCGTCCCCCCTCCAATGTATGCCCCGGTCATTGAGCTAGGGCATAAAGCACTACTCTTTTGCAAGCGTTCGTGTTTGTATGTGTATCTTATCACCTCAAATTCAAGATAGACAAGAAAAAACGCAATCCCTTGGATCTTTCTGTACTGTTCATTGATTTGTGACACTGGTTTTTTGGAAATCCTTGAGATGTTAATTATTTTAGGATTAAACCATTTGTACATGGTTTTGTACATGGTCCTTGACATGGCTTTGTTTAATTGAAAAGTAAATGGGCGGGAAACTATTTTTTATTTTTAAACTGGTTAATCATGCTGCGACATGTGGAACCATGGAAAATTCATGTCAAACTCCATTTACTTGTAGCATGGTTGATTATTTTTTCTAACTGTTCCCTTTTAACTTTTCTAAAGATTCTTGTGATTTTGAGTCCCAAGACAAATTTCTTCACTTTAGATTCTGAGCTCAACTTTACTATTTGAATTTCAAAGTTCAAATCCAAAATTATGGCATCCAAAAATCTTATACTTTTGCTCCTCCAATCGGAATTGCCAGTAAACCCAATATCGAAATTCTGAATTATGTAATTATTCTTATGAAAAGTACTTTTTTTATTTTTTGTTCTTTACTAAATTAACACCAAAATTTAGGTTTGACTATCGACGATGACGTCATGAATAGCCCACTTGGGATACTAGACCAAATACAACATGTTGGCGATGCTAAATTCACGAAGATATTATCATGTAATCTATGATTTGTTTTAATCCATGATTTATGCCTTCTAGATGTAATCTCAATCATATTAAAGATTTTTTTATGTTCGTTTAATGTATCTATTATTGTTTTGATTGAAACTGTTTATCTCTATATTGTTAATTTATCATGTTGTTGCTCTTAAAGTGACCAACTCTACAAATATAATATTCTACTACAAAACATGCTTCTAAAAAGTTAATATTTGTATATAATAGTTTGTTGTTACTTTTAAAGACGTACAACATTATTAATATTCTAAAAGAATTTTTCTTTTCTGAAGAGTATGAATTATAATTTTTAATATTTTAAAAGAATATTGACATATTACTCTTGAAGAAGTAATACGTGCTCCCGAAGTAGAACATATTCCAAGGAATATATCATTTTTAATTAATGTTTATCCTTAAAAGGAAACATACAACTAATCATGCTTTCGAGAAGTAACAATATCTTTTGTTTGATTAAATACTTATTCAAATTTATAACATTGTGTTGAATCAGAAGTTCAATTACTGAATGTATTATTATTTGACATGGATTGGTCAATTAGATCATCACTGGATCAATAATGATGCGAAATTAAAAATTCAGAATGGATATTCAATGAAAAATTATGATATTCTTTAATCCAATGAAATCATATATGATGTTTGTTCTCTTTCAAGGAAATTGATGATTAAATATCACTAGCTAAAATATGGATTAAATTCCCTATATTTTTGAAAATTAATTAAGCTGATAAATGGGATCATCATCCTCTATGGTGATCATCTAAATATTATTTGTATCTAATAGATTTGATATAAATACTAAGTGATGATTGCAATCTGAAGCTTGCGAAATTACTACTTAAATTTAAATTGTGAGCATAATTTTTAGATTATACAATCAAGATGGCGTGTCTTATTAATGCTAGTAATCCTAAATCTAAACATTTTATTGTGTTAGTTGAGATGTCGATAAATAGTTTAACACTATTACTTGTTAATCGTTTCCTATTAATTTAATTGAGAACAAAGTACTTAACATTTCTCTTTAGGGAATGCTATTACGCATTATGCTAATATCATAGTTCCCTTGTTATAATTGGCTTATGGTTAGAACCTAACTTTTTTAATCAGATTATTTGATAGTGCAATTAATGCACCACATTACACTGAGATAAAAAGTAAAGAATATTGAGAATAAATGTCTAGTTTGAACCTTATCCTAAATGGGTGATATTTTATAACGTTGAAAAACTTATTGTCAATTTGATTGGACAAATCTCTCATCATTAGCGAAAGAATTCATGGACTAAAAAAAAATGTACAAATGCACTGATAAATGCATTTTACACACTTAGTTTAGGCCACAAACATGCGTAATTGTGAATAAATATACATAATATAGCTTAATTCGATATGATTTGTGTATTGCAGAACAACAATGATGAATATGACAAAAAATTGGAAAAACAAGCGAAAAGGGACTAAAATGAAGCAAAATCAAAGCTTGAGAACTCAAGTGCAAATACTGAAAAGTTTTGTCGATCTCACGATAAAGATTTGAGAGTGTTGGATATCAATTGGATGAGGAAAGAAGCCAAAGTGATGAAATATAGTCGAAGTACTATATTATATCAACTTCCAGTCGAAAAAGTTATGCTTTGAATTTTCAGTCTTAATTTGAGAACCATTTGTGGCATAGCATACGTTCGAATTTGAAGATCTATAACTCTAGAAGATTTGTAGCCCCTCAAGCAAGATTTTCAACACATTTTGAATCATCTCAATTGGATATCGGGAGAGAAATATATGACCAAAACACTGAAAGTTGTCTAATGGAAAAAAAAATATAACCATGCGGCCGCATGGTAGAACTTCCATGCAGTCACACAAGACTTGCAGGGACCTCCAGTGGCTCATCTCTATGAACCATGCGGTCGCATAGCTCATAACCATGCGGCCGCATGGTTATCTTTCGACTCAAGAAATCTGGTTTCCTAATTCCACTCAAATATTTCAGGAAACAAATCTTGGGTCGTGTATTTAAACCCGAGGGCCATCCAGAACGTGAAGAGGAGATGGAAAAAGACTTTTGAGAGAAGAAAAGAAGCAAGAACAAGAAGATTAACTCCAAGAATACGAAGATCAAATTCAAGAATTCAATGTGATGTCGTTCTTTACTTATTTTTCTGATTTTCTTCTTACCATCATGCTAGGATAGATTAATTATGTGTTAGGACTAGATGAACTATTTAATATAATTTTTATTTCTTAGTTTTATATTCGTGACAATAAAAATATGTTTTGGGATATTTGAATGATTTATATGAATTTATTTTTCTCCACAATTATATGCGCAATGATTAAGTGAGTTTGGTGGCTTATTTCATGCATTTGAAAGAAGGGGAATATGTTCGACATATATAAACTATCATAGGGTCCGACAGGGGATAAAAATATTCCGCTATGCCTTATATGAATCTTTAACTATTCATAAAAACTCATGCATTCTTATATGTTTGCATCCGTCATAGAGATATAGTCGAGTCGCATACTTGAACAGGTTTAACTCTACTCGAGAGAGATTGTTAGATAATTTAGAAGCGTTGATTCTTGTTTATCCCAACAGTCTGTCAAGGTGTGAAATTAGGTTTAAAAATATTATTCCATAGGGATTTGTGAATCCCTAGTACATTCATCACATATTAGAAAAACTCAAATTTACATTCATTGCCAAATTGCGTTTAGTTAATTAATTAATTCATATTTGCATATTTAGTATTAAATTAGTTAAAAATTTGTCAAAACAAACATTCTCATCTTTTTATAGTTTCGGTTAAGGTCACGGTAATTAGAATTAGAACTAAATCAATCCCTTTGGAAATGATATCAGGAACTCTAAATTCCACTTTATTACTTGTTACAAACCGTATACTTGAAGTAGTTTTAAAATGAACAATTATTTTCGTGAACATGCATCACTATCTAAATTCCCGTACTGCTTTTCTTTCCAGGAAAATCGAATTTTTACAGAAGATATGTGGGTTTTTTTAATGAAATGTTGAAGGCTTTTCACACCAGAGAAAGCAACTTTCAAATCAAATTTGTGGGTTGTTTTAAAACCTTTTTTGGATATAAACCAACCACTGCAGTGACATATTATAAAACAAAAGCAAAATATTGTAATAGGGGAACACTTTGAGCTCATGTTTGATTTAGATAAAAATAAGAATGTTAGTAAATTCTGATAAAAGCTAATAAAATATGTTGTTGAAAATTTTTGAATCTGTTTATAATTAATTGTTGACTTTGACTTATATTTTAATACACTTTTCATGTTGGACTAAACATGGATTAAATTAGCTGGAAGATATCAATTTGATAAAAACTAAAAGAAGACAACAAAATATAAAACATAACACTTGTAATTAAACATGGTTGCATTTCTACAATGTAGTCTCCAAGCAAAGACTACAGTTTATTCAATTAAAGCCAGTTTAATGCAGTCTCCAAGAAGAGATCTACTGTTTATTTAACTCAACTAGCTTCATAGATAGATAAGTAATTTATTCTCCAGCTGTTGCAGCAATGCATCAAGCGATTACTACCTCCTTGATGAAAGGCTCTTTGTCTTTTGCACCAACCATCACCTCCTCAGTAATTTCTGCAATTCATGAGGGGAAAATTTAGTGCAAACATAAGGAAGCATTTTGCTTGCCATATTCAATCTGTAAGTCAACATATCATTAAGTTAATTTGTTTACGTACGTGGGCAAATTTCTGCGCATACACACTGGTCGTTAAAAAATGAGCAGCATCCAGGCAAACCCTGAAGCGAGCAGTGTTGTTTACAAAGATCCACGTCGCAACGTCGAATTTGAGCACCCACCACAAGAGGACCACTCATAGTACGTGGGCAAACTGCTGTGCAACGACACGGGCCAGATGGTCCTGGGCAGCATGCTGGCTTACCCAGAAGCGAGCAATATTGTTGACAAAGATCCCAGTTACAACTTGTAGCATCCACCACAAGTGGACCACTCATATCTGCTTAGAACAAGAAAAGAGTAAAAAATACACAAACACAGTTTAATACATAATACACTCCAAAGTAAACAAATAAGAATGCTTTTCTATGAAGTTAAAGTTGTTCTGGTTCTTTCATATTTGGTAAATGAACAAGCTAATTAAAGTAGTTGACAAGCTATGGAATTGAATAAAATTTCGAACCAGTGGACAGGGAAACCAATAGCAGGAGGGACACCACTGCAAATGACCTCACTGAGAACTCCATAATTGAGAGAGGGAGAAAGAGATAAAAGGCAGCTTTAGTGAAATGTGAATGAAAGACTTCCTGCTTGTATCTCTTTATATAATGTTTTAAGAGGGTGTTTGGTGGGGATTAAAATTAGATTTTTAGTAGATTGTCATAGAAGTTTTTGAAATGTGTGGTTGAAAAGTTGCGAAACTCATGAAAGATATGGTTAATATTGATTGTTTGACTTTGACTTGGATTAAAATCAGATTTTAATTTAGACCAAATAGGGGCCAAGAGTGTGTTGATGTTTTGACGTGCAAGTGTTATAAAAAGTTGGAAGCCCGTTATACATCATCATTTACACAATTTTTTATTGATTGATGATGTATCATTTAAAATGTGTTAGTTTATTTTTTATTAGTATTATTATTTGTTGATAGATTTTGGCCCAATCAAATCTCACCGTATTATCTATTGGTAAACGAATATGTAAGTTTTGATGTACATATAGCACAAACGTCCATGTAAAACACGACTTCTTTAAGTGGAGGATTTTCATGAGATGTTGATCTGTGGACTTGTTGAGGCTTTTGGATTTGCTTCTGGATTCTTCTATGGGTTTAAACACTTTTGAGAGAAACTGCTACAGTTTCTTGGTTCTCCTTCTTTCTTAAAAACCTCACTTGGGATTCCTAATATCCTCCTTCTTTCTGATTTTCTGTTTCTTACTTGGTGATGATTAAGAAATGAGTGTTTTTTAATCGGTTTTGTTCTAAAATGGTACTGATTAGGATTTTTGGTGTTATCAGGAGTAGTAAACTTAGGGTATGTTTGGATACTAAAAAAATAAGTCTCCCTGACTTTATCTTTGTAATTTGAGCATTTTGTATTTTGATTGTCATTTTGAGACTATTTTACTGTAGAGAATTATCCACTTTTGTGACTGCTTAACAAGGGAATAGGTATTGAAAGTTGTCATGGATTCTCTGGGCAAAAAAAAAATAAAAATTCATTTGTGTTCATTTTACTTTTCTGCATTTTTAACTTTTGATCCTATTGATTTGGTTTGGTTTAATCACTATTTCTATTTCTGGGCATTTTAGTTTACAATAAGCATGTTTGGGGTAGATTAAGCATAAGAGAAAAAAATTATACGAGAAGATACTTCTCTTGCCATCCCAAACGCTAGTTGTCATGGATGATTTCCTTTATCATGTTATAATTGGTGCGGTACAATCTCATTTTCCATTTAAGTTTCCAAGCTAGCTATGGTATCAAATTTTGTCTCTGAAACCATTTAATTTGTTTGTTTGAGTCCTTAAAGGTGTCAAAATATACTGGACTGCGCATAGTATCCTTTTGAGGCTAGTCTTCTATGCAACAAGCTTCATTTAGTGGCATAGAATCGTTGCTATGTGCCACGAAAAATATTTTAATTTCAATTGAATCTGAAATTATAAAGAAAACCGAAATGTGATGAGTTTGGGATTGCTCGAGTCGCAGCCCTTGTCAAACCACATATTTTGATGGTCTGGCATGTCACAGTCCACCAAAAACTAGGGATTGTGATGAATCCACAAAAGTATGTTATTCATTAACAAGGCAATTTATGAGGGCAGCGAACATGAATTCTAAGAAACGACAGTTAAGAGTACTTCTAATAGGCCATCAACATTATTGATGGAAATTTAAGCATGTTCGTACAAAGCGTAAGATTAGGACAATAGAATAGGGAGGGATATGCGTTAGAGAGATTTGTATTAGGTGAATTATGAAGTATTATTTTAATATGGTGTTTATTATTATACCACATTAGAAAAATATACAAGTATTTATGGTGTATAAATTTTTACTTATTAGTAAAGTTTTACTTACTATAAAATTTGAACATAGAAGTGAATGCTTTACTAAAAGGTTAATTTTTTACTTGTAAGTGAATTTTTTTATTTATGAGTTAATTTTTACTTCTATAAAAGATCTTTTTTCATATCACAAGTGTAAAAGTTTTCCAAATACGTGTTATACAAATTTTAGATAAGATATTAATTGCACAAATGGTCCCCATGTCTTTTGTCCAAATCTAAGCACAACAATCACGAGCGAAAAAAAAAATTAATAATTGAAGTTTCAGTTTTGTGGTCCTTCATAACTAAAGACAAGCAGATACAATAGTCGAAAAGTATGTTTCATATCGTTGCATAATTGAGATCATAATGTAAAAAAATAATAATTGTTATGAAATAAAAATAATAGAACAAAAAGAAAAGAAAATATAAGAGTTAAAACTCAAGTATCTATTTTATTGAAAATCAAGACCTGTATTTATAGGATCTAAAATAAGAGTTGCAATTGGAATGAAATAGACTCACTGTACTAGATAAGACTCATCTATGAATTATGAAAATACTAACTAATCATTTATAATTATCTCATTATTTTACAACACTCCCCATTTGATAATTATTTGTAAAATAACTGTCTCGTTAAAACCTTATTTGATAAAAATTCAATGGGACAAAAAATCAAACGAAAGAAATAGAATACATTTATTTTCGAGTATGAAAAATAAATACTATCCATTAAAACCTTGCTAGGAAAACCTAGAAGTGTCAACCAGCTGAGCCGAAACTTAAAGCTCGGGCTTGGCTCGAGTAAAAATGGTTCCAGCCTTTTTTCTGCTCTAACCGAGCTTTTGTTTGGCCAAAAATTTTAGGCTCGACTCGAGTCGAATCATTTTTTTGAAATATTTAATGCCTGCAAAATGTACAGGTGCCTACAAATGCAGGTAGCTAAAGGATTTCATTTAAAAATTTTTTTTTTTAAAACTTGGCTGAGACACGAGCATGCCCAGGCTAGCTCGGGCTCGAGCCTTTGCCCCAAAATGACTTCCAACCAACGAGTATGCTCAGGCTTTTTCAGGCAGAGCTTGCTGGCCCGGTAGGTTATCCGTTCTTTACATATTTAAGACTCTAAAACGTGGTTTTTTGGTTGTTCATAAAATAAGAAAAGTCGTTTGTTTTCTTAAGAGCAATCCGTTTTGAGTTGTTATTATTGTGTTTGTAGATTCGAGTTACATTAGGTTCGGAAGTTTTATCCAGCCCTATCCTTGAACTTTGAAAATTATAATTTTTCATTCCTGTCTTCCACTTCCACATTCAATCGTTAAGCTGCATCTAACAAACGATAAATACAAGAGATTATGTCATAATTAATCATAAAAACTCCTAAATGTCTATATTTAAAAGCCTGAGTAAGGGTATAAAATACACTTTATCAATAAGGACAAGAAATTAAGAAAAAAAAAAAAAATGTAATCGTGGTTTTACATTCATTTATTCATACAAAATAATTTTCGATATTTGTATTTCGTCCAAAACATATTTATTATGTTCACGTTATAAGCTTTTTAGTGGATTTTGAATCGCTCAAAATGGATAGTCTTAGTGTAAAATACAGCATCAAACAAAAACTTTATATATAAAAATTTTATGAATTGAAAATTTTCAGATAAGGATGGAGGGGTTGTCGGCCTGTGTTTTAGGATGAATTTGAGCATAATTAATATGGTCATTAAAGACGTAATTCATTGTAAGTGTATTATCCTAATTTTTATTTTATTTTTTAAAGTGGTGAGCCTAATTTCCTCTAGAATAATTGCTTTGTTCACGGAACTCATTATTATTATTGTTGTTGTTGTTGTTGTTGTTGTTGTTGTTGCTGTTGTTGTTGTTGTTGTTGTTGAATCTAAAATTAAAAAGAAAGCAAAAACTGATGAGTTCGAACTTGCTGCCCTTGTCAAACCTCATATTTTGATGTTCGAACAAGACACAGACACAACAAAATTTAGGGGTCGTGCTACTCACGAAAGTTTATTGAGGAGAATTCATCAAAGCACACAGATAGTGAGATAGTAATGACCACATAAGGAAATAAAATCATGTACATATGCATTAACAAGGCAGTGGACAAGGCAATTAAGGTGAATTCTAATAAACGACAGTAACTCTATGTTTGATAGGCTGGAAAATGATAGGAAAAAGAAAACAATTTCTAGATTCCACAAAAGTTGGCTGTTTGATTGGAACAATTTGACATGAACAAGTTTTTCTTCCACAGTGGCTCGCGCGCCACTTTTCTACGAAATTAATGAAATCACCTTGGTGGGAAAGTGATTTCCAGGTTGGCTGACCTATTTTTTTTTGGCAATCCAAACAAATTTTAATATAGATTATAAAAGAAAATTATCCCAAAAAGTAACAACTTGCATGAAAAACAAAGTCAAACGGATTAGATGTAAAATTATACCAATTAAACACAATTAATTACAATTTCCAGTAAAACAATTTCTAACATTTTAATTCCCTGTAATTCAATTTCTTTCCACTCATTTTCTACATTTGCAATCAAACGGACCCTAAAAGAAATTTAGGTCACCGTCGTTCAAAGTGCAATATTAGAATAATAGAATGAGGGATTTGTATTGAGGTGGATTACGATATATTGTTTTGTTAAGATGTTTGATATTATACCATATCGGAATAGTATTCATATATTTAAAAATATTTTAACAATATTTTTATTTGTAAATACATTATATATATATATATATATATTAACGTTTGATTAATTTTTGACTAATACGTCATTCTTTACTTATAAGTGAAATTTTTATTTTGAACCGAATGTTTTATTTACAAGGGAACTTTTTTTACTCATAGTATATTTTTACTTGTAAGTATACTTATGCATAATTTTTTATTAACATAGAAGTGAAAATTTTACAGTGAATTTTTTACTTATAAATGATTTTTTGCATAATTGAGACAAATGTAAAAAAATTTCAACGACGTCTCTATATTAATATTAATGAGTATCACATGTTATCTAAATTTTAGATGAGGTCCCCGTACCACTTTTCTTTCCAGGAAAATCATTTTTTTTCAGAAGATATGTGGGTCCGATTTTCTTCCAAAAAAATCGATTTTTTCAAAATATATGTGGGTCCTTTTTTATTTTTTTAATGAAATGTTGAAGGCTTTCTCTCACACCAGAGAAAGCAACTTTCAAATCAAATTTGTGGGTGGTTGTATTAAATTACATTTTGCCCTCTAATGAAAGTGAATCACGCGAACCGTAGAGGGTAAAATCGGCAATTTGGATGAACTATATATCTAATTTTATCGGCCTCATTTTTTAATTTCAAAAGTCAGCGTCATATCTAGCAAAATTTCATAATAATATCCAAGATAGAAACACCAAATAAGGACTAGATGTTTCCTAGACTAATTTGTACTAATTGCACTAATGGTCTCCCAAGTCTTTTGTTTAAAATCTAAACATTACAATCATAAGTGAAGTTCTAGTTTTGTTGTCCTTAATCATTGATGATGAGCGAATGAGATTCCCTACAAATGGTATAGGAGATAGGCCCTAAACATAGATATGTGAATGCATAATAAGGATCTCAAGTTTGCAGTCGAATGAATGCAGTTGGCTCTTAAGCAATTGTCCTCATCACGATGATAAATAATCTGTTGCTGCTAGGAGTTCTAGAAATTTGCACATAGTATTTTCTTGAAATTGATGAAGGGTGTGGGGTGGAAAATTTATTTCGAAGAAATCCTATTTGGGGACTTTGGACAATTCAAAGTGAAGTTGGAGATTGGTAAGAATCGACAGGGTATTATTCAATTAGAATATAACTTGCATTTATATGTCCACATAAAGTAGGTTGTTTAGCTTTCAACTTGTAATGAAAGTATTTATAAATCTATATTAAATAGAAACTAAAATTTCATTTTGTGTCCCCATAAATAGAGGGTTTGTTTCGGAATTTATTCACCCCAATTTGTATGATAGTTATGGGCTATTTTTTTGGCAAAGCACCATCACAATCTCGATATATCTTTCAAGCTCCGCTAAGACAAGACGAAGGGAGTTATAATTTCTCTACCATGATATGAATGGAACGTTAATGAATATGAGAGAAAATGGCATAAACTTAACCTCTAATCAAAGTACGAAAGAGAGAAAGATTAAATAGGGAGATACAACCTCCTATTCTATATAAAGAAAGAAAAAATAGAGCTAAAGACCTTTGAAAGTGGAAGGCCATGTTTGTCAATGTGTACAAAGACATTAAGTCGTCGAGCTAAGTCGAGAAGGCTGTACTCCCGATGCATCATCAATTGTATCCATCTAAAGCAAGTTAGCAATCTGGTTTTCCTCCTGATAGATGTATAAAATAGGATCATGATCGAAGGAAAAATGGATAATATGTCTAAGAGTAGTGTGGATAAACCATGATCCTCTACCACATGTGATGTAGTTAATAGCTATGTAGTAGCTTATCTCTATCCACAAGTCCTAAAATCCAAGTGGACATGCAATGATGATCCGATCAAGAATAGCTCGTAGATCAACATAAAATGAAGTGAAGGCACGAATCCACCATCTCTTCAAGAGTAACTAAATAATATTCTTCCATATTACTAATTTGGATTGTTACTTCTATAAGAATGATAATACAATATTCTTCTATAATATTGTACGCAATAATAAATTTTAGTACAAAACAATAACATTTATCGCTTTGTTAGACAATTAAAAGTCAAGAAAATACCATTTTTTTATGGAAAAAATAGTTTCTTTATGAACTCAATCGTAAAAATTTCATGTCTTTCTTTTAACATAAGAGAAATTGCTTTTCGTATTTCAACTTGATTAAAGGTTCGTAAGAAGAAAGATTAATTTGCTTTGCATACTCAATAAACTAGAAAATCATGCTGATAACTTATTATATACTATAAAGATCGACAAAAGAAAATTGAGAAGTCAATAAGCATGTATATTTAATTGAGAACAAAGTCCTATATATATTGAATAACTAGGGTTCTAAGGGATACAGTAGTCATATAACTAAGGTTGTAGGGATATAATCATCATTCAGTAATTAGTATATAATTTAAAACAACTTGTTCATTGTCAATTTTAATCAGTAAATGATATTATTTACTTCCGAAACTAATTGTCTAATTATAGGCTGCATACGTTATTTCAACAAATTTCTAGGTTGCGAATGCAGTTTCCCAATGTTTGATTGCAATAAGGTAGTTGAAAACCCTTTTTTGGGTATAAACCGACCATAGCAGTGACATATTATAAAACGAAAGCAAAATATTACTACACTTTAAGCTCAAGTTTGATTTAGATAAAAATAAGATTGTTAGTAGATCTTGATAAAAGCTAATAAAATATTTATAATTAATTGTTGACTTATATTTTAATTTACTTTTCATGTTGGACTAAACATGGATTAAATTAGTTGGAAGATATCAATTTGATAAAGACTAAAAGAAGACGACAAAATATACAACATAAAACTTGTAATTGAAGATGGTTACATTTCCACAATGTAGTCTCCAAGCAAAGACTACAGTTTATTTAATTAAAGCCAGTTTAATGCAGTCTCCAAGAAGAGATCTACAATTTATTTAACTCAACCAGCTTCATAGATAGATAAGTAATTTATTCTCCAGCTGTTGCAGCAATGCATCAAGCGATTACTACCTCCTTGATGAAAGGCTCTCTGTCTTTTGTACCAACCATCACCTCCTCGGTAATTTCTGCAATTCATGAGGGGAAAATTTAGTGCAAACATAAGGAAGCATTTTGTCTTGCCATATTCAATCTGCAAGTCAACATATCAATAAGTTTATGTTTACATACGTGGGCAAATTTCTGCGCATATACACTGGTCGTTAAATCCTGAGCAGCATCCTGGCAAACCCTGAAGCGAGCAGTATTGTTTACAAAGATCCACATCACAACGTCGAATTCGAGCACCCATCACAAGAGGACCACTCGTAATTCGTGGGCAAATTCCTGTGCAACGACACGGGCCAGATGGTCCTGGGCAGCATGCTGGCTTACCCAGAAGCGAGCAATACTTTTGACAAAGATCCCAGTTACAAATTGTAGCATCCACCACAAGAGGACCACTCATATCTGCTTAAAACAAGAAAAGAGTAAAAAATACACGAACACAGTTTAATACATAATACACTCCAAAGTAAACAAATAAGAATGCTTTGCTATGAAATTAAAGTTGTTCTGGTTATTTCATATTTGGTAAATTAACATGCATATAGTAGCTAATTAAAGTAGTTGACAAGCTATGGAGTTGAATAAATTTCGAACCAGTGGACAGGGAAACCAATAGCAGGAGGGACACCACTGCAAATGACCTCACAGAGAACTCCATAATTGTGAGAGAGAGAGAGAGAGAGATAAAGGGAAGCTTTAGTGAAATGTGAATGAAGGACTCCCTGCTTGTACCTCTTTATATAATGTTTTAAGAGTGTTATAAAAAGTTAGAGAATGCTTGTTGTATATGATCATCTACACAATTTTTTATTGATTGATGATATGTTAAAAAAAAAAATGTGTGGACGTCTTTTTTTTGGTTGATAGATTTTGACCCAATCAAATATCGCCGTATTACTTGTTGGTAAACAAATATGTAAATTGTGATGTACATGTCGCACAAACATCCATGTAAAACACGACTTCTTTAACTGGAGGATTTTCATGAGATGTTGATCCGTGAACTTGTTGAGGCTTTTGGATTTGCTTCTGGATTCTTCTATGGGTTTAAACACTTTTGAGAGAAACTGCTACAGTTTCTTGGTTCTCCTTATTTCTTGAAAACCTCACTTGAGATTCCTAATAACCTCCTTTCTGATTTTCGGTTTCTTACTTGGTGAAGATGATTAAGAGCTGAGTGTTTTTTGATTTGTTTTGTCTAAAAGGTTACTGATTAGGATTTGTGGTGTTATCAGGAATTGTAATCTTAGGGTATGTTTGGATACTAAAAAATAAATCTCCCTGACTTTATCTTTGTAATTTGAATAAGTTAATTGTTTTACTCATCATAGTCTTTTACTTGTAAGTGTACTTGTGTATAAATTTTTACTTACTAGCAAAGTTTTATTTACTATAAATTATTTGAACATAGAAGTGAATGTTTTACTAAAAGGTTAATTTTTTACTTGTAAGTGAATTTTTTTATTTATGAGTTAATTTTTACTTCTATAAAAGATCTTTTTTCATATCAAAAGTGTAAAAGTTTTCCAAATATGTGTTATACAAATTTTAGATTAGATATTAATTGCACAAATGGTCCCCATGTCTTTTGTCCATCTAAGCACAACAATCACGAGTGAAAAAAAAAATTTAATAAGTTAAGTTTCAGTTTTTTGGTCGAAAAGTCTGTTTCATATAGTTGCATTATTGAGATCATAATGTAAAAAATTACTAATTGTTATGAAATAAAAATAATAGAACAAGAAGAAAAGAAAATATAAGAGTATTTCCAGAATCCAGTTATTGTTTTTGCTCTGACGAAGACAAATGCCCACGTAAGACACCTCCCAATTAATCTACATACTATCAAAAACTGTAGATTTTACTCGGAACGTAAATAAGTAACATTTTTATTTATTAATATAAGTAGCTAAGATAAGAATTTTTTATTTTTTTTTATCCTCTGTTTTTTAGTTACTTTCAAAATAATTAACTTATATAAATATTTTTTAAAACAGAAAATAGTATTTAATTATTTTATTTGATTTGTTGCAGTCACCAGAATGGAAATAAAAATTGGTGAGAAGACGACTATGATGATTGCGGCAACACCCAAAAGGTCTTTCATCAAGGAGTTGGTTGCTTGATTCTGCATGGATATTTAAAATAAATAATCTGTTATGAAGATTGTGTGTCTTTAAAAATAAATTGTAGATCTTATCATGGAGACTACATTGTGGAAGTCAAACAAGTTTGACATGTACTCTGTTTTATGTGTTAAAACTATGTTGAGTGAATATAGTAAAATAATTAATATTGTTCTTCTTTGTCTCCTCATTACAATTTTGATGTTAGCAAATTAATATGTAAATTACTAATCACCTTTGCTTAACGTGGAAGGGTGACAAAAATGGAAGATTCATATCACTCTTTACTCATGCTCCTTCGATTATAGGAAATAATTACTTAGAACTATAACAACTGCATACCTTTTAAAATTTTTATTTTTGGTATTTTTCCGAAATATGCAAAAATGATTCCTCTAAGTCGATGTAATATGTTTTATGTTAAACTATTTTGATTAAATGTATTGTAAAATAATTAATATTATTTTCTAATTACAATTTTAATGTAACCAACTTAATTCCGATCAAGTACTGTATCATCTATTGTTTCTGGGACAAGTATGATCACTTGTTTTGCAAAACATGATTGGAGATGTGGCGCTCAGTGTCTTCCAGTGGATAAGAAGCATTGGAGATAATGGCACATAAGCCCTTGTCTGGTAGTGTGTTTTTTTTTTTTTAATGAATTTTGTAAAAAAGTTGATTTTTTTTTGGAGAATATATAGTAAAAAAATAAAAAACAATTATGGACCCACATTCAAAATTAATTTATTAGGAGAGTATGTGAGTCGAAAATGAGTTTAAGAAAAAATAAAATTTAAAAATGGAGGATAAAATAGGGACTAAAGTTGCGAGGCTGACTGCCACTACAAAGGAAAAACACTATGCATGTTAGTTATGGATAATTTTTTATATTGCTAATTATTTTATACGAATAAGAATATATCAGCAATATTTTCAAAATTTTCAAACCAGACAAATGACTCTCAAACAAGACTAAATGAAAATGAATTCCTTACATAAATAAAAACATTCCTATTCTAGTTTACCATTTTCTTGACAATTAAGGATGACAAAGATTGAAAGATTAATATCATTTAACTATCTCTATCCAAGCCTCAATTTTCTAATTCATGTTCCTTCAACTCTCATTTATGTAACTAAATAAAGGACATGTGTGTTGGAAAATTGGCCTAATGGCTTAATAGGCTACTTTTGGCATGATTTTAAGTGGGACCCGTTCATTCATTTTGGAAGATCAAAGTTGATTCGTATTTTCCTCCGTAAGAACATCAAAAACATATATTTACTTGTCAAAAATGATAATCGGAAGAGAAATGCAAATCATGGACCGAAATTGAGATATGGGTTCACTAGTATAATAAAAAGAGCAAAGTGTGTGTCTATTTGGCTATTCATTTTGAAGAGGTGTAATCACGTTTAGTACACAAGCTCTCTCCATGTACGCGCATAGGGAGATGCAGATCATAAACTAAAATTGAAATTTGAACCTTGAACTTGTGTACGAACACGATCTGTGTACACGAATGTCAAACCGAACAGAGCCAATTGGCCCCTTTGGAGTGTCCTCGTTTTTCTTTCATTTCCTATAAATTTCTATTTTTTATTTCGAACTAACTTAAACTGAAATATAATTGTGAAGTTATTTAGCTAGGTTAAAGGGAATGTTAATTGCAGTAACACCCATAACTATTGGTCTTTCAAGTTACTCATTATGGAGACATAGGAGCTTATAGATAGAGCTCGATTTTCCTTGGTTAACACCCCACGAATTTTTTTTTTTTTTTTTCCTGTTTTGTCTGCTCAAACTTTTTCCAGTTTCTATCAAGTCATGTTGATACTGTTCCCTGAAGAAGAAACTAAAATGCAAAGATTCTACTGATTTCTCTGTTATATCTTGGGAATCAGATGTTCAAACGAAATCTCAAATACTTAGGCGAGGAAGCGAATCTGTTTCAAAGATACTATATTAATAGGGGCCTTGGTTTGCTAATTTCTTCTCTTAGATCAATTGATATTTGACTTTGTTATTGTTCATTTCAAATCCATTCTCTTTTACGGTTTATTTGTTTCTGCAATTTACTTATCGTTTGTATTCTTTCTGAAATAATAAAATATTACCGTATTCTGCAATATTTTATAACAACAGCAAATCTCACAAGGCATGCTGGACGAGGGACAATGGTTGCCATCATCCAAAATAAGTTGTACAACTCTAGTTGTAAAATTGTGGAACTACCATATGTGTGTACGGGACTCGTATCTTTTTTTTCTCTAGTCCTAGTACTTTATACTTCCTCTTTTTTTTTTTTTTTTTTCCAACAAAATTCTAAGCATCTTATGATGATTATAAATAATTACTTAAAACTATAAAAAAGAAAGAAAAAGCAAAGGAATAAGAAAAATAAAAGAACAAGGAAAAAAGATCGAGATGCAAGAAGGGACAATGCAGTGCACATAGTTCAAAACTCTAAACATGTGATACTCATTCATATAAATATGTGGTAGGAAAAACTTTATGCTTATCTCAGTTATGTACGATATTCAGAAATTAATGTCATATTTAAGGACTGGGGACCATAAAATTGAAAACTACATTTAAAACAATTTGGATAAGCTCGTGATTTTTGTGCTTAGACGACGACGACGACGACAATAATAAATTAATGGGTGGATACTGAGAGCACATTTCTATCCTTTCTATATACTTATTTAACCAATATGTTATTGCATATTATTCGCAAAGTCCAAAAGAAGCCAGCTTTTAACATCGTAAAATGTTATATATTTTTAAATCTAGTGCTGAAAGGTGGTTTTCCTCGTTAATTTGCAATATATGCCATGATAACTTCATCTAATATTGATCGGTGCATGTCATTCAAGTCTATTACTAGAATTAATTAATGCTATTTACATATCTTCTTCACCCAGTGAATACTGAATAGAATATCAGTGTTGCCATATTAATGACCATTGATGATAGGTTAATGTGGTTGTTTCTTTTAAATAGCAATCTCTCTCATTTGAGAGATACTACTTAGGTTTTGGATAATTTTACTATCTGTTTTTCATTTGCTTTGTCTTCCCTGTAATTTATTTGATTCTCTGCAAGATTGATGTAAATAGAGATTGTGAGGGTGTACATGTTGTTCTTTGTGAACAGTAAGCTCTTGTTATTTGGATGTCTAACGTGATGAGTAGGCATTCTCGCCAAATATATGACCTTTTAAAACGAAAACTTTTGTGTTCTTTATTTTGAAGTTTTTTTTTTTTAATGGTCATTTCTAAGACCAACGGTAGTATCAAAGCTTTCCATCCTATGGATAACTCTTTTGAACCTTGTGTATTGGCTTCTGTGGGGCTTAAAACTCGAGATCTTCATCGATCTAGAAATCTGGTTTTTTTTCTTCAGAGGCTTAAAACAGATACTGGTAATTTCTATTTTATTGATTATTCTATGAAGGATTGGTAACAAACTCTAACACTAATATTAAATTTCTAGGATCTGTCACTGTTTTTTTGGATCTTTTGACCTAAATCGTCACACATCTTCTTTGGTTTGGGTTTCTTGCAAGAATCCTAGAATTTGAGGGGACTACAACTTGATTTTATCAAGATTATCATTAATCTTTATAATTTCATAATAATAATGTCAAATAAATTGTTTGTTTAGACATTTCTATAACTGTTAAAGTTATAATTCGTGTATGGAACCGTCATTCTGTGAATACTCTGCTGTTTCCTGGAAATTTATGTGATATAAAATTTTCTTGTGTAATATAGTATTTTTAAAGCTATTAAAATCTTCTAGTTGAAATTTTTTGAGGTTAAGAAATTTATTTTTTTAATACTGCAAATAATGTTCAAAAGGGTGAAGGAAAGTACTATGTTAGATGTTGATATTTGGAATGTCTGTAACCACAAAATGAAAGCTCTACTTTTACGACGTAGATATTCTAGAGCCCTCTAAATGACTCTTGGGCTGCCATTTTGATTCAACCAAGAAAACTAATCAAATTAAAATTGCTTGGATTTTTACTGCATTTGTCCGGTAGTGTGTGTTGTTTGTAAATAAAAAAGTGATTTCTTTATTGTAGTAATTCCCACTTACAAATCCTTACCAGTAATCAAATGAAAGATTGGACCAATAACACCAAAGAATAAAAAGCAGAAAATGATTTTAACTGCAATGTAACGATTGAAGCGAGAGTTGAACTCTTTGTTCTTAAAACGAATTTGTTCCTGATAGGCATCTACGATTTATGAAAATTATCTCTTAAGATATGATGATCAATGTTTTGTAATTGCAGCACTACAAATCACATGGAAACTAAATGAGGCTATGAACTCCTTTTCGGAATGAAATATCAAACGTTTTTTACTAGGAAATGATGTTATATGATATGCTTTGATTGCATGGAATATGAGTGAATGAAAATTCACGAAGTGACACCCCAAAATTCAACTCGTTCTTGAAAAAGCACAGGTTCATCTGCCACTCGCTTTTAGCCAATTGGTCACTTGAGCACTCATTTCAGTGACTCCCCCACTCGTTGGAGCTCTTATACAGTGAATTTTCATTTTTAATTTCAAAATTAATGTTTTTCAATCCTACATCATTCACTAATTTCTCATTCATCCAGAAATAGTTTTTGACGTCCAAATATATCAAATTCTTCTACTGGATGAGTAGAACATGATCAATCCATTTCTCGAACAATTCGAGTAGAGGGACCCATCCAAATATTTGGTTAAAAGTTCAATAAAAATCATTTTTCATAAACTATTTTCCAACAATCTCCCACATGAATGAAAATTACCAATATGCACATGAAACTCCAACTCTAACTAAGAAAAAGGAGCTCAAACGACAAGCTATATTATCAGGATAGGTGGCTTTTAACTTTGAACCTACCATAGTAGAATACAATTGAATTTACTAGGCTAATAATTGAACACAATATCTTGAACTATTCAAATTGATGTAAATCAAATCAATTGTATCAACACCATCGCTTCTCTAATAACTTCGATTATTATGCTTGTATTCATTTTGATCTTGAATAACTCTTAGTTTCATAAGTGCTTTAAAAAAATTTAAATCTCACGATTCTCATAGAAGCTGCCCCACTTCACACTTATATAAGTGATCTATTATATTATTATTTCATACTCCTCTTGGCTTTTTTCAAGATATAGGAATCATTAAAATTATAACTTATCCTAATACACTTAGCCCTTGTTTGACATCCATTTTTTCCCATTCTCATTCTCATTTTTTTTTCTCTTTTTTCATTTCAACAACATATTCTATCTATAAAATAATATTACACATAAACCTAAAAATTCTCCTTACTTTTTATCCACACATTCTTCCATTAATCACAATTCCAAATCAAAATTTTCTCCAAAACGGGTGTCAAACATACCCTTAATAATCTAGCACTTTTATTCTATAGGAATGGGTATAAGTGCTTGTCTGAATTATTCATAACTTAGTTGTCATATTGAACTAAGATATTGGGATCTCCAATCAATAATGTTTAGTTATCGTCACGGTGATTCCATTCAATAGGCTTGAGGTCCATTTCCAGTGAAATATGGTATGCTTGATCTCTTGGTAATCATTTTATCAAAAGATCTGCTATGCTATGTTTTCCTTTGATTTAACATAGTTAGAAGAGATTATAACATTTGAATTAGATGTTTAATGGTATTGAATAAGAAGAGAGGTGCAACGTTGATGAAATTTTGGTGGTAGGTTGGAAAGGGAAAAGGGCTTGGGTATTGAATAACTTTTGTCATTGAATAATCGAGGTTGACTGAAGGGAAAAAAAGGGAAAAAGAATCGAATTGCAGGGAAAATTTATAGGTTTGACACTGAATTGTCGAGAAGATGGAGAAGGGAGAAGAAAGAAAAGAAGAAAAGAAAGAAAATGAAAAAAAAAGGTGAAAGAAAATGCTGGCTTTGCTGACCAATTACCAGCTGAGGAAGTAAACTAATTAACAAAACAACCAACCAACTATCTAACTAACTATACACATGCAAAAAGAGATCACTGATTTAATTCTAATACTCCTCAAGATGTGCGGAATATGTTCTTCACGCACATCTTGACTAAGAAAGGATTTTAAGTTAAGGCAGACAATGGTCTTGTAAAAGCATCAGCCAATTGATGATGTGAACATATTGGAAGAAGTTTAACTACTTCGACAGTAATTTTGTCACTAATAAAATGACAATCGATCTCACTGTACTTTGTCCGCTCATGGAAAACGAGATTAGAAACAATTTGAATTACTGCATGATTGTCACAATAGAGCACAGCTGGAGGGGTAATATTAGTTTGAAAATCTGTTGACAATTGATTAATCCAAATGAGTTCACTAACATTGGCGGCAAAGGCTCTATATACGGCTTCAATGGATAAACGAGATATAGTGGGTTGCCTCTTAGATTTCCAACAAACCATGGATTCACCAATGAAAATGCAGAAACCATTTGTTGATTTACGAGCATTAGCTAGCACAAGAACCCCAATCCGCATCAGAGAATGCTTGAAGTTTGAGAGGATTTGATTCAGAACCATCGGATGGAGTGGTGTGGGAAGAAAAAAGAGACCTTGGCCAAACTCCCTTTCAAGTGTCAAAGAAGGTGATGAATTGCCTTAAGATGTGATAGCCTAGGTTGAGACATGTATTGGCATAATTTATGCACAACAAAGGTTATATCTGGCTGTGAAAAAGTTAAGTACATCAATCTCCTAATAAGCCTTCTATAATGAGAAGCATCAGATAAAAAATGACCATCATGTAGGTTGAGGGCTATCTTTGGATCCATGGAGCTACTTATTGGTTTACAATCCAGAAAACCAGCATCCTCAAGCATCTACAAGGAGTATTGTCTTTGTGAACAACAATACTTCATGTAGAACGTGCAATTTCATTTCCAAGAAAATACTTCAAATAGCCCAAGTCCTTGAGTTTAAAATGAGAGCGCAGAAAGGATTTCAGGGATTTGATGTGCTGAATATTAGGTCCAGTGATCACAATGTCATCTATATAAACCAACAATGCAACAAAGGAGTTGCCAGAGCCTTTCGTGAATAGAGAGTAACCAGCCTTTGATTGAGTGAAACCATGATGAATGAGAGCATAATTGACTTGGAATTCCATTGCCTAGAAGCCTGCTTGAGACCATATATGGACTTGTACAATTTATAGACCAGTTTCTCCCCCCTTTTAATAGATTTACGAAGCTCATAACCAAGTGAAAGGTCCATGTAAACTTCCTCAAACAAGTCACCATTGAGAAAGACACTATTTACATCTAGCTAGAACAAATGCCAATCATGATAGGCTGCAAGAGCAAGCATTAATTTGACAGTCACAGACTTTAGCACTGGAGAAAAAGTGTCAAAATAATCCAAGCCCTCTTGTTGCGTGTAACCGTTAGCTACAAGACGTGCTTTGTGCCGTTCTAGTAAACCATCATACTTGTATTTATTCTTATAAATCCATCGCAGCCCACTGAATGTTTCCCAGCAGGCAAAAGAACAATGGACCATGTATGATATGATTCCATGACATCAAGTTCAAGATTCATAGCCTCACCCCAATGAGGAACCTGGATGGCTTGGTCAAAGAAGTGTGGTTCAGTTTGAGAGTAGACATTCAACATAAAGTTTTTTTGAGGTTTGGATAAGTTCTCATAAGAAAGGAAATTCCCAATATGAAGAAGGGAAAGATTGTTAGGCTGATCAGAATATGAAACCGGGTTGTAATTAAAGTCTATGAGATATGTTGGTGGTTTTGAAGCTCTTTGGGATTTTCAAAGGTTGACACCGTTATATGGGATAACAACTGGAGTCTCAGAAGTAGAAACAGCATGTGAAGGTACATGAGGCACATAATAATGAGAGTTATGAGGAGAAGATTCATCTTGATGAAAAGGAATATCTGGTTGTATTATGTCTTCATGATGAGTCGATAATGAAGGGATTGGTAAGACTAAATCAGGAAAGGGGTCTAACATTTTGTAAGCTTCCATGATAGTATGAAATGAAAAGATATCCTTATAGAATACAACATCTCTTGAGGTAAAAATTTGTTTTGAAGTTACATCAAGAAGCTTATAGCCTTTGATGTCAAGAGGATATCCCAAGAACACATAAGGCTGTGCTCTGGGTTGGAATTTGTTCCTGTGAGTTGTGAGAGTGGAGGCAAATACTAGGCATAAAAACTTTGAGTAAGGAATAATTGGCAGGACTACCATGAAATATCTCATAAGGGTTTTGCGTTGCAAAAGAGGGGATGGAGTTTTGATGATGAGATAAGCTGCCGTCATTACACATTCAGACCAAAATTTAATAGGCACTTCGGATTGAAAAAATAAGGCTAGAGCCACATTCAAAATGTGTTGATGTTTGCGTTCAACTACATAATGTTGTTGTGGTCTTGCAACACAACTAAGCTAATGGATCACTCCCTTTTTAGCAAAAAAAATCTTTGAAGGATAATTTACTGGCGTTATCTGATCTAAACTTCTTGATGGCAGCATTATATTGTGTAGCCGCCATAGCAAAAAATACTGAACAACATCTATAGCATCAATCTGATGCTTTAACATATATAGCCAGGTGAACCTTAAACAATCATCAACAAAAGTTAGGAAAAATCTAGAACCTAAATGAGATGGAACGTGATAGGATCCCCATATATCACAATGTACCATATCAAATATTTTTGCTGGATAGATTATTGTTTGATTCAAAGGATAATATCTTTTGCTTAGCAAGAGGACATATATAGCAAGGAAGGTTTGAATTTATTTTGACAAAGTCACATAACAATTGATCATTCAACACATCTAACTTTTTAAACAATAAATGACCAAGTCTATTATGCCATCTATAGACAGACAAAGTACCAACAAAGGTATTATAATCAGAATCAATGTTTTTTGTATCAAGAATGTATAGATCCTGAATTTTATCACACCTGCCAATCATCTTCTTGGTTGCTCCCTCCTAAATAATGAACTGATCATAAAAGAAGCTCAAGGTAAGTTGAGATCCACTGGTCACTACAACAAAAACAGCCTACGGCAACGTTCAAAAAACGTTGCCGTAGGCCTACGGCAACGTTTGGACGTGTGTTGCAAATCCAGGTGTTGTCGTAGAGTGGAAGGGCTACGGCAACATTTGGCAAACGTTGCGGTAGAGGTCTACCGCAACGTTTGCCAAACGTTGCGGTAGACCCATCTACCGCAACGTTTCCTCAAACGTTGCTGTCGGTCATTTCACAATTTTTTAAAAAATTTTGCATAATTAATTTATTTGATTTCCAACAAACCTACTGAAACAACAAAATGCTTACAAAATAGTAGTATGCAATCAGATTTTATAAAATTCTAATAAACAAAAATACGGGATATGATTCAATACAATATGCTAACATCATTAGCATTCTCAAAAAGTTAACATCATGCCATTTGACTCCTGGTCTATAAATCTCTCTATTTTTTCTCAAAAAGTTAGCATCTTAGCCGCTGATATTCAGGGTTGTCAATCTCTTCTGCCAGGCGATGTGAAAACGGGGTAAGATAAATAGCACTGTGTTCCTTCATCTTCTCTAAAGCAAATGTTGTGTACCAACTAATGGGAGCATCTCTAGGAGGCCGAATCTGAGAATGAAAGAAATTTCTATTAAAACTTGTTGGGAACTGAAAATAATATCTGAAAAACTTCATCAGTGATAATACACTTCACCTGAAAACCTTTTATCTTTTTGATCTTCCCATTTTTACGGATTTCTGGAATGCTTTCCACAATTTTTACATCGTACCTCAATGACTTGATAAAATGCTCAACATCATAGATACCATGGAAACCACTAAGAACAAATAAAAATAAGCACTTAATGTCTTAATTAATTGCTACAAGTGAAACAGCAACTAATGAACTGTGAATTTCATAATCATGTAAAATAGTAAATACTGGATCAAAGAACAAACTTTCTTAAAATTTTAGGTTGTAGACAGGTTCAAAAATTGAATATCCAGACATATTAGTTAAACTAAGCCAATTACATAAAATTACTATGCAGTGGTTGGTAGTTACCTGTCATCATGCCAAAAGGAATTGGCATCCAACTCAAAGACAAGTGTAGCATTCATAATTCGTGCAGCAAGAACAGCGTTGCATATCTAGAAAATAACAAAACCTCCCTTGTATCATATTTAGCACACCAAATTTGAGCCACCAAAACAAATGCATAGAAGATGTTAAGTTGACGACTTCATAATAGTTAAACAGGCATAATGAAAATCATCAGGTTTTGCCTTTTTATTCTTTTGATCCAGTCTGAAGAGATGTAATATTGAGATACAAAGTTGGAAAGAATAAACAGATAAATGAAAAGGTCCAACTAATGAAGCAACAAATAAAAGCACAAACTGTAAAGGAACAGCAATTGAAGACAGGAAATGCACAGAGTGTACCGTTGTCGCGACACAAGGCTGTTGATCATTAAGGCCCAATAAGTGCATATTCTCAAGATTCTAATTATACCCTAAAAGCCAAAGGGCTTGCTAAAGATGCCTTCTTTCTTGAGATTTGAACCGCTTGTCACCTGCTTCAAGGGTGCATCCCCATAGGAGCCGGAAAAACATAAATTAACTTTAAAAATGGCATGAGAAGAAATATTGCATTTTGTATTGATGTTATAAATAGAGAGATTTATAGACCAGGATTCATATGGCATGAGAAGAAATATTGCATTCTCAAAATGTCACCTTCTTTCCTCTTGGAGTCCCATGACAGAGCAAAATATATTCCTATTCTATATATTTTTTAAACCATTCCTACTCTAATTTTGTTATTGTCAATAAGTTTTTCTTTCTACAACAAAAATCATAAAGCACACTTAAAATAGACAGCTGAGTTATTAGTTATCACGTTGAAATGAACTAAAGACAGACAAATACTATTTAACCACCTGTAAATGGGAAAAAATCCATTTCAAAGCCTAGCAAGTAACCCAAGTTTCAGCTTAAATAAGTGAATGAACTGCACTAGAATAGTCACAAAAAAGATACAGCATGTTCAGACCTTCCATACAACCACATTCCCACAAGGTCTCCGCCTGCTTGTACTCCAATTGATAAGTACACTTGCTTCATCTCCTAACTTATATTATTCAAGTTGAACACCCAATCACATGATATTCTACATTCAATTCCAGCCATAAAAGCAGGTAAACCAAAAAATAACTCCTGTGTCTAATTCAATGAAATAGGCTGACACCAAAATCCCTAAATCAAATCTCATCAAAATCCCTAAAACCATAATTATCAATCCCTAACTATCAATCCCTAAATGAAGTTCAAAACATTAGATTAACACTTAACAATCAATATTATAACCCCATAAATTTCATTTTGAGAGGAAAAACTGTGGAAAAAATGCACTTAGAAAATGAAATTGGACAAATCACAAACTGCACAGTCTGTAGTCAATACAATAAATTACCCTTACGTCGGAGCAGCGCTGCAGTGGAGCTTGGAAGTTGTACTTGGAGAGGAGTTGGGCGGAGCTTGAAACGGGTCTGCGGTGTGACTGTGTGTGGTGTGGGAGAGACCGTGAGTCGAGAGAGGAAAGACGGACGTGGAGCGGGAGATAGGGTGTCCGTTCCGTGCCAGGTGTGACTCACGGCGGGGCCGATTCTGCTACCGGGAGATGGGGAGACTGGGGGAGTGGGAGAAGGGAGAGATGAGAGTGGAGACTGCGGGTGGAGACGGGATTTGAAGAGGTGGGCTGCAGATTTTTTTTTCTTTCTTTAATGTTTATTAAAAAAAAAATTATTAGCAACGTGTACCAAACGTTGCGAAAAGTGTCTTTTCGTATTGAGACTTTTCGCAACATTTGACAAACGTTGCTAAAGGTTTGATTTTTCGCAACGTTTGGCAAACGTTGCGAAAAGTGAGACTTTTAGCAACGTTTGCCAAAACGTTGCTAAAAGTCTCACTTTTCGCAACATTTGGCAAACGTTGCTAAAAGTCTCACTTTTCGCAACGTTTGCCAAACGTTGCTAAAAGTTAGACCTTTCGCAACACTCAACAAACGTTGCGAAAAGGGGTCTATTGCAATATTTTTCTAAAAAACGTTGCCAAAACTCATTTATACTAACCAATGGCAACATTCACTTACTAAAATGTTGCCAAAAGACCCTTTTAGCAACATTTATCAACAAATGTTTCATTTTTAATGTTGCGAATGACTCTTTTTGTTGTAGTGGGTTATTGCTTTCACGGATAACATATTGAACTTAAATTGAGGCACAAATAGAACATCATGCAGTATTAATTTTGAATTAAGTCTGATATCTCCAGAAAGGTTGACTCGAATACGTGTGTGATTAGGTAAAGTGATGCTTGAATTACCAACAGTTCTCAAGCTCACAAAGGCATCAGCAATGCAGCACACATGTTTGTAGCCCCTAAGCAGGGGCGGACCCAGCACCCGGCGAGCCGGGGCGGCCGCCCGTGCTGGATTCGTCGAGAAAAAAGATTAAAGGAAGATTTTATATTAAATATATATAAATGTTAGTGCAAAAATATTTCAGGACAAATTAGCTAGCTCAAATGGTTAAGATCTTACCTTCCTTGCCAATTGATTGGGGTTCGATTCCTTTAGCCAGCGCTCTTTCATTTAATTTTTTAATGCTTTGACAAATAATAAATAAATAAAAATTGTACCAATTTGTAACCAATAAATGATGTTTTTCAGCATAAATGTAACATAATAAGCAATGTGGCCCAAATGGTTGAGTGCTCACTCTTCACGTGAGATGAAGGAGGTTCGATTCCTTTCACTTTCACTCTATTTTTTTTTTTTATGTTTTGACAAATAATAAATAAAAATTGTACCAATTTTTATCCAATAAAGGGTGTTTCAATTCCAATCACCTTCTCTCTTCTTTTAATTTTTTTAACAAATTAAATTGAAAACCTAAACAATTATATATTATTAGTTTTCTTTTCCAAAATATCTTTTTTTAAAAATTTATTTACTAAAATTATTATTTCATAATATATACTTTTAGTATTAGATTTTATCAATTTATTTTGTAAAATTAAATTTGGACAATTTAAGTACTCTTTTTTTTTTTTTAAGAGTTCGAAAAACATTAAGTCTAAAATAGTCATAATTCTAAAAATTATTGTTTTAAAAATTTTGCATAAACTTCGCTTAAACTCGAGTTTGTCTTTCCCATTTAATCATGTTTTGAGTATAAAGTTCGTCTTGTTTTGTATAAATTTGTAAAAGCTTGAAACTTGATCATCCGTATATGATTGACAAATGTATTTTTTTAAAATATTTTGGGTTGTATTGAATTATATTTTCATTTATATATGACTTATACGTTTTAGTGCATTTGTATATTGATTGAATTTTTTTAATATTATTTAATTAAATATTAATAAACAATCTTACTATTGCGGTGGTCAAGGACCGCCCTAGCTGGATCAATATCCTGGATCCGCCACTGCCCCTGAGTCTACTATCCATAGATCATTGGATACAAAAGTAGGATTGATTGATACAAAATGACATATACCTGAAGAGGCACTGTTCCCCTGATCATTTGAAGTGCAATTTACGTTTGAAGCTAAGTGAGTTGACGGCGTTGACATGAGCTATTGATATTGATTGGAGCTCAAATTCTGCACAAAATCTCCAATATCAAGTTGTTGATCCATTTGTTTACCAACATCCTATTGAGGAACAGAGGTAGAAAAATGATTAACAGAATTAGAAGTAGATGAATTGTGGAAACTGTCTCTAGGCCTTGGCTTATAACCAGGTGGATAACCATTGATTCTATAAGATTCATCTACTAAATGTCCATGGTATTTGCAATGAGTACAATATTGCCGTTCCTTCTTTTTAAAATTGGAAGTGTTGACTTTTGAAAAGTTATTGCGAGGATAGGAATGAATAACATTTTTGGAGTTATCAGCTCCAAAAGCAAAGGCAGGAGCTCCAGTGGAATCAACTCCAATGGATTGTACATTTATTTTTCTCTGATTTTCCTCCTGAGAAATCAGTGCAAAGACTTTGTCAATAGGAGGTAAAGGATCCATTAGTAATATTTGCCCCCTAGCTTGAGAAAATGAGTCATTCAGCTCCGTAAGGAATGACGTAATGTATCCCATCTGGTATTGGTTATTCAGCTCCTTAACACCTTCGCAAGTACATTTACCACATCTACAACTAGATCAAAAATTACTCAATTCCTCCCATGTGGTTTTGAGTTTAGTGAAATACACACTGACAGTGTTTTAATCTTGGCTAAGGTTCATAAATTCCTTCCTTAACTAGAATATTCTTGGTCCATTAGTCTACAGATACCTCTCCTTGAGATCATTCTAGATTTCATATGTCGTTGCATAGATCAAGCTGGCGGAGATGTCTTTTGATACTAAATTGAGGATCCAAGATATCACCATATTGTTATTCCGGTTCCATGAATTAACTAGAATCTGCAGCTTCCAGTCTTTCAATAGATCCATCAATGAAGGACAACTTGTTTTGTAACTAATAATGTACTTATCATTGCACGACTCCAAGAGGCCTAGTTATCTCCCGTGAGTTGCTGAGAAACGAGCATTAGACCTAGACTGTCCGAATGATGTAAAAAAAATGGACTGGAAGGTTCATCAATGGTGATTCTACTGATTGAAGACCTCGAACCAGAATCGTCCTCCAGATGTGATGATTCCATGGTGAATGAAAATCGAAAGTGAAAGAAGAATGAAATCAACGAAGGTGATGAGGAAAGTTATGAATATTTTGCTCTAATACCATAATAAAATAGAAAGAGGGGAATTGCCCTGATTGTATTTATTTCATTAGAAAGATTTAATTGCAAATGAATTTACAATGCATATATAAATAGACAGAAAAAGGTGAAAGAAAATGCTGGCTTTGCTAACCAATTACTAGCTGGAGGAAGTAAACTAATTAACAAACCAACCAATTAAGCAAAAAGAGAGGATTGATTTAATTCTAATATTTATCTTTCATTTTTTACGCTATCTTATGTTTTTACAGTGTGCAATATGTTTGGCGTAAAAATATTTATATGTACATACTTGCACACGCCATAATAGTTTTTTTAAAAGGAAAAAAAATCACAATTCTTCATCTATATAGCACGCTTGAGAATTATGTTATAAATATTCAGTTGTTACGGCGTGTTGAAAATGTACGCCATAAATATTTTAAGTTATTAAATTATTACTGCACACATTTAATGCATTTTGTAAACAGTTTATGTAGGAAAAGGAAACGCAAAGTGATAATTATAAAAAATTATTTAAAACTATACAGAAGAAGGAAAAAGCGAAGGAATAAGAAAAAAAACTAAAGAACAAGGAAAAATAGGTAGAGTTGCAAGAATGGACAATGCAAGGCAGATAGCTCAAAACTCTAAACATGTGATACTCATTTATATAAATATGTGGTCCGAAAAAAATTGTGCTTATCTCAATTCTGTACAATATATATGGAGAAATTAATGTTGTGGTACCTTGTATTTAATGATTGAGGACGACAATTGAAAATTTCACTTGAAACAATTTGGTAAGCTTGTGATTTTTGTACTTATTTTGACCAAAAAAACAAAAAGACAATCAGTTTTAGTAGGACATTTCGTCCCTCTAAGAACATTTTTATTTAAAGTACTTATTTATTCAATACATTATTGTATATTATCCACGAAGTCTGAAAGAAGCCAACCATTCAATACGTTGCTATATATTTTTTATCTGGAGACTAACGACTCGGGATCCATTACTATTCACAGTCAGGGCCCAGCTTGTGTTTCTCGGTGCCTGAGGCGAATATTAAAATTTTGAGCTCATAAATCGTAGCAATCAATCAAATTCTATTCAATTATAAGAATTTGAGGGAACTAAATTTGTTAGCTTGAAATTAACAATAAAACAATAGAAAAAATGAAATATTGAAAATATTTATATTATAATCAAATAACAATGCGAAAATATTCTACACGATCACTTAAATACAACTCGTCTTGCGATTTTAGAGGCAAAAATTTCGATCGAATTTGAATAGTTGAGTTGTTTAACCATTTCTTTTTCAATGGATAACATGACCAATTCATTCAATCTTTGATTTAACATAGTCAATTGAAGATAAGTTTTGATCAATTTCAACTTGGGGGAACTTATTTTTGCTAATGGAACTGTCTGGTATCGTTAACAAAATCTTGTATACACAGCAAGCATTTGAAAAACAACTATTCATCTTCTTCAAATAATGTAGTACATCAATTGCTCTTTTAGTTTCTCTAGCTAGGTAAATAGCATCTCAAGATTATATACTCCGAATATAAGTCATCACCAATAATGTCGAATGTCCATTATGTTTCGAATATTGATCAAAATGATGGAAAGAACCAAATATAATCGGTGTTGATCTTGACAGATCCAAATGATGGAAAGCGCCACCAAACTATGATAGGTGGAGGAGATGGGGAAAGAGTCAAAGAAATACCAAAAAGTATAACAAGTTGCATGTCATTACACCAATATAACGGTCGGAATAGTCCACCAATATGGAGGCAGGATATCATACAGTAAAATCTCTAGATAATATGTCTCGAGCTCATACGTATGTTCATGTGTTTTGCATTATTCCTCCCAGTCCAAAGAAACCAGAAAATCAATAGAGAAATAATGGTGTGAATGTGTTTAGTCCTTGCAAACTGTCCAAAATACCTCAATTTCAAAAAAAATCTCTATCTGACACTCTCTCCTGTACTCATGGTAATATAAAATAAAGCTCCAAAATATTGCCAAACGTGATCTGAAATACTGCTACCAGTAAAAATATGAGTGATGGTCTCAATCTCAGAACAACACTAATATCGAGAAACCAAATGATTAACGATCCTCCTCTGGATAATGACATCAATTGGTATTAAATCATGCCATAGTTTCCAACAGAAGAACGAAACAGTATTAGGTATGATAGGGCTCCACAATAGGCGAAATGAATCCTGAATTGGCCTGCTATAGCAGATCAACTGTCATGCTAATGTGGTATTAAATCTACCATCTAATGTGGCCTTCCAGAAAATATGATCCGAGACGTCAAGACATAGTGGAATGGTGGCGATCTGCTCTACTATAGATGATGGAAGAGTCTGAAGTAATCATCCAAAATCCCATTAAGTTTCCTTGAAAAAGTCCTGCACCTCTCAAATGTATGTTGTCTTTGTGGAAAAAGGATACTAATGTAGAATTACCTATCCAACAATCATGCCAAAAGAAGATCTGCCCTATCCCATGGTGCCACGAAACGTGTGTCTTGGAGTATGGTCTAAATTTCTTCAGTCTCTTCAAAATAGGCGAAGCTGAATGAGAAACTGCTGCAAGCAAAGGATGTGTCCCTCTACAATATTTGGCCAGTAGAACCTGAACCCAAAGAGAACTTTGAGACCTAAACAATCACCATAGTTTCAATGAAAATGTATCCACTGTATCTTATAACCGTCTAAAGCTTAGACCTCCCTCGTCAATAGGAAGGCAGATCGCCTTCCAACTACGCTAATGTAAACGACGTGCATGATCCTTTAAATCCCATAAGAATCGTGCAAATATACTTTCTAGCCTTTTCAGAATGACCTTAGGAGGTTGCATAATCTGGAATAGATACAGTGGTATAGAGGAAAGAACAGACCTCAGTAGAGTGATCATACCACCAGGAGAGAGAAGATGTGAAGCGCAACCAGAAATACTATTCCTGACCTTCATAATGAGATCATCATACAAAACGCTCATCTTAGCCCCTTTAAACATAGAGGCTCCTAGATATGTGAACAGTTGTCTCTGATGTGAAAATTCAGTTAAATTCACTAACCTCCGTATTTGAATATCAGATGCAAGTCTAGGCAATATAAGACCACTCTTGTCTCTGTTCACCAATTGGCCAGAGACCCCCTTGTAGTACTCCGAGCAATTGATCACCCTTCTGATAGACTTCTTTAGTCCATTGGTAAATATAATCTTATCATTAGCAAAAGCAAGATGAAAGATAAGAGTCCAACCTCCCGTCGATACTGCATACTAAGATATATCTGAAACCTCTGAGTAAGTAATCGAGAAAAGTAATCTGCAACAATATTAAATAAGGATGGAGAGATAGGATCTCCTTGTCTAAATCCCCGCGATGAAGAAAAAAATCATATGGTCGTCCATTTAGAAGTACCGAAAATCGACACTCCGATATACGTCTAATCTAATCAATCTAGAACTGGTCAAAACCAAACGTCTCTAGTATAGAATAAATGAATCCCTAATCCATACGATCATATTCTTTAGCCATGTCAAGTTTCAGCTTAACATTCCCTCCACGCATTATATTATCCAATGTGTGTAGAAGCTCCTAGATCAACAAAACATTGTCCCCAATAAGTTAACCGGGGACAAATCCACTCTATTTAGGGGAAATAATACAAGGCAAAAATGAACTTAATATGTCGTTCTACAGCTTTGTGATAAGCTTATTGAACACTGTACACAGGCTGATATGTCGATAATCCATCAATCTACGAGCATTCTCCCTCTTCGGAAATAAAATAATAAATGTAGCAGTAAATGACTATCCTTAAACAAATCAATGATTGCACTATATACAGCATACTGTATAATATCCCAATAGTGTTGGTAGAACAATGATGAAAATCCATCAGTTCCCGCAGCACTATTAGCATCAAGATTGGAAATAACCTCATGCACGTCATCAATTAAAGGGAGACGGTTTAGTGTCATATTATCTGCCTTCGTTAGTATCCTATGTATGACATAAGGATGAATATATTCCAGAGGCTGTGAAGGAGCTGATAATAATTCCTGGAAAAAATTGATTGTCGAGCTCTGAATATCCGTTGGAGTGGTAAGAACTTCCCCTGCCTAAGTCGTAATGGTTCTGATATGTGCATGATGAAGTGAGTCAAGGTGCTCTGTTGTAGGATTAACCTCAAAATCAATCTCTGCCTGATCAACCCCCTCCCTAGCCTCTCTAACTCTTTCGAGCACATCACTAAATACGCATCGATTCCACCACCTTAGTCCCTGTTTTAGCCTAAAGAACTTCTCCTATAGGGCAGCCATTCCTGTAAGATGAGTAGGGAATGACAACTTTTGAGAAATGAAGGTTGAGAAGTCATGATGTTTGGTCCAAACATTGAGAAATCTAAATAGTCTATGACCTGAATCATCATCCGAAATCCACTATAAAAGTAGAGGTGAGTGATGAGATGAAGTACAATTCAGATGAGTCACAGTAAGCTGCTTAGAAAAATATACAACTAAAGATTTAATCAAAATTCTATCCAATCTCTTACTGACCCTGTCGTTCGTCCAGGTAAACTGAGACCCAGAAAAGCCAGCATCGTACAAGCCACAGTCCAACATCATATCAGAAAAATCAGTAGAACCATGATCTTGACGACTATGACCAGTACACTCACCATCATGTGTGATGACGTTAAAGTCACCCCAACAAGACAAGGATCATCTATAGAGAGGAAAATGTGGTGAAGACCAGCTCATAAGTCCCTTCCAATATAGGCCTAACAAGCAGCATAAACGGAAGGCAAGTAAATAGGTCGTGCTAGTCTAAGATCCACAACTCTGACATATAGGAACTGGATATGATCATCAATAACAGTAATGGTAGTACATACATTCCAAAATACCCAAATCTCATTCGACTTATTCTGAACCCCAGTGTCGAAATGTAGATAATGATGAACAAAATCAACCCTCTTCTCCAAAATCATAGGCTCCAGAATAACTAAAATATAAATATGATGAAGCTGAATAAGTTTTCTCAAGAGCTTGCGAGTAGCTATACTACCTACACCTCTCACATTTCATATGATGGCACTCATAGGGACGTAGAATGCGAGGTGGTATTCTGTGACTGACTCCTAGTGACCCTCCTACTCGGGAATGGGATGTCAGTAGTTTGTAGATGTCTCTTCCCCACATCAGGGACAAATCCATCATCCTCTGTCATCTCACTCAAACCAACCAAATCATCATAAGAAGATCTACGAAGAGGCCCTGCTAGTGAACCTCAATTTGAGATGAAACCTCTGTATCTAACTAAGCCAACTGCAAAGAAGGAATATATGCCTCAACATTCTGATGACAAATGGGAGAAGGAGATGTAGTAATGGGTGCCTGAACCTACCTGGTGTTGGGCCTGGAATATGGGTAGCCCTGGTAACTGTGTCCAATGGATAATCAAATATCAGTGACATGTGCAATATCTCATCCAACCTCGGATCATAAAACAGAGTAGAAGCAAATGGCGGAGTAGATGTAGCAGAAACTGGATGTTGTGTAATCATGGTCTGAGTAGACGGTAGTAAAGTAGATAATAAAGTATTTGGAGGTTCTGTGGAGTCGAAAGGGGCCTCAGAAGGAGCTTGAATCACATAATTCGCAAGGGGATTGAAATATGAAGTATAAGAATATCTGGCAGTCTAAGGAGTTAGAGTAGAAGCAACCGAAATAGTAGTCTGCATTATTGGATTAACCTGGAGAGCTGTTGTCCTGGTAACTAACGAAACAGTCACAATGGGAGGTGGGACCGAATGAGGAACTGACTGGGTCTAAATATGAGTCGATGAGCAACTATGTTATTAACTGCTGGAACTGTAATCGGAGAAAGAACTATAGAAGGAACGACTGACTGAGACTCAGTACGTGTAGAAAGCATAGCAGTAGGATCAATAGTGGTAGCTGGTGGTGGTACAAAAGGGTCTCCTGAAGTGCTCGCATGGTGCAGTCTCCTCTGATCTCTCTTAAATGGTGTCCATCTCTGAAGACGCTCCACAACTATATCATTTCCCTTACCCTTGTCTTTGGACGGTTGACCAGGCTTAGGAGTAGAATTAGTGTTAGCCCAAGAATAACTAACCAAGAGGGGGGTGAATTGGTTTTTGAAAAATTTTCGTTAATCACTCAAGATTCTAATATAGTGAACACGCAAATAATCTAAACACAAGTACACACGTAAATAGAACAATGTAAATTTGCGTGAAGTAAATGCGTTAAGTAAAATAGATAGAGAATGCAAACAACATGTTATGGAGGTTCAATTCAAAGCAATGATCTACGTCCCCCGTTACCTAGCTCTCCGTCACGAGCAAGGCTAAATGCACTATAATGGTAACTTATAAACAAGGACTACCGATCCTTAAGTGGCTTACAACAAGGAGCACTTATCCTTAGGTGATTTATAACAAGGAGCACATATCCTTACAATCGAGTTTTCACAAGGCTCTCGAAACCGTCAAGATATAATTGATAATTTTACAATGAAGAAACTCTCTTAACAAATGATATAATCAAGTTAAGTATTTGAGAGTTAGGATAACACTTCAATAAATAGCAAATAGTAAAGCTCAAGTATTTTAAGTTGCAAAACTTTGATGAACAATAAATGATGTGATAGTAAGGATCAATATACCAAAACTTTCAACCAATGAATCCCTCTTAACAAATAATACAAAGTTAAGTGTAGAGAGAGATTTACACTTAAATAAGTGTTGGCAAAGAAAACTTTTATCAAGAATGAAGAATAGATGAAGTTTTATGAAAAGTTCTTTGCTAAGAAGGATTTCTTGATAAGATGAAATAAATAAATTAAATCGATCAAGAAACTCTTTTGTAATAAATGATATAGACTTTAAACTCTAGTAAACTCAATGATTTCTCAATAAATAAGCTCTTAATTATTTCTTATAAGTTGGTGAAGTAAAATGCAATAAGAGAGTAGTATTTATAGAGAAAATTTGGAGCTTGCAGGCGATTTCGGAAGAGAGTGGAAGGAAATTTCGGTTGACCGAAAGTTAAAGCCGTTGAGAAATAAAACGGTAGGAAATTTTGAATTAATGATTAAATTAATAATAAAACCGGTTGACCGAAATTTTGAATGCAAATTTCGGATGACCAAAAAAAATTTGGACAGGACAGACAACCTTCACTATTTTGATCATATCTTTCTCTCCCGATATCCGATTAAGGTGATTCAAAATGGGTTGAAAAGCTAACTCAAATATCTACAACTTTAATTGAGAGATCACCTTCAAATAAGATCATCTTCCTTGTCAAAAATCTGTCCCAATATGAGATTGAAAATCGGAGTATAACTTTTTGATTGAAAGTTGAAGTGTGATATTTTGAGTGACGTTTGAAAATGATTTTTCAAGATTTTTGATTTATTACAAATGTTCATTTTTCAAAATCATTTTCATATCAAAATAATTTATGCAAGTGATGAATATGTGAGAAATACTTGCGCTTCATGCACTTACTAAATATTGACGAGTTATATCTTTACATATATAAATGAGATTCGATATATTACTCTATCTTCAATGTTCTTGATCTCTTCGAGTCTCATTTGATTGCTTGTTCTTCAACGAATGACGATTTAAGTCTTTAAATGCTTATAAAAAGAAAAACTAAGGAAACAAAAACTTGTTACAAACAAAAGTATATTGTTTGTTATAATCAAAACAAGTGGATCTAAATTAAATCATAGGTCAACAATTTCCTCCTTTTTGATTATGACAAACAATATGTGACTTATAGATATATATTCAAGATATTCCACCTATTTTTTACACATCAATGAGAATAAAGTTTGTATCACATATCATGATGTTCTAAAAGCATTCATTTTCACAATTCAATGATATTCTAAATCATATTTAGAAGTCATTATAATGTATTGACCTTACAAATCATAATTCATAATCAAATATCAAGTTTCATTATAAACACATAATCATTCCTTTTTCCCCCTTTTGTCATCATCAAAAAGCACGACAACAACGATAAATTCCCGTTTAGACAAGGCATATGTACAAAACAAGCGAAGATAATTATAGGTCACAACATAAAAATATGAGTTAACTAAAAAGTAGAGCGTTAGAGATAAAGTTTTAACCTTCCGCCGGTGGAGGAGGCCCTCGAGGATAAATGGAATACATATGTGTAAAGAAAGCCTCATATTCTCGATTTGTTGATTAAGTGAGAAATTCATTTGCTCCATTTGAAGATTAATTGAAAAATTCATTTGTTCCATTCATTGATCAAGCATATTGACGTTAGTGGAAAGAGAGTCAATCTGGCCTTCTAGGTTATGGAATTGATCCTTGAAAATATATTGGCCGGAGGTTAGAGCTATTTGTGGAGTAGGAGCTCCCTGTCGTGCTTGAGAAGAATTATCACAACCATTTCTATCATCACCATGACCCCCAATATTATCATCACCAAAAATATTACTAACACCGCCCATTTCTTCTGTAGCCTCTTCCGAAGTAAAAGGCCAAGTTGTAGGTCCCGAGTTATTATCGAAACCTTGAGTATTACACACCCATTGCCCATTGCCTTTAACAATTTTCATTCATTTAAGAGTGTGGAGGTTAATGATATTGGTGTGTTTAGGCTTGAGAAAAGGCTCATCGTCTAATGGTACATTGAAATGTTGAAAGATTTTTGTAAGAAGCATGCCATAATGTAAGCATATGGCTTTAGGAGAATCATAGATATGTTTAATGTGCTTCAAAAATAGGTAAGGAAAGTCCAATTGACGACCAGCAAGAAAAGAGTCAAGAATGAACAAGTCGAGGTGGTGAACCTCTTCAAAGTGTCCATTCCGAGGGACTATAATATGAGCAAAGGCATGGTGAAGAATTTTGCATGGTATGGTAAGGTGATGTAGGTTTAGAGTCATTGTGGTGGATAGGGATCGATTGGTGACTCGACAACAAGCTTCGAGGTCGTCATAGCCATGAAATTTAACCGGATAATGAAGAATGTAAGCACGGTTTTCACATGCATTTAACTCAAAAAATTCTAGAACGGTATCCCTATCAAGAGTAAACCGTGTTCCTTTAACCTCACTAGTGGCAACAAGGGAGTAAAATGAAAAATTGCGGTAAAATCCTTGAATTAAATTAGGATAAACACGTTCAGAGATCGTGACCACATTTGTCCATCCAATAATTTCAAAATATTCCTCAATTCTAAACGAAGAAGCTTTGGCAGAGAAATCAAGGAAATCAATTGACTTACCGATTAAAATGGGACAATTGGTGAAACGGTCGGGCATGGGCGTGTGATCCTCAATATTCGACGAGCTTGCTTCCCCTTTTTTTGATTTCTTCTTTGGAGGCATGGGTGTTTTTGGAATTTTCGATTTTGGAGTGAGGGATTTTTGGGTGTTCAAAAATGTTGAAGAAAAATTAGTGAAAAATAATGGGAAGTGAATAGGTAACGAGTATTTGAAGTGGATTATTGATTAGATATGATTTGTAAGAAGTATTTGAAGAGAAATGATAATTTTTTTGAATGTAGAACCCAAAATCCTAAGCATCCAATTATTATTATTTTTTTTTTTGTTGATGAAAAGTGCAATTTAAAGCTTGAGATTGGTTGAAAAAGTGAGATGAAACTCATAGATATGGTGAGATTTTGAGTAGGATTTTAAGAGAAATATGGATGAGAGAATCGTTAAATTGGGATTTTGAGGAGAACTGAAAAAAAAATTCTAGGGAGAAGAAGTGTAGAAGACGGGAGTTTGAAAACAAGAAAAAAAAAATTTGGAGGCCCTAGTTGCTTTCGGCTGGCCGAAATTTCCTTCACTGGCAGAATTTTGGCCGATCGAAGTTCTTTAACAGATTGCAGAATTTTGGTTTTGGTTGTCCACTCTTAGGACATTTCGGCTGATATAATTTGGTCGACCTAGATTTCAATTTGATCGACCGAAATTTTGCATAAAATGATTTAGAATGCCTCAGTTTGTTTCGGTAGAGTAGTTTCGGTCGACCGAAATGATGAATGGTCAACCGAAAATAGTTGAATTTGTCAATGAAAATGTAATTTTCTATATTAAACAAATTTAACCACATATTTCGGATTCGTCGTTAATACCCAAACCTCTACGAATATAAGAAAATCTATCGAGAGCGAGAGGCTTAGTAAATTATCGGCCAATTGTTTATCGGTACTAATAAATTTCAAATAAATATCACATTTTTGCACACGATCTCTAAGAAAATGATGTCGAATTTTAATATTGTCCGAGAGTGCAAGATGGGATTTTTTGACAAATTTATAGCATTAGTGTTATCACACTTTATAGGAGTATTTTCAAATGTTAAGTGATAATCACTAAGAGTTTGTTTTATCCATAAAACTTGACCACAACAACTAGGGGCTGAAATGTATTTGGCTTCGGCAGTCGATCGTACAACGGAATTTTGTTTCTTGCTAAACTATGACACAAGGGCAAAGCCTAGAAAGTGACAAGTTCTACTTGTGCTTTTTCGATCAATTGTGCAACCCGTCCAATCGGCATCCAAATAACTTATAAGGTCAATGTGTGTGCCTTTTGGATACCAAAGGCCTAAAATTCTAGTACTACATAAATATCTAAATATTCGTTTTATGGCACTTAGATGAGATTTTTTAGGATTGGATTGAAATTTAGCACATAAGCAAATACTGAACATGATATCGGGTCTACTAGCGGTTAAGTAAAGAAGAGATCCAATCATACCTCGATATTTTGTTATGTCCATTGAAGTGCCATTTTCATCTTTATCCAATTTGATTGACGTACTAATTGGAGTATTCGTCGGTTTCAAGTCTTCAAAATCGAATTTCTTGAGCATGTCTATGATGTATTTTGTTTGACTAATGAAGATGCCATCATTAGATTGTTTGATTTGAAGTCCAAGGAAAAACTTTAGTTCTCCTATCATGCTCATTTCAAATTCATTGCTCATACATTTAGAAAATTCTTCACAAAGGGAAAATATTAGTTGCACCAAAAATGATATCATCAACATAAATTTGTACAACAATCATGTTACCTTTTTGGTTTTGATAAAAAGTGTAGTATCCGCATTTTCCATTTGAAAATCATTTGAGATAAGAAATTTACTCAATCTTTCATACCAGACTCTAGGAGCTTGTTTTAAGCCATATAGAGCTTTTTGAAGTTTAAACACTTTTTCCGGAAATTTGTGATTTTTGAAACGGGGAAGTTGTTCAACATAAACCCCTTCTTGAATGAGACCATTTAAAAATGCACTTTTTACATCCATTTGATAGAGAGTAAAGCCTTTGTAACAAGAAAAAGTGAGAAGCATGCGGATAGACTCTAGTCTAACCACCGGTGCAAAGGTTTTTTCGAAATCTATACCTTCTTCTTGACTGTAACTTTGAGCCACTAATCTAGCCTTGTTACGCACAACAATACCATTTCCATCTCGTTTATCTCAAAAAACTCATTTTGTACCAATAATGGTTTGATTATTTGGTCTATCAACCAAATCCCAAACATGATTCCTATCAAATTGATTTAATTCTTCTTGCATTTCAAGAATCCAAAACTCATCAAATTCGGCTTCTTTGAAATTCTTTGGTTCAATTTGAGAAATGAAAGTACAATTATTTAGAAAACTTTTGGTAGAGTTTCTAGTACTTACACATTTGAAAGGATCACCAATGATGAGCTTCTTTGGATGTGAGGGAACAAACTTCTATTCAATAGGGAGTGTTTGATCATCTTGATTCTTGAAAGTTTCTTCTTCTCCTTGTTGAGGAATTTGTTCTTTCAAATCTTCGTCTTCAACTTCTTTAAAATCTTTCTTGCTTTGATTTTGAATGTTTATTTGCTTAAAAGGGGTTTCCAAACTTACATTAATATCTTTCTCTTGATCAAGAGAATTAGTTTCATCAAAAGTAACATGCATGGATTCCTCAACAACTAAAGTTCTTTTGTTGAAAACTCTATAAGCTTTACTAGTAGGTGAATATCCAAGAAAGATTCCAACATCGGCTTTTGAATCAAATTTTCCTAATGTTGGGAACTCTATTTTTTCAAAGCTCATATGGAGTTTTGGTGTTCTTTCGACTTACCAAAACTCTATTTATAATATAATAAGCAGTATTAACAGCTTCGGCCCAAAAATATTTGGGTAAATTGTTTTCATTTAGCATGGTCCTAGCCATTTCTTGCAATGTACGATTCTTTCGTTCTACTACACCATTTTATTGAGGAGTTCTAGGAGCCGAAAAATGATGTTCATATCCATTTTCTTTACAAAAGTCATCGAAAGCAATATTATCAAATTTTCCACAATGGTCACTTCTAATGGTAGTGATAGAATATCCCTTTTCATTTTGAACCTTTTTACAAAATTGTTTAAATTCTTTTAAAACTTCATTTTTTAAATTCAAAAACAAAACCTAAGTAAATCTTGAGAAGTCATCAACGATGACGAATGCATAATGCTTGCCACTTAAACTTGCGGTTTTAGAAGGTCCAAAAAGATCCATGTGAAGAAGTTGTAAATGTTTAGTAGTTGAAGAAAATTGCTTGGTTTTGAAAGAGGTTTTAGTTTGTTTTCCATATTGACAAGCATCACAAATTTTGTCTTTTTCAAATTTTAAGTTTGGTAAACCTTTAACAAAACAATTTTTTGAGATTCTTGAAATTAGGTCCATACTAGCATGACCAAATCTTCTATGCCACAACCAAGTATCATCTTCAAAACTTGACAAACATTTTAATTCTTTTTCAAATTCAATATTGATAACATAAACATCTTTACATCGGCTACTCATGAACAATACCTCTTTCGATGTAGCACCCTTAATAAGGCATTTCGAATAATAAAATTTGATATGATAACATTTATCACATAATTGACTAATACTTAGCAAGTTATGTTTGAGATTATCTACTAACAAAACATTTTCTATAGATGGAGATGAAGGATTACCAATATTTCTAACGTTCATGATTTTTCTTTTGGAATTATCTCCAAATGTGACATGACCTCCATCTTTTCTTTTGAAGTTTGATAATAATGTTTTGTCTCCGGTCATGTGTTTTGAGCAACCACTATCCAAGAACCAATTGCTCTTTATCTTTGAAGGCACCTACAAGAGTTGATTCAAATTTTGATCTTGGTACCCATTTAACTTTGGGTCCTTGATAGTTAGTGCTAGTAGACCCTTGAACCCACTTATTCTTTTGAAAATGTAACTTCTTTTTGATTAAGCAATTGAAAGCTATATGTCCAAATTTGTTACAAAAACTACATGTGATGTTAGAGGCTTTAACGAACATATTTTCAAGAGATTTTTGTTTTAGAGAGGGTTTATATCCAATGCCACTTTTATCAAAGACACATTTTTGTTTTCCAAACATTAACTCAAAGTTTTTCTTTCCTTGTGTGAGTTTGTGGACAATGTTGGTTAAATCAAGAACCTTTTCTTTTAAGCAAAAATTTTCTTTGATTAGGAGTTCATGATCATCATTTTCCCTCTCAAAAACCTTTTGAGTTTCTAAAAGTTTTTTTGGTCTCATTTTTTAACAAAATATGTTGGGTTTTGAGAGAAGAGTGTCTGAGAGCAAGATTTTCAAAGGCACCAATAATTTCATCATATGAAGTAGATAATTCATCATACGAAGGAGAGTTATTTGTGTTTACCTCATCCTCCATGGCCACGAAGCATATGTTTGCAATTTCATCTTGACTTTCATCTTCTTCTTGCTCATCAGCACTACCATCTCAAGTAGCTTGTAGAGCCTTCTTCTTGAAGAACTTTCTCTTGTTTTGACACTCGGTTCTTTTGTGATCGGGTTTGTCACAATCATAGCATACAATCTTCTCACTTTTTTCCTCACCTTTGTCTTCTCTCTTTTGGAATCGACGGTTGCTGTGAAAGCCTCTCCACTTCTTGACAAGGAGAACGAGATCATCAAGTTCCTTATCACTCTTGTTTGAGTTTGAGGTCTCTTCATCATTTGATAATTTCAAAGCTATTTGCCTTTTAGGAGATTCCTTCTTTTCTTCCTCTTTTGTTTTTCTTGATTTCTCCTTTATTTCGTTATGATTTAGCTCATAGGTCATCAAGGTTCCATAGAGCTTTTCCAAAGGATATGTGTTGACATCTTTAGTATTTTCTATCAACATCCTTAATGAATCCCAATCTTCCAAAAGAGATCTAAGAATTTTACTCACAAGTTCACCATTAGTAAATTTTCGATCAAAACCTTTAAGACCATTAACAATATCGGTGAATCGAGTAATCATGCTAGCAATAGGTTCATCTAGTTTCATAAAGAAGTTTTCAAAGTTTTTAAACAAGAGATTTATCGTAGTTTCTTTTACTTTATTTGTTCCCATGTGTGTTATTTTTAATGCATGGCAAATTTCATATGCAGAATTACATGTACTAAAACGATTAAATTCATTTATGTTTAAAGCACAATAAAGAAGATTTTTGGCTTTTGCATTTAAAGACAATTTTCTTTTATTATCCTCATCATATTCTTCTCTAGGTTTGAGAATAATTTGGTCTTGATTTCCATTCCATCAACCGTAATAACCTTAGTAAGCTTATGAGGACCAAATTCGATAACTTCCCAAACATTATAATCAATTGATTGAATATAAATCATCATTCTAATTTTCTAATAATTATAATGTGTACCATCAAATAAAGGAGGACGATTTGTAGAATGCCCCTCAATATTAAGATTAGTCATAACACAAGATAGTGAAATCTTATAAATATGCACCTAGGCTCTGATACCAATTTTAGCCCAACAATAACTAACCAAGAAGGGGGTGAATTGGTTTTTGAAACTTTTTCGTTAATCACTCAAGATTCTAATATAGTGAACACGCAAATAATCTAAACACAAGTACATGCGTAAATAGAACAATGTAAATTTGCGTGAAGTAAATGCATTAAATGAAAGAGATAGAGAATGCAAACAATATGTTATGGAGGTTCGATCTTAAGCAATGATCTACGTCCTCCGTTACCAAGTTCCCCGTCACGAGTAAGGCCAAATGCACTATCATGGCAACTTACAAACAAGGAGTACCGAACCTTAAGTGGCTTACAAGAAGGAGCACTTATCCTTAGGTGACTTACATAGCATCTATTCTTAACAACAATCGAGTTTGCACAAGGCTCTCGAAACTACCAAAATACAAATGATAATTTTAAAATTGAAAGAACTCTTTTAACAAATGATATAATCAAGTCAAGTATTTGAGAGTTAGGATAACACTTCAACAAATAGAAAATAGTAAGCTCAAGTGTTTTAAGTTGCAAAACTTTGATGAACAATAAATGATGCGATAGTAAGGATCAATGTACCAAAGCTTTCAACCAATGAATCTCTCTTAACAAATAATACAAAGTTAAGTATAGAGAGATATTTACACTTAAATAAGTGTTGGCAAAGAAAACTTTTATCAAGAATGAAGAATAGATGAAGTTCTATGAAAAGTTCTTTGCTAAGAAGGATTTCTTGATAAGATGAAAGAACTAAATTAAATCGATCAAGAAACACTTTTGTAATATAGACTTTAAACTCAAGTAAACTCAATGATTTCTCTATAAATAAGCTCTTAATTATTTCTTATAAGTTGGTGAAGTTAAATGCAAGAAGAGAGTAGTATTTATAGAGAAAATTTGGAGCTTGCAGGCGATTTCGGAAGAGAGTGGAAGGAAATTTCGGTTGACCGAAAGTTAAAGCCATTGAGAAATAAAATGGTAGGAAATTTTGAATTAATGATTAAATTAATAATAAAACCAGTCTTTAGAGACCAACCTGTAATCAGTGGTGTCTTATGGAGCTTGAAGAGCCGGTGCAAATGACTTTTTCTGAGTTTGCTCGGCCTGAGATATAATAGTTTTGCTTGAAATGGTAGTAGCATAAGACTTCCGAATTTGATTTGGAAACTTTGGGATCTTGGCTGATGAATCCATTGATGGAATTGTGTAGATTAATTGGGGCCAAAAATTAGTGTGGCGGAACCAGTGGGCCGTCGGCCGCTTGCCGCGTAGCCACGGACCTTCGGACTCAAAATTAGATGATTTTTTACAGGGTGGTGAACATGGCGGTTAGGCACATGGTCGGAGATGAGGTCAAGATTGGCCAGAATTTGAGTTTTTCGACCTATTCGGCGTTCACGTTTGGGTTGATTCCGAGCGCTTCTGAGCTCCCATCAGGCTGAATTTTCGTCAAAGCATCGCTTCCCCATTGGAAGTGGTCCTATCACCAAATTCTGAGCTAAAGTTGGTGAAACAAGTGTATTAGGATGCGTGCCACTCATTTTTAGTTCAAACCAGATCTGATTTCTTCAAATATTGTTGCTGATTGATGAAAGGTTGTATGGGAAGTGTTAGAGGTGTGTTGTCATCGATAGTGGTGGTGTTTTTCAATGGTTTTGGTGGTGGATCAACAAGGGTGTTTTTCTAAGTGTGTCAAATCTTTTCTTCGGTAATACCTCAGTCAAAATATCAGCATATTGATCAATGGAACAGAAATCACCAGCTTTACTTTAAAATGTTCTTTTGCTTGCCTAATTGCATGATACTTGATCTTGATGTGTTTTGTTCTACCATGAAATGCCAAATTTTTAACTATAGGAACGGTTGATTGATTATCACAATAAATGACAGTTGCATCAGATTGTTTGTAGTTTAGATCCTCCAAAACTTCCGCAACCAGCTTCCTTAATTGGTGGCCTCTGATGTAGCTATATACTCTGTCTCTACTGTTGATTGAACCATGATGTTTTGTTTCATTTTATTCCAGCAAACAAGACTTGATCCCAAATAAAATGCATAATCAGAGGTGTTCTTCATATCATCTAAGGATCCAGCTTAATCAGTGTCAGTATAACCAATTAAATTCAATGTTTCTGACCTTCTAAACCAGATTCCAATTTCAGCAATCCCTATGATGTATCTCAGGACCCTCTTTGCAGCTTGGAAATGTAATTCACTTGGTTCTCGCCTGAATCTAGAAAACAAATTTATAGCAAAAGTGATGTCTGACCTTGTGATTGTTAGATACATTAGGCATTCGACCAAACTCCTATATACTTTCTCTTCAGTTTTCTTACTTCCATCGTCCTTTACCAGCTTTAAGTTTTGGACAAGAGGATTACTTACTTGTTTGCAATTTTCTATGTTGAATTTCTTCAAAATCTACTTGGCATGCCTCATTTGACATACAAAGAAACCTTCTTTTGATTGATTTATTTTCATGCTGAGAAAGTACTTCATTTTCCCAAGATCAGTAATCTCAAATGCTTGCTTCATTTCATCTTTCACTTGCTCAATTAAAGCTTGATTGCTACCAGTTATTGGAAGATCATCAACATATAAAGAGATGACAATCACTTCTTCCTCCACATGCTTGATATAAAGTGTTTGCATATTAACACTTTTATTGAAATCAAGACAGCTCAAATGCTCATCTATTTTGTTGTACCAGGCTCTTGGAGCTTGCTTCAAGCCATACAATTGTTGAGCATATCCCTTTACAACAGCCTGGCTTTCAACTTGTTGAGTGATCCATCAGAGTTCAGTTTAGTTTTGTATACCTATTTGACTCCTATCACATTCTTATTTTTTGGCTGTCAACTAACACCCAAGTTTCATTTTTTTCAATCATGTTTAGCTTCTCCTTCATTACAGCCATCCACTCTTTAAAACTCTCAACTTTAGCAAAGTTTAAAGGCTCCAATAAAGCTAAATTACATCTGGCATATACATGAGCTAATGGTCTAGTCCTCAGTATTTCATTTTTTGAATCTGAATCACTATCAAATTCATCTTCTTCTTCATTGACATCAGTTTCAACTGCCTGAGGAATAGCATCTGGAACCAGAGGTTGATTGCTTGTAGATGATTCCCAATTCCACGAAACTTCTTCATCTACTTTGATATCCCTGCTGAAGATTATCTTTTTGCTATGATGATTGAATACCATATAGCCTTTGGCATTACCGTAATAACCAATTAGGACTCCAACCTCAGCTTTTTGGCTTAATTTATCCATCTTCACATCAGGTATATGAGTGTAACAAAGGCTTCCAAAAACCTTCAGATGAGAGACATCTGGTTTCATTTCACCAGTCCTCAAATGGTGTCTTCCTATCTAAAGATTTAGTAGGTAACCTATTAAGTAAATAGACTAAAGTATTTACAGCCTCAGCCCAAAACTTTTTAAGCAACTTTTTCTCTAACATCAGACACCTAACCATCTCCATGATAGTTCTATTCTTCTTTTCACAAACACTGTTCTGCTGAGGAGAATGAGGAATTGTTAATTGATGTTGTATTCCCATTTCTTCACAAAACTTATCAAATTGGCAGCAGTAATACTCTGTTCCATTGTTTTATTATGTAGTTGCTCTCATTTTCAACCAAGTTCTTAAATATTTGAAATACACCAGCAACTTCATACTTCTTGTAACGCCCCAAATTCTCGGAACTCGAAGCGTTAAAAGAAAAATTATTCTTCTTTGTTTGAACCCTTAAATGTTAACCAAAATAAGTTTTAAATGATAAAAGTTTTGAAATCTGAAACATATAGGAAGATGTAATGAAAAACTTTTGTTCATATATATTTGGACAATTCGGTGAAATTTTATTTTGGAGAACATTTGGAGGAAATTCAGGGAAATACCGGTTGCGCAGCAGCGGAAAGGAAAATATGTTGACCTAGCAAACGTTGTCAAAAATTTGTGAAATTTTAACCAAGACTATAAAATTCATACATGTACAACATATAAAAATTTGGGGTCTGGAAGAAAATGTTTGAAGCACGAAAATACTGCACGACTACGCTGGACAGAAAATCCGAAACAGTCCCAATGCAGTTTACTAAAATGGCCATAACTTTTTCTCTAGATACTATTTTAAGGTAATTCGAAAGACCACTATTAGAAGACTCATAGACCTTTCAAACACCACTGATTTCACACTAAAACATGTAGTATAGCCCAAGTTATACTATTTTCAAATTTAATGGTAGAATCTGAAATTCAAAACAGCAGTAGATAAATTTCATGCGTTGTAATTCAACATTTGTAAATTATCGTTGACATGGAAAGTACATGAAACTGAATGAGATAAACATTAAGAACATTGTTAAGAGTGTCATCTAAACATTTATAAAAAGGTTTACACAACCGGAAATTTTTACTAGAAAGTTGAAAGCAATTTCAAATTTGCTGAGCACTCGCCACCATGCCAATCCACTGCCATGCCTCGATTTAACCTGTGAAATTTTAATAGGGGTGAGTATCATAAATAATACTCAGTAGGAAGACACTTAAGTAATTGGTAAAAATAAATGTATTTTCAGAAATGCAAACTTTGGTTATTTGTGTCACCGTCATTCTCTAGCAAACCGGTGATCAGTCAGTCCGCTTATTCTCGAGTTTTGATAACTCGTTCTCGAGTTTGATAACTCGTTTCATAATCTCTTTGTCTCTTATTTGAACCACCCAAAGGGTGCTTCCATCATCAGTAACACAATAACACGTTAATACAAACCGAAAACAAATCATTTTATTCTACTTTACAAAAGTGTCATAAAACACCCCTACCTTGAATGCTTGGAGTTTGAATAACCTTTGATGACCAAATTTGTAAAGAAAAAATGCAACGTGCTCCTTAGCTTATCGTTCAAATATTTTCTAGATTCAAAAGTGCTTTATGACTATGAGAAAGAGGGCAAAACAACTTTATGTATAAGTATAATAGTTTGGAAAATGAAATCACTTTGTAAGTGCAGTGCATGTGTATGCAATTGTAAGAAATGAAGTTATGTTTTGTTTTAAAAAAGAAAAATCTTAAATATATAAAATACATACATGTAACTCCAATGAAACAAAAAGACTTTTTGGTTAACTATTAAATTTCCAAACGTATTCCATGTAAACTAAAAGTTTAATGGGATTAATGATGGGTATAAGTGGTGAATTAATTAAGTTTTTAAGTGGTGGAAGTGATTGTGTAGGTTACTCTTGTGCAAATGAAACGGTTTCTCTTCTCTTTTTTTTATACGTTGAAAATTGGAACCAAACATAGGGAAAAAAAATATTAATGTAAAAAGTGTGTCGTCAAAATAATGTAATTGAATAAATTAAAGAAATTTATCATTTAAAAGAGATTTCGACGACTTACAAAATTTTAAGACAAGCACACACAACTTTACTATTGTGACCAAAAATTCTAACTCTTAGGAATGGTCGTAGCGACGTCATAATATAATTCAAATTTTTTTCGAGTTATTCAAGAAAATTTTATTTGAAAACAACATAACATTTTTTTTTCTTGGTCGCTACACTTCTATCTCAGAAAATATACCCCGTATATCAAATCATCAATAAAAAGTACAAAGTACTTGCTGCCATTTAAAGAAGATGTTCTCATTGGACCACATACATCAGAATGGATCAATTTTAGCCTACTTGAAGCTCTTCTTGATTGATTTTTGGGAAATGGCAGCCTAGTTTGCTTTCCCAATTAACAGATTTCACATACACATCCATCATTCTTACTGATTTCAGTCAAGTTTTCAATCAACTCCAAATCATGTAATTATATAAGTGATGAGTAGTTAGCTTGTCCTTATCTTTTATGCGATAGTGAAGACTCAATGACTACACTTGGTAGTGTCGATCACCTATAGTTCTCCATTTTAAAGAGAAGCTTCTATTCCTCATGCCAATGGTCATCACTTCTTATTTTTTGAGTCAAATATAGTGCATCTCTTGTCTTTGAATACCAAAGTATAATCTTTTTCAATCAATTAACGAACTGTTATCAAGTTTTGATCAATATTTGGAACATATAAAGCATGAAAAATATACTTGGTACCTGTCAAGGTCTGCACTGAAATTTCACCAACTCCTTTCACCTCTACAAACTCTCCATTCCCCACTTTAACCTTTGATTTATAGCTTTCGCCTAGCTTTACAAAAATGCTGGAATTGGAGGTCATATGGTGAGTACATCCATTGTCCAACAGCCATATTTCATCACTGCTGCAGGCCCTTTCATTCATTGCCATGAGCATCTCTCCTCCTGCTGATGAATTTCTACTACCGGAGGTTCAGCAACCGCTTCTGATGCAACAATCTCACAAAGAGATCGCTCAATAGAACAATCTCCCAAAAAGATAGCTAAAATCATCCAGTTGATGACCAACAATATGAATATACAAAGAGTATTCACGAAGAAAAAAGAGACGAAAATGGTATGTAACCCTAAAGGCACACAAGTACCCATTTTAAATAAGATAAGCCTAAAAAAAGGGATCCAGTGGTGTAAAAGATTCCACGTGTCAACCATCAAGTAAAGGCGTGAGTTTATAAAACATAGAACATGTTTTTATCTCCCTTCTCGAATCATTCGAAAATTGGATCAATAATGGACTGGATCAGATTTAATTGGGGCCTCAAAATGTAGCAATCTATCTCCACAATAGAAGAAAAGATAAGTCATTCCCTCAAAAAGTTCTACAAGAAGTTGTCCATAAGTCATTACCATCTCACCAACTTGGAATGTTTGATTTACCATATTCAACAAAATGGACAGGCAGTATATAAAAGAATCAAAGGAGAAATATAGGATTATAGTTAGTAACCTAAAAAGCCTTGAGTATGTCCTAATGCAATTTTTCTTCTCTTCCATGTTACAAATTTCATTTGATTCTGATGAAACAAGATTAATAAACTCTGCAACAGCAAAAACACATGAAATGTCACAACCTTCAGAATATAACATGGAACGTTATGAAATGAACTTGATGAGGCAGGTTTTAGATTTTAAAGTGAAAGGTCAGTCATCTATTATTTACTTACTTTATCTCCCCTCTTTAACGTCGCCTATGGCATCATTTTAACCATTTACCAAACACTTTCCATGCACATTATTCTCCAATCAACCATGGTGTGGACCTCATAATGAATTTGACAAACTTTATTTCACAATCAAAACAAAATGCTATGCAAAAAGCTGCTTCTGACCTTCAGAGTGTTGAGAAGCTTATCAGATTATTTTCATTTCAAAATAAGCAGAATCACTTATTTGAATAAAAAGTAGGCATGGAAATGGAGATATACTATGTGGCTGTGGTAACTCGTTTTAGAAGAATGTTTCCTTTCTTCTTCTTCTTCTTCTTCTTCTTCTTCTTCTTCTTCTTCTTCTCTATCTTTACCTTCGATTCCGAATCCTCCAATGAGAGAAGAATCTGTTAACACTAAGATTTATTGTCCAACTCCTGTTGACCCCAAGAAATGTACCAATGAGGTGGCCAACAGATCGTAAGGTCTCTCACGTTCATACAAATTGGATTCATGTACACTTGAACAAACCGTTAGTTGCACGTGGTCTTCTTCGGAGGGGGGTAAAGTTGGCTACGCGCACTCCGACGGTCAAGTCAGATGGAAAAATAATCATATGAGTGTGGGAAAACTTAGAACATGAGCTTCCAATATAAAAAGGGGTGGTCAGGGTAAAATGACTAGATTGTGTTATAGCAAGAATACATTTTTGAGAGTCTAAACTTGCATCCTTGAATGTCACTAAGTGTGAAATTTTATACTTAAACAAGATGAATGTAGGCCGTTGGATGACAATGGATGTAGTTTATCCAAATGACTGACCTCTCTAGTGGTAGACATCAATCAGTTACAGCCTTAAATACTAATATAATTTTTGTATTCATAAAGTCTAGCTTGCAACTTTGGACTTGACAAAATAGGTTTGAGATGGCGGCATGGCAGTAAGTTGTCTTGTCAACCACATAGCACAAGACTTGCCCAAGAATTTTTCACTGCCTTGCCCTGGATCGGTTCTTACAGTGGGGTCTATGTGTAATGTGGTCGGTCCAGTTTCAATGTACGGGGGAAATGGGTCTTCCATACTTGAAGGAGATTGGTCTATCTTCGCCCCATTTTAGCGTATGGGGCTGGGGCCCCCGAATTGTTTGCCTTGTAGATTAGTTGAGACCATGTGTATGTACTAGTTTTGTAAGGTGTAACAACAGTTCTTAAAGTTCGGATATGATTATTCATATAATGCATGTACTTTCGAGTTGAAGAAGAAAGACGTGGTTGTAACAACTCCTATTCAACAAATACCACCTTTAGATTAACCTTATAATCATCACCAAGTAGGGTTCTCGATTGTGAAAGAAAATATGAAAGAATTTGAGTCGAAGACTATTAGTTTCTCTTACTCGTCAGTGATTTTCTCGAGCCAGAAAAAAAAAAGATGAAGAAGGAAGACATAGAGAAGAAGAAATGAGAAGTTGTTGCTTGTGAAAATGGAGGAGATTCTAAATTGGAGGTGAGGTTACGTGAATAGGGAGAAAAAATGGAAGGTGATCATAAGAATTCCTTGACAAGTGTCCTAAATGAATAGCGCCTATATCAATGAGTGTCATATGTTATCTAAAATTTGGATAAGATAGTCCTTACACAAATTTGCACTAATTGCATAAATGGTCCCAACGTATTGAGAATATGTGAATTCAAGACTATCATTTTAATGATGGCACTTATCATTTTCGTCACTTGCAATCCAATTTCACCATAAAAAAATGTCCGTGCATTATTCACTTCTAATTAAATGTAAGAAAAGAAAGAAACAACATAAAGATTTTTTCTTCATCTAAAATAACAAAATTATAAAAGAAAAAAAAAGAAAAGAATTTTCTTCATCTCTCTAAAACAATTGAAACCGAATGCAGAACCAGAACCCCATCTCTCGCTTGAACTATCCTATCTTGCCATATTTCTCCACTATATATTCTCAAAACGCTAATTTCACTTGGTCATTTCCCCAAAACCCCAAACCTTATTAATCAATTTTCAATCTTCAAGTAGGGTGGTTGCTCTATCAACATGTAAATCATTCATGCGAACCTTTACAAAGAAATAGCATCAAATTTACATGGTGGAATAAGCAAAAAACCTCTTAAAATAGAGAACTTTATCAACACCACTTTTGAAATCATTGGTTTGGTGTTGCGTCTACCCATAAACATAACAGTTTTAAATGATTTGGTTTGGATTTTGATATTTTAATTGTAGTTGAAAACTAAACATGATGGATTAAAAAATTGAAAAGAAGTGAATATAATTTTTTTTTCCAGAATTGGTCTAAATTGAACATGGATCAGACCACAAATTACCATCGTAACCTCCAAAAAATATGAATAATAAAATTTTAATTTAAATATAGGTAATTTTGTCAATTATCACTTACCAACTACCCAAATTTCATAAACCAATCAACCCTTCATGATTGATAGTTCATACTTTAGTGTCCAAACCCTCTTCGTACTGCAAATGTTGAAAGCTAAGAAACACATCGAAAAACCAAGGTTTAAAACGTAGCAAAACTATTAAGTTTAGATTTTATTTTTTTTCAAGAGCAATTATATTACTACTACAAATTTTGTTAGTTACACCACAATTTTAAGCCTTTTTTTTTTTTATTTACGTAAATAGATTTAAGAAGAATTATATAATTGGGATTTTAATTTATTTATCATATAAAATAATTTATTGTTAAACCACAATTATAAACCTATTTTTTTCTTTCTTTTTTCCTGAACAACCATGCTATAGCTTTTCTATCGATGGCTTTCGTGTTCTTCCACGATGGAAATAATTTTGTTTTCAGTCTCACTTTATACACGTTTTGGCTGCTAAGAGAGGTCACGATTTCAGTTTCCTAGGGCCATTCTTGTGTGGTGCTGTTGTTGTACTTTTGTTGTTCGCGCTAATTCAAGTTTGTGGATTCACATTTCCCCATTCTGGATCCATCTTCAATTATCAAGTTCTTTTGGCCCTCTAATTGAGTGTTGATAATCTCATTTTTATATATTTCAGATTCTGATTCCTTTGGGAAGGAAATTTGTGATGATTTACGGATATCTGTGGTTACATCATTTATGACATTGATAATCGAAGTAAATAAAGCCAAAGCAGTAGATACATTGTAAGCAAGTAAACATGGATTATTAAGATGTCTTGAATTCTTACGTTAAAGAGGAAGATGATGTCTGGTGTGAGGCTTTCTCCCAAGTTTGTGTCCTATTGATTTAAAAGGCCAAACTAAAATGATTTTATTAACAAAAATATTTTCTTTACAAACAAATACCTTGCACTTTCTCTCTTGCAAACTCACTCTCTTTGCACTCTTTCAGTTACAACTCAAATACACTGCTAATGTAATGGCACACTCGCGTACATATATATATAGAGCTTGGATTCTTCTACACTAGAGTTGATGATTCTAGATAATTTCATAAATTAATTATAAGGAATTTTCATGGACTCTAGAATAGTAGTGGTGTATGTATTCTTCTAGGTTTCTCTAGTTAGTTGCATAAGAAAAGATATAGAAAATTGGTGATGATTCTTCAATTCTCCCCTTCAGCACCAACTTCTCATTTTGACTCTTTTCCTTCTCGTTACACCCACCTCTACCTTAAAATCAATAAGTTTTGAAGCATTTTGTCCTCCATTTAATGCATTTGCTACTTTAAACATGTTTGGCTCTTCCATGCTTTCGTCTTCATCGATTTTGATACTCAATTTCTCATGTCTACTTAATTTCCTTATTTATGGTCGTAAATTTGTACGTACGTCAATATTTTGTTGATTTTGTTGATCCTCTGTTAGAGTTTTCTAGTCCACGTCATTTTGCCAAGAATTTTGTGTCGTTCTTACAAGTTCTTCTACATCCCTTGACACTTGTAGATATTTAGATTCCTTAGGACTTCGTTGATGGGCTCCTATAATTTATTTTAGCAATTTATTTTCCATTTATTTTGAATCTAGCAGCCCCACCCTCTGCGGTGTCTACCAGGGGTATGTTTCTTCAAACACTTCTTTCGAGTCTGGTAGTTTCTCCCTCTGCGAAATCCATCAAGTAGACTCTTCATGAATCATGATGTCCTCTCCCGAACCATCAATCCAATCATCTTCTTCTGAGTCATCAATCCAATCATCTTCGCAATCCATTTGTTCAGGAAGAACCACAACTAATGCTGATTCATCATTTATACTCAAATTGATTTTCTTCTCTCGAGCTTTTTCAATTACTGTTGTGGATGCCACAACATCCCATTCTTCTTCACTATCATATTTCTCTTGCTCGTTGGAGCTTATTATATTGCCTTGTACTTTTTAAACCAACCGTCTCTAGCATAACAGCCTCGTTTTCCACATACAAAATACGAGCCATTAGTTCGTTGATAGCTTAAGCCTCTTTTATCACGATTTTGTTTGGCTCATCTTGTCACATAACCTTCTTCGGATTATTTTCTTTTAATTCCTTACTATTTTGTTGACTATATCGACCTCATCTTTTATAACTAAATAAAGCTTCTTCATCTTCTTTCTTTATTGAGACCCTGACATTTGTTTGGTTAAAGCTTCTTGGTCAGCCAACAAATTTTCAAGATTGACCAATGAAGGTTGTTATGGCCAACCTTTTCTGGTAGCAATGAATCCTCTAAATTTCGGTCTCAGACCATGTATAATTATTCTTCTCATTCTAGACTCCGAAATCTTGCTTGAAGAATCCAATTCTGAAATTTTGCAACAGGGAGATTTAATTTTATTAAAATATTGACTTACCATTTGTTCTCCTTCAGTGATCGAGAGTAGCTCATTTTTCAGCAATTACAACCTCAAGTCATTTTTCTTTGAAAATAGAGTGGCTAGAGTGTCTCATGCTTCCTTTGGTATAGTCTTGTCTCTTATATACTCCAACAATTCTTCCTCAATTGTTGTTTGTATGACGAACATGGCCTTTCCTACTTTGATTTTCCATTTCCTTAGAGCTCCGGCTTCCTCTGGTGTCATCACGTCACTTCCACCAACAACTTTCCATGGGTCTTGCCCTTGGAGATACAACTTCATGCAAGTTTCTCGTGTGGTGTAGTTCTAATTATTGAGCTTCTTTACTCTGCCTAGTGCTTGTAGGTCGCCCATCGTGACTTGATTTACCTCCCCGTAATCAAGCAAACTTTAATAAAGCTTTACAATCTCCTTTTGTGCACGAACTCAAAAAGCCCAAAAATTCATCTCCGACCGCCCCATTCTGATGCCAAATTGTTGATTTGAAGGCCAAACTAAAATGATTTTATTAACAAAAATATTTTCTTTACAAACACACATCTTGCACTTTCTCTCTTGTACACTCACTCTCTTTACACTATTTCACGTATACACTCAAATACACTACTAATGTAATGGGCACACATACACACACACACATATATATAGCCATTGGATTCTTCTACACAAGAGTTGATGATTCTAGATAATTTCATAAATTAATTATAAGGAATTCTCTTGGACTATAGAATAGTGGTGGTGCATGGATTCTTCTAGGTTTCTCTAGTTGGTTGCATAAGGAAAGATCTAAAAAATTGATGATGATTCTTCATGTCCTTCAAAAAATCCAGAATGGGTGGAGAGGATGAGAAAAATGAAGAGTAATATTGGGATGATGGGTACACTACAATACTACATTTTTTCCCCTTTTTTTGGTTTTTATTGGATTATGAGTGTAATTGTAAATTTGTTGTGGTGTATTTATTGAAAAAAATATTTTAATTCTTGTATAATTATAATGTGGTGTAGCAAGTAAATTTTGTTGTGGTACTATAATTACCCTTTCCTCAAATCGTATTAAATGGTTTGGTTTAGCTCATAATTTTTTTCAAGCCCTTTTAAAGTGTTTGATTTTAGAACATGTCAAAACCCTCCTAAAATGTGACCTGAATAAGTAGCATTTTGCAATTCTTCCCCTTAAAGAACGAGGTACAACAGGCACCATGGCATTGCTGTCATCAAAGCCTTAGCTTACTACTTCTGTATTCAGTTTCTTTTCAAGTACAATTGCTCTATAGCTTCATCGGTGTCATCTAAATGAAGTTCATAATATTCAAAAGTTTGAAATCATCTTTCAAATTTAAAATTGATAAAAAAACATGTTCATAATAACAAGTTGAAAATGATTGCAAGAAATAAACTTAATAACCATAGGTGAAACTTCTAAAAAAAAATTCACTAATAGTCTTTGTGCAAAACCCATAAACGTACGAGACCAATAACGAGTAATAATGTAAGGAGTTAAGAGTATCGATTGACATGAAATAAGCCTTAGAGTGAAGTGTATTAATACGTTAACAAATTCAAACGTTGTAAAATAAAAGAGATATATTAATTAGTTCTAGATTAATCTAATAATCGACTCGTATGAGAATGAGAAGCAGAATGACAAAGGAGTTGACTTTGATGAAACATTTGCCTCGGTAGCTCGACTTGAATTCGTTAGAATTCTTCTGGTTGTTGTCTTCACTTTAGGATTCAAATTATATCAAATGAATGTCAAGAGTGCTTCCTTGAATGGAATACTTCAGGAAGGAGTCTGTGTTGAACAACCTAAAGGATTTATTGATCCTAAGTTCCTGTATTTTGTTTATAAATTGAATAAAGCTTCATATGATCTTAAACAAGCTCTTAGATCCATCTCCATAGCTCAAATTTACATCAATGATATCATTTTTGGTTCTCCTATAAATTTTCTTTCCTATGATATCCCTGAATGCATGAAGCAAGAATTTGAGATGAATATGGCTGAAGAATTAAATTACTTTTTTGGTCTCCAAGTTAAACAAACTGATGATGGGTTTTTCATAGCTCAATCAAAGTACGCTAAGGACCTTGTCAAACGTTTTAGACTAGACAGCAAAAAACACACTAGAACCCCTATGAGGACTAGTGTCAAGTTAGGTCATGATCCTACATGTAAGAGTATTGTTCAGACAAGTATATGAGTATGATAGGTAGTTTACTTTATCTCACTGCAAGTAGATCTGACATAGTCTTTTGTGTTACGGTGTGCACGCATTTTCAGGCTGACCCCAATGAATCCCACATGCTTGCTGTGTGACGTATCATTAGATATATCAATGGAACCTTAGATTATGGAATCATGTACTCTTGGGACTCTAGTGTTGACCTTGTTGGCTATTTTGATGCCAACTAAGTTGAAAATGCGGATGATAGAAAAAATAATTCTAGAGGATGATTTTTTTTTGGTGCTAATCTTGTAGCTTGGATGAGTAAGAAACAAAATTCTATCTCATTATCTACGGTAGAAGCAAATATATAGCTGCAGAAAGTTGCTGCACTCAACTTCTTTGCATGAAGCAGATGTTGAGTAATTATGAAATTAACTTGTGACTGTGTTTTATGATAACACTAGTGCCATCAATATTTTTGAAAATTCCGTTTGACACTCTCGAACCAAATATATTGATATATGACATCATTTTATTTGAGAGCTTGTAGAGACTCTTGTTTTAACTCTTGAGCACTTCTCTACAAAAAAGTAATTAGCTCACTTGTTTACCAAACCATTAGATGGTCTAAGATTTGAATCTCTTCGGATGGTTATTGGTGTTTATGTACCTCTTTAGTGAGGCTATGTGGTGCATGTCCATGATTTATCATTGTATGACATTGATTTATACATGCATCATATTTGTTTATTTGTTTTATAGGTAGAAAACTCATGCATTTTTTATTTATTTACTTTTAATTTTTTTTATTTTTTTATTTTTTGTTGTTTTGTGTATTTGTTGCATTTATGTTTTAAAATATTAAAAAAAAAGGAAAATTTTGATAATAAAAATGCAGGAAAGTGTTCTTTTACAGCATAATATACAATATATTTGATTTTTTTTGATGTGATCAAGCATGAGTTTAATCGAAGAACTATAACATAGTCTTCATTGCTGACTTAGGTTATATATGGAGTACTTAGTATTTGTGTCTTCATGTATCATCTGCACTGCACACACTATGATATTGTTAGTGAAACTCTAACCCGTGTGTAAGATTTGGGATGGTAATCATATATTAGTAAGGTGACTTTGAATATGAATTGACCTTATTTATTAGACCTAAATTCAAGTTTGTCCTTGGTAGTAAAAAGTTCAACATCTTATGTTTTTCTTCGGAGCTTATTTGACTCGAGCAATTAAGCTTGAGAGATTTCTCATAACTTGGCGCCTATTATCAACTAACTTATGTTAACCAGCCTAAATCTCGCTACAAGGGTCATTTTAGTCACTTAATAAAGAAGAACATACACTTAAGATGTGAAAAATATTAATCAGCGTACAATATTGAACGATATGAAAATAAATTATACTCAAAGATAAGGGGAGAAAAGAAAATTTTCATACAAAATGAGCTTTTCTGTATAGGTTCTAATGTACTTTAAATGATTTGACTTTCATAATTTGGGGAATGCACTTATGGGCAGTGGTGTTTACCGTGTCATTTCTCACAAAATTAAGGTTTGGAGTCCTACTTCCAAAATATTAGTGACACTTTATGCATATGGGTTACTTATACAATTTTTTCCATCTTAACTTGAGTTACATATGTGGGAAGAACTATTGTTCATTGCTTATACTTATGCATGCTAATAACTGCATTTTTGGGTTAATGTATGTTAATTATCATTTTCTTGTAATTTGTGACAAAAAATGGGGAGTAGTATCTAGTATTTGATTGATATTTTGATATTATATTTATAGTTCTTGATGAACTTAAACATTAACATTAAATGTTAAAGTTTTGATTTGGAAGTATATAATCTATGTTTCAGCTATATTAAGTTTTGATATTTAGTAATATCAATGTTTGTTTTGGTATGTTGTGTTACATTGATATTGAATCTTAATTTAGCTGGTATGAATCAATGCATCTTATTTTTAGTTGGTATCATTTATGATTAACTATATGAATTATGTTTATTCATATTACTATTTCACAACTTTTATACTGGGTATTGAGCTATCTATTTCAAGCAACAAGTTTACAAAGAAAAGGCACAGTTCAGTCAAGACAGCTGGTTTGATAGTAATATGTGTTTTGAGTCTAATTTTCTTTCACTACCTAGAATTTAGATTTGTAGTTTTGTCAGATAATTCCAAAGGGGGAGCTTGTTAAGTTTATGATGTAATTGGTAGGTCTGTGAACAAAAAGGACTAAATTTAATATGTTTTAAAAGTTAAGGAGTAAGTTGTAAATATTATAAATTGAGTTGTATTGGATTTAGGGTTTGAGAATGGAAAAAAGGAAAAAATAGCGCTGCAATTTCGCTAGACTATCGCCATGACTTTGCTCGAGTGACCTTTTCGCAAAACTATTGCTAGTGTGTCGCCTGACCTTTGCTTCAGCTGCACACCATCACTCGCCTATCATCTGATTTTCTCTTCAGCAACAAGGTTATCCAGATAATTTTAATTCACATTTTTAAGGCTTTCTATGCGACCCATTCATTCCTAAACCTACAGTATAAATACCAGATAGCCTCTAAACGTCTTTTCTTAAAGTTGAACATTGATTGCTTCATATTCTCTCCATCCATAGTTTCAACCTTTATTGTTTGTTGTGTCCAAGGCATTGATAACATCAAACCTACAATCCAAATACCAATTTCTACTTCCTACACATCTCTTAGAGTGCTGAAAATCAAGGGAAGGTAACTGGAGTTTCAGTTGTTGAAGAATGCGGAGTTCTTCATTGATTCACAGAAAATAGAAGAATTCATAAAGTTGGGAGTTGATGCAGGAGCGTGAAATTCAAGAGGGCTTTGAAAACTGCAACTGGAGTTAGTGTAGGAATACACAATCCAGAAGAACGATGAGAATTGCAATCAGAAGGTCACAAAGTACTAATGGTAGTCAAGTCTAGCGAACTTTAAGTTCTAATTCATTTATAGTGAATCTTTGACTGATAAAGTGTCTGGAGTTTTTACCCTGTTGGGATTTCTCCGTGATCATTCATGGTGTTTATTTATTGATTTAATATAACTGGACAATTTAACTTAGGAAAATTGACTTGATGGATTAACCATCTAAAGATAATTAATAGTGACATGTTGTTAGTTAATTATTAAATTTTAATTCCGATTAACACATATTCACCCCTCTCTAGATGTAATTTAGGTCGAAACTCGTAATTTTAACATCTGATGTTATCTCTTACAAAAAATATATTAGTTTTGATTTTGTTGTTGATCTACTCAAGACTCAGTAACTATCAAAATGGCACATTTTTTTTCCTTTTAGCAAAAAAACATATCTATCTCAAGGTTGTAAATGCAGTTCCCCATGTTTGATTGAAATAAGCTAGTTGGAAGAATTATTTTCTTTTGGGATAAGTCGACCACATTGGTGACATGTATTATTAAAAATGATAGAAAAATAGTAAAACAAGGGAAGAAAGAAAAAAGTAAAATAAGGGAACACATTAAATTAGTTGGAAGATGTGACACTTAGATAGTATAGATGTTAGAGCATACATCAATTCAATAAAGAATTAAATCAAGACAGTATAGTCATTCCATATTTATTAAATTATAAAACATAATATTTGTAATTAAAGTTGGCTACACTTCTACAATGTAGTCTCCAAGCAAAGATCTAATGTGTCTCCAAGCACAGATCCGGAGTTTAGTTAATTAAAACCAATTTAATGTGTTATTTTCTGGATTATTCTTTCTACTTCAAGCAATTTGAAAAAAAACTTACGCTTGCAGATTATCGGAATGAATTTGTACAAAGTAGCAACATGAAAATGGATTAAAATGATTGATACAAACAAAACCGGATTTGACGATGTGTCCTAATCAAGACGAATTTGCTCCCTTTATCATTCTTAAAGACGGTTGAAAATCGTCTCACATGATCACATGAGTTTCGTCTCCTACATAAGTATCACGACAATCTCCCCGAGTTCCAACAAATTCAATGAAGTGTTTCGTACTTCGAATAACAGTATTAGAATAAGAGAGAAAATGGATTCAAAGAACAAATATTTCTAACAAAAATGGTGTAAATTTTTTGGCAATAAGGCAGGCTATTTAGAGTTTTATTCGTGGCCATCCGAAAGTTCTACAAAGGGTTCCAGATCATTCAAATTGGCCTTTATTTGCATGTATTTCATGTAGTTGGACCCCACTTCTTGTAATAATGGCTTGAGCGTGTTCTCTAGAATTCACATTGGTATTGCTTGGTAATGTACCTGGCGCTCTCCCTGTCATGGAAAGAGCCAACTGTCCCATCTATGTCTCCAGATTCTTAATAGTTGCTCCTTGATTTTAGAAGTTTGTTTCCGTCTTTCTCATGAACTGATTCGTTGTCTCCATGTATTTATCTATTTTTTCCATGAGTTTCATAAACATGTCCTCCAATTGGAGTTTTTTCTCCTACTAAAATTGTCCTTGAACTCTGTTGTGATTTTGATTTTGACTTTGACTTTGATTTCCACCCAAGAGAAATTAGGATGATTTTTCCACCTCGAGTTGTAAGTGTCTGAATGAGGGTGGTTGTGCTAACATTGACCCCACTGTGCATACTCCATTTTCTCCATTCCATGTGAAAGGATAGGACATTCGGTTGTGCCATGTTCTTCTCCACATTCCTCACAACTGGACTTTTTTACTTATGTCGAGCTTCTTGTTTGTGATATGCTCTCTACCTTGTGAAATAAGGAATCAATCTTTGCGGCTGAGGCCGAATAGGTATCTACCTCGTAGACTCCAACTGATTTCTTTGGACCCACTCGATCTAAAGACCACATGGGTAAAGTACTAGCCATTCTCTCAAACAACTCTAAAATTCCATCAATTTTTCTTATGGTCAAGGAACCATTTGATGATGAGTCAATCCTGCTCCAGAAAGTCGGAAGTAATCCTATGTAGAAAAATCTGATTTGTGATGGTTTGTAGAACCTTTGTTGAGGGCATTTCCTTAGCATGTTTTTAAATATGTTACATGCCTCTACAAATGATTCGGATTCATTTTGGCTGAATATTGATATTTTGTACCTCAATCTTGCAACCTTAGCCGGTGAGAAGAATTTGTGAGCCAGATTGTTCCAAGTAGTGATACTTGCCACGGGGAGTGAATCTAGACACTCAAGTGCCTTATCTCATAGAGTGTGTGGAAGATCTTCGCATGTAAGCTCTGCCTAAGCAGAAAAACTGAGTAAAATACAATATTTAAACTAAAATTAGAAACAAGTTCGAATTAGTGTCTAAGTAAAGCAAAATAAAACTAATAAAACGGGGCAAAAAACTTCTTGTATGAAAATATGTTGTGCATTTAAAACTACCGCAAATACACGGTTCGTTGACAAGTAACAAAGTGGAATTTTAGAGTTCCGAATATCCCATGAAGATTTATTTAGTTTAATTCAAATTAACGAAACCTTAACCGAATCTATGAAATGTAGGATGGTTACAATTAGGAACTAAAATATATATTACGTGTGCAAATTGAACTAAATTTACTACTTAAATGTAAATAGATAATCGAATGCAAATTGAAGTTCTCTTATGAATAACAAACGAGTACTAGGATCATGAATCCCCATGCAAATACAACATTGACAACATGCTTGATAATTTGAAGAATCAATGATCATAACCTATCCAACACACTTTCTCGAGTAACACCCAACTATATCTCTATGACGAATGCAAATTCACATGAATGCATGTAGTTTTATTATCACTTAGAAATTCATGCAAAGCATATGGGTATATCTATATTCCCTATCGGACCCTACGATGATTAATACCTTATCAAATATATTTTTCTTCTCTCGAATGCATGAAACAAATCACTAAGCTCACACAATCACATACATAATACTTGTAGAAACATTAAGTGAATAGAAATCATTCAAAACTCAAAAAGATGTTTTAATTATCAAATATTGCGAAACCAGAAATCAAAGATTGCGTAGCATGGTTCATCGCTCTCCTAGCACAATTAAACCTAGCCTAACATGATGGAAAGAAAATAAATACAGAAGTAGTTGGTAAACGTCATCACCCGATTGATTCTTGGATTGAATCTTGAACGTCTTCTTGTTTTTTACCTTTGTTCTTGCCTCCAAGACTCTAAAATTGATAATTCCTCCTCTCTTATTCTGGGATGTTTTTAGGGTTAAATACGCGTCCCCCGATTTGTTTCCATAGGTATTTGACTCGGAAAAGGAAACCAGAAATTTGCCTAAAATGCGACCACATAGTACGTTTCTATGCGGTCGCATAGAAGTGTTGAAATGACTTTTGGGATTTTCTGGAGTAGGCCTTATGACCACATAGGCTTTAATACTATGCGGCCGTATAGTATTAGCAACTTTCCAATTCTCTCATTTTGGTCCTCGAATCCTACTTCGCACTTTTCGATCTCTTTTCCCATGTCTTTTTCTTCCAATATGTCATCCCAAAGTTCAATTAGCTCTTGGTATCTTCACATTCTTCCCCGAGTCATCTTTTAGTTATTTGCATATTGGTCCCTGAACTTCAATTTTAGAGTTCTGAATATCGTCCCATGAAGATTGATTTAGTTTAATTCCAATTACCGAAACCTTAACCGAATCTATGAAATTTAGGATGGTTACAATTAGGAACTAAGATATAATTACGTGTACAAATTGAACTAAATTTACTACTTAAATGTAAATAGACAATTGAATGCAAATTGAAGTTCTCTTATGAATAACAAACAAGTACTAGGATCATGAATCCCCATGCAAATACAACATTGACAACATGCTTGATAATTTGAAGAATCAATGATCATATCTATGACGAATGCAAATTCACATGAATGCATGTAGTTTTATTATCACTTAGAAATTCACGCAAAGCATATGGTTATATCTATATTCCATATTGGACCCTACGATGATTAATACCTTGTCAAATATATTTTTCTTCTCTCGAATGCATGAAACAAATCACTAAGCTCACACTATCACATACATAATACTTGTAGAAACATTAAGTGAATAGAAATCATTCAAAACTCAAAAACATGTTTTAATTGTCGAATATTGCGAAACTAGAAATCAAAGATTGCATAGCATGGTTCATCGCTCTCCTAGCACAATTAAACCTAACCTAATGATAAATGTGTTTTACACACTTATTTAGGTCACAAAACATGGAAGATTGTTGATGTATATGTTGAAATATGACTTAATTCGATATAATTTGTATTTATAGGATTACATTGATGGATGGAATGAAAAGTATGAGAAAATGAACGAAAACGGACCAAAATGGAAGAATATGAAACTTCGAGGACCAAAATGCAATTATTCAAAAGATGACCCGAATGACGAATCAAGCATGAGGTTGAGCTAAGTAATATATGGTGATATCATGGGATGTTAGAAGAAGAAGGAGAATAAATCAAGGCCAAAAGGTGGATGAAACCAACTTGGGGACAAAAGTGAATAAAAAAAAAACAAGTTCTACCATGCAGTCGCATGGTAGAAAACCCATGCAGTAGCACAAGCGTCTACAGGAGTTGAACAGTAAAAATTTTGTATAACCATACTGTCGTATGAGTTTATACCATGCAGTCGCATGGTTCATTCCGAGCGCGAAAATTTTGGTTTCCTTATTTGAATCAAACACTTATGGTAATACATCTAGGACTTCTTTATAGCCCTAATCTCGTCCAGAAAAGGGGGGCCACACATTCTTAGAGAGAAAAATACCATTGAAGAGCAAGGAAGAGGGCTACGCATTCTTAGAGAGAAAAACACCATTGAAGAGTAAGGAAGAGGGCGAGAACAAGGGATTTCATTCAAGATTCAAGATTTCAACCATAATTCTTAGTTTTTGGGTGATGGCTTCTCTTTATTATTTTTATTGTTCTTTTATTTTATCTATATTAGGCTAGACTTTTCATATACTAGGTGAACGATGAACCTCGCATTGTGATCTTTTAATTTCTATTTTGCAATTTGATATTCAAACACGTTTGATGGATATTGAATGATTTATATACACTTTCTTGCCTCCATGATTATAGTGCAAGATAATTGTGTGAGTTTGGGTGGTTTATTTTATGTATTCGAAAAAAGGGAAATAAACTCAAAAATGTATAAATCATCTTTTTGTTCATAGAGGATAGAAATATACCGATATGCAATATGTGAATCTCAAAGTGTTTACAAAACTTCATGCATTCTTGTATATTGCAGTTGTCATAGAAATATAGTCAAATGGTATGCTAGAATAGGTTCAATTCTACTCGAAAGAGATTGTTGGATAGGTTAGAAACATTGATTCTTCAACAAATTCTTCGTGTTGTCAAATTATGAAATAGGGGTTAAAGGTGAACTTTGCTTGGGGATTCGAGATCGTAGTACGCTTTTCATACATTAATTTCATCAACTTTTGCATTCAACCATTATTCTTGCATTTAGATCACAATTTTAGTTTAATTCGCATATTAATAGTAATTTCATCATAAAATCACAAAAACAATCATTTTGAGTTTAATAGATTCGGTTCAGGTTGACATAATAAAAATCACTTTAAATCAATCCTCGTGGGAACGATATTCAAAATTCTTGAATTTCCACTTTATTACTTGTGAACGATCCGTACACTTGCGAGATTTAAATTCGAAACATATTCTCGTGAACACCTAACATGATGGGAAGAAAATAAATACAGAAATAGTTGGTAAACGCCATCACCCGTTTAATTCTTGGATTTAATCTTGAACGTCTTCTTGTTTTTTACCTTGTTCTTGCCTCCAAGACTCTCAAATTGATAATTCCTCCTCTCTCGTTCTGGGATGTTTTTAGGGTTAAATACGCGCCCCTCGATTTGTTTCCATAGGTATTTGACTCGAAAAAAGAAACCAGAAATTTGCCCAAAATGCGACCGCGTAGTACGTTTCTATGCGGTCGTATAGAAGTGTTGAAATGACTTCTGGGATTTTCTGGAGCAGGCCTTATGACCGCATAGGCTTTAATACTATCCGACCATATAGTATTAGCAACTTTCCAATTTTCTCATTTTGGTCCTCGAGTCCTACTTTACACTGTTCGATCTCTTTTCCCATGTCTTCTTCTTCCAATATGTCATCTCAAAGTTCAATTAGTTCTTATTATCTTCAAATCTTCACATTCTTCCTCGAGTCATCTTTTAGTTATTTTCACATTGGTCCCTAAACTTCAATTTTCTTTTGTTTTAATCCTTTTTCGCTGGCTTTTCCGAATTTCCATCATGTTCATCGTTATTATCCTACAAAACTCAATTTGCATAGAATTAAGCTATATTCCAATTTATTTCCAACAATAATCCATGTTTGTTGCTTAAATTTGGTATGTAAAAATCCATTTATCAAAATCTGCCTGCACAATTATCTGCTTTTTACTATCGGAATACCAGGTGCACTAATGAGCAAATGACTCAAAGATGGGAAGTAATATACAACTAATGTGCATGATAAAATCATACCTATGGAGGCTTAAAAGGGTAATTAGGAGGAAAATGAATGGAAACAAAAAATGCACCTCCAAAATTACGATCAGAAGGTCTCATAATCATTGCTTGCCAATGAAACATATCTTCTGCTACAGGACTTGCATTGGATGTCACAAGTGAAAAGAACTAAACTGCAAACTTGGGTAGAATTATAGAAACTAACTAAAAAATTAATGAAATTCTGAAACCTAGCCACTGACGACAGCTATAGATGGCAGCGCAACCCAGAGAATAGGCAAATCATTATCTTTCCATTCTCTCCGAGTTTAATGCAAGCTCTCTATAGTCTGCTCATCAAAGATATCAAAATTTCCATTACTGTTCCTTTTTTCAAACAACCACTGAATAAAAAATGAGCAACTACACTCATATAAAGAAAGTCGCTACAAATCGCAGCAAGATGAAGAAAATGTGTTGAAGTCGTCTCTTTTCATGATAGAAAATTAGGAGTAGTTTGGAAAGCTTTGGGTACCACACTGCATTGCAGAAGCCTCTTGTAGAAAATATCTAATGTACAATAAGAAAGAGAAATGAAGTGTATTTGAGAAGCCCGGTAAAGAAAATATTGGGCCTAACCAACAGTACACCCGACCCAATGTGTGAAACACGAGTGAAATATCCATATTGCCTTTTTTTCCCCACATGACCTCCTAAGCGAAAAGTCAAATTAAGAGTAAGATAATGAAAAAAAATATGTTTCCTGTATGAACAGCGTAGGCATGATTCCATCTTTTAAGATAGTATAGTCGAAGTAGAGATATAAATGAGATAAATATAAAGTTTTTCTAATTACGTCTTTATATCATGAGTATCAAAATCTAAACACGACAATCATAGGTGAACAAAAATTTCCATAAATGAAGTAAGTTCTAGATTTCTTGTCTTTGAGGTACCATAATTTCTTTTGAAATGTCTTTTCATATCATATAATTGAGACAATTGTAAAATCTTTCAAACCACGTTTTTATATCAACAAGTATCACATGTTATCTAAATTTTACATTAGATATTCCTTCCACGAATTGCAAATATGGTCCCAATGGATTGAGAATATGTGAATTCAGGACAATCATTTTAATCATGTCATTAATCCTCTCCGTCACTTGCCATCCAATTTCACCATAAAAAAATGTATGTGCCTTGTACACTTCTTACTTCTTAAATTCAATTCCTTCTATGCATTATTCACTTCTAATTATAGTTCATTTTTCTCTATCTTCTTATCAATCATACACTCTCCAATAAAATAACGAAAAATTATAGCCACGGTACCAAACCTTTCATTTAGTAGCAGATTTTATCCAAACATTTTATTTATGCCACTGTAGATCCCAAATCTTTAAAAAGTGGTAGCTCAAGTCCAAAATGACAGTTTCCATCAATTTGACCTTACAAACCATCAATTGACCCCAGAAATTAGAAATTTAATAATTTCTCCCAAATAAGCTGAAGGCATTTTGGACATAATAATTTTTTTCTATTAAATTAAAAAAAGGAAAAACTAAATCACAACCCATTTTGGAATTATTTAGGTTTAAGTTCTCTATTCAGTTAATACATCTACTTCTACAATATCTATCAACTAATTAATTAAATTCCTGTAATATTTAGGGGCGCTAAGATAATTGCTGCCAAAGAGCTTCTAGAAGAAATTAATAAAAAAATACTTTGCAAAAGGCAATAAGGTCGAAACTAGCATGCCTTTTGGAAAACTTAATTTCACTAAAGTATAAGGGTAAAGAAAATATAAGAGAATATATCATGGAGATGTCTCATAGTACTTCAAAAGTAAATGCCTTAATGCTTGACCTGTCTAATGATTTACTCGTACGTTTAGTTTTGATTTCTATTTTTGCACAATTCAACTAATTTAAAGGTTAGTTACAACTTTCAAAAGGAAATGTGGACTTTTAATGAACTCGTTTCATATTGTGTACAAGAAGAAGAAAAACTAAAATAAGTTAAAACTGATATTATTAACTTGGCAAATACATCTAAGGACAAGTTATAAAACATAAGAAAGTTGTATCCGGTTCGGTTCAATATAAATAGAAAAATCCTGAACATGATAAATCCGAGTGTTACTTTTACAAAAATCTGGGATTCATAAAGAGAGACTGTACTAAATATCATGCTTGGCGTGTAAAAAGTACATTTCTCACTTTGATTTGTTTTGAGATTAATTTAGTTTCAATATCTAGACATACTTGGCGGATATATTTCGGTACCACTACTCACATAAAATGTGTCTATGCGGGCTGCTGAACTATCAAAGTCAATTGATGCTAAAAGATTCACTTATGGTCGCGCGATGACAAAATCGATTAAAGTTGATGCAATAAGGACTTTTAGGTTATTATTAAAGATAGGTTATGATTGGAATATGAAAGGGGTACTTATGCTATTGTCTTGTGGATGGAATTTGATTTATATTTTTACATTGGAAAAAATTGGTTATTCTTGTTCAATTGAAAATAGCTAATTTGATTTTTTTTTCTTAATTTAAATATTGTGGGTTTTATCTGGTTATGATAACATATATATATGCTTAATACGATTGCCTATTATAAATAAACGTTGCATGTGAATTCACATGATATTAAATATAAATTAACTAATGAGAATTTCGTTTCGTTATAGCACAAGCGATTTAGTTGCATCTCTCAAAAGAGAATAAAAAATCTTATCTCGGAAGGAATTCTTGATTCCCTTGATTTTTCATATTTAAGTGTTGATGATAATTACACTAAGGAGAAAACAAACAAACTTAAGGATATTAGATACCATAGGATTTCAAAGGTCTTCGAACTAATTCATACTCTATCTATGGGCCATTCACTTCGATTTCTTGGAATGATTAACAATCGTTTAGTATATTTATAGACAGATTTTTCTCAATATGGCTGCTTATATCTCATCTATGAGAAATCTCAAACGCTGAACATGTTCTAGGTATGCAAGGCTCAGGTTAAAAAATAACTCTATAAAAGAATTTAACAAGACAGTTCTTACCATAATGGTGAATAATATGAAAGATATGAGGGATTAGGAGAATAACATCTATGGTATTTTGCTAAATTCCTAAAGAATGGTGGAATCATCCCACAGTACCTCAGAATTTCTCTAGGTAGAAGTATTAGACGTTGCAGTTTAAATTCTCAACAAAGTTTTGAGAAAAGCAATTGTTAAGGGGCTTCAAATTTTTTAAAGATCCCACTACTAGGACAAATTTCGAAAAGGGAAATATCTAATTCCTTGGGGATGTAGAGTTTTGTGGGAGATAAGGTTAAAAAGCTAACAATTTTATCTTGGATGAAGAATATGTATATATTTCTTCTATTGTAGTTGACAATTAGCAGGACCAGTGACAAGTTCTTGCTCTAGATATTGTTTAAGAAGCAATTCGAATCAAGACAATATTACAAAATTTCATGTACATCACCAAGAGATTGTTCTAGAAAAAATAATATCAAAAACCTCAAAAACAAATGTCAGTAAGGAAATCCACTATAAAAAGAAGAAAGACGATTCCAGATGGCTTTATAGTATTTCTCCAAGAAAATAAGGATGGCATGGATTGATGGAAGAATATCTGATCAATTAACTTTTATCAAGCCATAGAAGGAATAATTTTCAAACGTGGATTGATGTCATGCACTAAGAATAAAGTTCATGAGTAACAATGACATTTACGAACTTATTGCATTACTTGAAGGTACGAATCCCATTGGTAGTAATTGAATTTTTAAAATCAATAGGGATTTGAATGGTGATATGGAGAGATATGAGGCTCCTCTTGTTGCAAGTGGCTTTATTCAAAATGAAGGTATTGACATTAAAGAGATTTTTTTCCAGTTTCTATGAAAGATTCTTTTAGGACTATTATGGTATTTGTGACACATATTGATATTAAACTATGTCAGATGGTTTACAAACTAAAGCAATCCATCTATGGGCTTAAGCCGATTTTCCGTATTAGTCTTACAAGTTTTATCAAATAATTATCTCATTTGGTTTTACGATGAATTTCATTGATGAATGTATACATTACAAGTTCAATGGGTGTAAGCATATTTTTTAGTATTATATGTCAATGACATTTTGTTTTCTTGCAATGATATAAGCTTATTGTACGAAATCAAGAGATTTCAATAATGGAATTTTAAAATGAAAGATCTTGATGACACCTCTTTTGTATTAAGGATATAGATACACAGAGATTGTTCTCAGTGTATTTTTGGATTATCACAAAAAAGTTATATCGATAAGGTTTTTACGAGATTTAGGATACAGACATGTAAACCAAGTGATACCCCTATTGCTAAGGGAGATAGGTTCAGTTTCAATTAATGCCCTGAGGATAAACTTAAATAAAGGAAAATACAGAAAATCCATGTACTTCAACAATTGGGAATTTAATGTATACTTAGGTTTGTACCCATTCGGATATAGCATTCATTGTTGGAATGCTGACAGATATTTAAGTAATTCTGTGATGAAAATTTGGAAAGCAGTCATTAGGTTATTCGGTATCTATAAAGAACTAAGGATTACATGATCACATTCATAAAAATAAAATTAATTGAAGATCACTGAATTTTCTTATTTTGATTATGAAATATGACTGTAAAATTTTGTCGTTGAACTGTACATTTTGGATAGAAATAAAAGACCACTTAAGTTATTATGTGGCAATAGTGGTCTTGAATTCCAATAAAAACTTGATGATGTCAAAGTTTGTAGATATTAAGTTCCTAGTTTTTAAGGAAAGAATTCAGAGTCGTCAGGTTTCCATAGAGCATATTAGGACAAACTTCATAATTATGGATCCATTTATAAAATGGCTACCATCCAAAGTCTTTCATGAGCATAATGCTCATATGAGTGTTAAATTTTTTGATAATATGATAGTTTAGCAGGAGTTGGTGTTCGAATGTCTGATTTAGTCACATATTTTTATAAATGAATATTCGATTTATTTAATAAAGAAAGTATTTAGTTCTGCTTCACTCTAATTAAACTTTTGGTTTGATCTTATTAAAAAATAAGGTAGGACCAGTTGGAAATAGACATGTTTGGATCACATTACATGTAATTTTCATGTTACACATTGACACTTGATCAATATCATTTGATTATCTTAATATATGTAACCATTGATGGGTTTAGTTATGATACTTATAACGAAGACGGCTATGATCCTATATTGATATAATCAATGGACGAGATTGTTCAGAGATACTTTGGCTATTATAGAAAAAGTCTTGACGTCATAAGTATATACACATTTATCAGGTAACTTATGTGGCCCTAGCGGGAGATCGTTGGGTTTATTAATTTGTCATGTGGGTCTACATAATTAAGGGAAGATTAGCCTATTCAAGAAAGTAAGTTTAGCCTATTTCAAAAATAAAAAAATAAGTTTGAAATTTCCAAAATCAGATTTGTATTAAAAAAATTTAAATTTTTATTTATGAAATAATAAATTATTAAATTAATTTATTATTAAATATTTAATTCTAATATAATATAATTAACTCATCCTACCTTTACCATCCCTACCGCTCTGGCGATCGTTCCGGTCACCGCTCTACTCCGGTGACCTTTCCGGCGAACTTTTCGACGACTTTCTGGTGAACTTTCAGGTGACTGTCCGGTGAATTTTTCGGTGATTGTCCGGCGACTGTTCCAGCGAAATTTTGTAGGTTACAGATTATAAGAATTAACAAAAATTATAGGTCACGATTTTTTCAAGGTCACGATTATAGGTCACAATTTTTTTATTGATCACAAATCAAAAATTTTGTAGGTCACAGATTATTTCGAGGTCATAAATCAAGTCATATATTATTTTATTGGTCACGATTCAAAAAATTACAGGTCACAGTTATCTATCAGTCACATATTTTCAAATTTATTGATCATAAATTAATTTTTAGTCACAATTTTAAGGTTATAGTTAGATTTTTTTTGTGACCACCCCCAATTTATGTGACCACCCCCGTCACAGATTAATTTTTAGTCGCAATTTTAAGGTCACCACCACCGAATTCTGTAACCACCCTCGTGACCACCACCGACTTCTGTGACTACTCCCGTGACCACCACACGGCTCCCGTGACCATCATTGTGACTACCACCTCATAAGTCATCACTGCCACCAGCCAGGTCACCGTCATTGCCACCACCAACTCAGATTCGGCCACCCACCACACACAAAAAATACACCACTTACCATGACCTTCAGCAACCGTCACCACCACAAAACCGCCCCCCGCCACCGCCAAAACCCCCACCACTACGCCACGACGTCCGCAACACATCACCACACCACCTCTACCACCACGACGGCCAGATATACCAAAAAACCACTACGCCTCAACACCACCGTACGCACGGCACACACCATGGAACACAACAACCGCAGGCACATCACCCAACCACAGCACCCACCACCGCACGTAATCACCACTGCCACCAACATCACCACCTCACCATCATCACCACCACCACCTCCACAATAGATCGAATAAAAAAAATCCCAAAAAATGAGGCGGCGTTGTATATTCCACCGCGTGGGGCTTCGATTGAATAAATCGGCAGCGAAAAATGACTCGGAACGATGGAGTATAGTTGAAACTTAGATCTGCGAGCACGAAAATGTTGTACAGATTCTTAGGGGTGTCATTCAAGAAGAGTTCACAGAGGGGGTGCAAAGGGAAGAGGAGTGTTAGTTCGGCAGCAGAGCTTGCAGCGACGACGACCAATTTTTTACAGCTGCGGTGGGCTCGCAGCAGCCTTGCGCCTCCATTCGACGCTGGAAGGGTAGGCTGGAGGATCGACGGTAGTGGGTAGAGAGAGTATGTGTTAAAGTAAGAGAAGATAGATAGAGAGGTGGTTATAAAAACGAAAGAGGGTTTGTTATTTTATTAAAATATTTTTTAATTAAAATAGAACATCTTATTTTGGAAATGTGAAACATTGTACCTGATTTTAGAAGTTTAAAAACTTAAAGTAGTATTTTATGTAATTACCACTATAATTAATTGTGTATAAGGTTGACCCCAATTAAAGAGATGTAATAAAGAATTAAATTGTTGAGCTTAGAGTATCTAAATAAAGTGTGTGCAATATTATATCTGTAGAGATCGGATTCATTATGGTTATATTTGATGATGAGCCAAATACGTATAAAAACTATAAATAGGGTTATAGTCCCCAATTCTTACGCGATTCTCATTCTTTGTACCTTTTCTTCAACTCAAGAATACAAAAGAAAGTATATTGAAGAGGAAAATCTAAAATCCACAATCAATAAGCAGGATTGGAGCAATTAAATTGAAAAACGAGACAATCAAGATAATAGAGCAAAAAGTAAATATCAAGATCAAAAACTCAAGAACTAAAAGAGCCAATAATCAAGATTCAAGATCTATTCTCAAGATCCAATAATAAAGAATTGTTTCCAAAGAATTAAGGTATGTTCTGCATTATTAAATTTCTTGATGATTTGACATGAAAGATCTTTGAAATTAAACAATTAAGGTATCATGTTTGCTATACACAGGGATGGATCCAGCAGTGGGCTACACTAGGCTATAGCCCACTGTTGTCCAAGCCCCAAGTGTTTAAAAAAAAAAAATTGGTTCTAACCCATTGTTTTTCCTTTGTTCAAGCCTGGTAGCCCCTTTTTCAAGGGCCATTTGAAAATTGAAAACCCAATTTGCTATTAAGTTAGAATTAAAAATCCCAATTCCCAATTCTCAAACCTTTACCATGTTGGCTGTTTGCACGGTTTCTTCCAATTATGCAATTCCCAAATGGCCAAGTCCTTAGGAACAGAAAACTGTGCAAGCAATTGTTGAAGCAAGGTAAATCTTGTAGTTATCCCATTTTTATTATGTTTCATAAGTGTAACGCAATCTTGATGTTTGTCGTTAAAATAGCAAGATTCCTTTGGGCTTTGTCAATTATTCCCAAACGACTAAACCCTTTACCGCCGACACTGTCCGTGGAAGTCCGGCCCTCCGTCAATCTATCAGTAGGCCTTTACTATTTTACAGATTCGATTTATTCCGGTACAGTAAGTGAAAAAATCAGCTATTCTCTGATGTAGTTCGAAACTACAAGCCAAACAATAATAAGGTGAAAACAGATTGCTCTCTAAGAAAACTCACTCATTTTTTCTTATTTCTTGAACAACCAAAAATCTACAAATGTTTGGAGAGCTTTAAATATGAAAGAACACAGTTAACCTACTGGGCCAACAATCCCTAAATGGGTTGGGCCACAAAAAAAAATAAATAAACATTAAAATTAACGAACTATGAAACTTAAAATGTTGTTTTGACTAGGAAGACGACGTCAAACGCCCAAAATCCATCATATATCACAGTAGAGCGGTGAGTTCAATCCAAATCATTGCAAGCTTTAGGAAATGGGGTAATGGGCCCAAAATGGACATAGTATGCAAAAGTTATGCCACTTTCTTTGAGCGCCGACAATTCAACTGCTCCAAATATGCAATCTTCTGTTCCTCCACATTGGCCTCATCATTCTTCCCGGGGTCAATGGGATTCGCCCTCGAATCAGAACTAGTAGCGTCCTCTATGTTAAGAAGTTCGGATATGAGAAGAAAGGCGAAGGCGATAGGCGTTGAGATTAATCTTCTTTGTAATTTCCACAGGACCAATGGTACGAGGTGATCACTTCGAATATTCATGGGAAGGTACTTGATCCTTGGTCAACACCACCTAAACATAATCCCCATCATCAAATTCAACAGGACCCCGATGCCAATCAGCCATCTCTTTATACTGACGGTTGGACTCCAACAGATTAGCCCGAGTCTCCTCATGAACCTATTGCAAACAATGAACAAAATCAACTATCGTCCTGTGTAAAAGAGTCTTAGAGGGCAGAGTCAAGAAATCAACAGGACTGCAGGGCAGAATGCTATAAACAACTTGAAACGGACTGAAATTGGTGCTCCTATTTCGAGCATAATTATAAGCAAACTCCGCCGGCAAAGCCTCTGATCCCAAGAACGGATATTCTGTCCAACTAGGCATCGCAACAAATCACCTAAAGAATAATTCACTACCTCCATATGTCCATCCGTTTGAGGGTGGTAAGAAGTACTGAAATTAAGTGACATGTTAACTGATTTCCATAAACTCCGCCAAAAATGACTGATGAACCTCGTGTCTCTGTCAGACACAATAGAAGTGGGCAAACCATGAAGATGATAAACCTCCCTAAAGAACAGCTGGGAAACTTGGATAGTGTCATTGGGACTTTTACAAAGAATGAAGTGTACCATTTTGGAAAGCCGATCCACAACCACAAAAATGGAGTGATGACCACGCTGTGTGTGTGATAAACTCAGGACGAAATCCATGCTAATATCAGTCCGCAGAGCTGAAGGTACTAGTATGGGATGATAAAGCCCAGCATTTGTAGCCTTTCCATTTGCCACATGACACACCCTGCACCGTGATACAAAATTTTCCACCACATAGAAGGCCAATAAAAGGAGGTACTGATGAGAATTAATGTACAATCTCGGCCCACATGACCCTCACCATGAAACTCCTCGGTCAACTTCAAACGTAGGCTACAACCCGATATGTACAAATGAACACCGGTAACACTCAACCATCTTCTAACAAAAAAGAAGGATGAGGTCCTTGCATTAAATGATGAAAAATTGGGCCAAAAGACCAATCATTAGCATAACGAGAGGCAAAAGTTTCAAACCTCGTGAACTAGCCTGGTGTTTAATGACAAAGTTGAACTATTATAAGAAGGCAATCCATGATGCATGATGGGTAGACATCGAATCCGGACTGGACAAATGCTTGAGGGCCTCATGATCACTGTATAAAATAAACTCCCGCTGAAATAGATAATGCCGCCAAGGGAGTATAGCCTGAACAATTGCATAAATCTCTACGTCATAAGTGCTATATCACCCACGAGCCCCTACTAATTTCTAACTGAAATAAGCCACTGGTTTCCCTTCTTGATTGATAACAGCACCTATGCCCAATTTGGAGGCATCGCAATGTAATGTGAAAGGCTTTGTGAAATCAGGCAATATAAGTATCGGGGCTAAAGTCAGGAGCCCCTCAATGACCACAAACGCCTCCTCAGCCTCGGGAGTCCACTAAAATTTGCTCTCTTTCATGCAATCAGTAATGAAAGACATGATGGTGCTAAAGTGTTGAATAAATCGTCAATAAAAGGATGCTAAACAATGGAAACTCCGTACATCAGAAATTGATTTAGGCTGGGGCCACTGTCGGATCGCATCAATCTTAGTCGAATCCACTGCCACCCCACTGGATGACATAACATATCCCAAAAACAGTACACTGTCAGTATAGAAAACACACTTGTTATGGGCTGCGAAGAACTATTTCCTGAGTAAAACGGCAAGGACATCCATTAAGTGCACACCATGAGACTCCTCAGTCCACTATACACCAATATGTTATCAAAGCATACGACCACACACTAACCAATATAAGGGCAAAGGGCTTGGTTCATCACCTGCATAAACGTGCTTGATGCATTGGATAAACTGAATGGCATAACCAGCCACTCAAATAATCCCTCTCATGTCTTAAACGTTGTCTTCCACTTATCACCAGGGCGAATTCTTATCTGATGATATCCGCTTTTCAAATCCAGTTTGGTAAATACCATTGCTCCTGCCAACTGGTCCAGTAAATCATCTAACCGTTGTATCGAAAAACGATATCGAATTGTTATTTTGTTGATAGCTCGGCTATCTACACACATCTGATAACTACCATCTTTCTTTGGCACTAGAAGCATGGGGACTGCACATGGGTTGAGGCTTTCTTTGATATACCCCTTCTGCACCAACTCCTTTACTTGTCTCCTCAACTCCTCATGTTCGGCAGGGCTCATTCGATAATGTGGGCGGTTTAGTAGTGATGCATTAGGTATTAGATCAATTTGGTGTTATCTATCCCACGAAGGAGGAAGACTCTGAGAAAGGTCCTCTGGAAATACATCATGAAACTCGAATATTAAGGCGGCAGCTTTGGGGTGAAGACCCACTCCCTCGACTGCAATAAAAATTGCCGAAACTCCCGTAGTCTTAGTTCCCACCAGCAACAACACAATACCTTCTGCCAACATCTCACACACAAACAAAGATCGGGAAAGTAAATTACTACTATCCCCTGTCGAAGAGACACAATGAGCATCCTTGGAGGGTAGTAGTATAATTTTCTTACCCGTAAAGGTGAACGTATGAGCGTTCCGCGCTCCTCATGACATACATTCCTATCAAACTGCCATGGACGTCCTACCAAAAGATGACATGTGTCCATAGGCACCACATCACACCAAACACTATCACGATACACACTGCAAATAGCAAAAGGAACAAGCACACGTCTAGTAACATGAATCTCATTACCTTATCTCAACCATGCCAGGCTATATGGAGTAGGATGGGGTTCGGATCCCAACTTTAGTTTCTGTACAGCCACTTCTAATATTACGTTTTTGCAGCTGCCCGAATCAATGATGAACTTGCACAGTTTGCCCTCTATGGTACATGTAGACAGAAATATGTTATTACGCTGCAAATCCTCAGACGACCCCTTAGGCATAAGGCATGCCCGTCGCACCACCAAAAGGGGACTCATGTCACTTGTATGCACTACTTCAGCTTCTTCTTTCCCATTTTCCACATGGACAGGTTCTTTAAAATAGGTGTGTGCTGCCTCTCCCATCAACAAACCAGGATGTGGTTGTCCTTGCGAAGGGTACTCCCTCCTCAAATGACCAAAGCTACCACAACCAAAACACTGAATACCACGCCCTCATCTACCAGAAGGAGCCCAACCACTCGGGTTTGCAGCGGTGAAGCCGCTGACTGAATGTTCCGATCAACGCCCCGACCGCCAGTTGTGGAGGATTTGGATGGACCAGATGTAGGGTTTGGGGCGAATGGTCAATCCCCACCTCCAGATGGGCCATCGGAATTAATTATTGCACGGATTTGTTGATTTTCAGCCTGAAGTACGCACTGGTGAGCCTCTGAAACAGATACCTACGAAAACATATTAAGAACATCCTACAAATTCAACAACAACCCACCAATGTAGCTTGCCACCAGCTGATTCTCTAATTCTCCCACATCATTACGTGCTATCAGCTGATAAAATTCTATGGAATAAACAGCGACAGATCGGTTGCCCTGCCTTAAATTTTGTAATTGCTGATACAAGGTCCTGGTATAATTGAAATGAAGAAAAGCCAGTTTCAAATTTTTTTTCATCTTTTTCCACGACTGAATTTTTGACTTGCCCTGCCGGATCCGGTTTTGCTTCACTTCCTGCCACCAAGCAGCAGCACGACCACGCAACGTGTCATCACCAATGGTACCCTTTTATCGTCAGGCGCCTCTTTATAATCTAAGTTCTCCTCCACAGCTATTGCCAATCAAGGAATTCATCCACCTCTATTCGACCATGATATTCAGGAATATCAATCTTGATTCCAAATTCCCAACGTTGAAACATATTCCGCACACGAGGGAATTGTACATGAATGCCACGTATAGCTGATAATGTCTCCTCTTCTGACCTCTCACCCGAAGCATACCCGTCTTCCCAGTTACTTGTGGGGTCACGACGCAGAGGGGCAGGAGGTGGTCCGTTCTGCACGACATTCATCGCACAAGTCATCAACTGATCAAATTGAACTGTCAACGCGTAGATCTGATTACGTAGATCTGCAACTTCATCAATCTGGCTACCACGGCCACCACGACCAGCACGTCCTCTTCCACGAACCATGATCTGATACCAACTGATGTAGTTCGAAACTATAAACCAAACAATAATAAGGTGAAAACGGATTGCTCTCTAAGAAAACTCACACCTTTTTCTCATTTCTTGAACAACCAACGTTTGGAGAGCTTTAAATATGAAAGAAAACAGTTAACCTACAGAGCCAACAATCCCTAAATGGGTTGGGCTACAAAGCAAAAAAAATAAACGTTAAAATTAACGAACTAGGAAATTTAAAATGCTGTTTTGATTAGGAAGACGAATGGTCGTGAGCTTTCAATCTAAATCATCGCGAGCTTTCTGAAATGGGGTTATGGGCCCAAAAGGAACACTGTATGCAAAAGTTATGCCACTTTATTTGAGTGCCGACAATCCAAGCATTCCAAATATGCAATCGCCTTTTCATCCACATTAGCCTTATCATGCTCATTGTTCTTCTTCTTCACCGCTGAACCTTCAGCAATTATGGTTTTTAATTTCTTGTTTTAAACTTTTAATGTTTGACGGTGTGTGTTTAATATCTTGTTTCAATTTTGTAATGTCTTGTTTGTTTCAAACTTTCTGTGAAAATTGAAATCGATTCGACCCTTGTGCAGTTGTGCTTCAGCCTTCATTTGCGGCTTGCAGTGAGGTATGTTTGGTGCAATTTGGTTATATACTTAGATTATTTACACTTTTTCACATGATTCATGAATTTGGACACATTAGCCAATTTATACTCCACTGAATTTGAAGGGTTGCTGGCTGCCTGTGCCTGGCTTGTTAGTTGTTTATCTCCTTCCAAATGCTTAAAATTAGAAAAGTTGTTTGATAAAAATTAGACTTGATGCTGCTAGTTGCTAAAATGCTAGGTCATTTGCATTTGGTATATTCATTTGATTTGACTAACGAATAAGGCAGACTTCAGACTTGCTATTTCGTAAGTTACTTTAGGATTTAGGAATTCATTGAGGAAATGTTAGTTTGGAAATTTAGCCATGTTAAATTTTGAAAATGGATGATGGTTTTCTTGCCGATTGTTTAATACTAAACATTGAACGAGAATTTAGTATTAATTTAGATCTAAATTCTATTATATATGAATTTTATGCTATAAAATATCGCCCGATACAATTGTAATAGGTAACGTTATATTACAATTTTTCTAGTTATATATAAATTTTAAAATTGTTTGCCTCATCTACCGTTAATTCCTTGCTCCACCCCTGGCTATACAACAATCTACATAGTACAAACAATGAATTTTTTTTATTTTCGTTCATTTCCAATGATATTGACTCCTGTTAATTATAAATTATAATAATCAACAATAATTTACAACTTCTATACACAATATATGATAACATGCTTACACATATTAACAAGGTTATTTTAATATTATAATTTAACAATGATTAGCAGCAAACAATCATATTTAGCTCATTTTTGTCATTCATTTTAACAAAAATTGTTTGTTGTATATAGTCTCCACTATATATTCACTCAATAAAATATTCTACACACAAAATTTTCATTCATTGCACCTCCATTCCTATATTACATAAAATTGGTAATTTCAATTAGATTGGGAGGGAAATTGACATTCTATTAGCAAAATAGAAGCGGATTAATAAATCATTTCAACCAACTAAGAGTTGATCAAGTCAAAATTTTATTGAAGTTTAGTTTAAGTGGCTCGGATTAGGTGTCTTCATCATAAGAATTGGAATAAAATAAATAGTATAATTTATTGTGGATTGCAGTGATACTAATTAAATTTAATTTGAAACTACCATGTGTCATGCATGTGCCTCTTGTATATAGGAAGAGAATAATTTGGTATAAAAGAAATAGAAAAAGTGTTTATGGAATATTTCCATATTCAAATTATGTCACGGTTCATTTTATTATTTGTGATACACATATAAATCTCTGCAAAATTTTTGTGTTCTTCAAGAACACGGAAGAAGACTAAAGGGTTTGATGGTAGAATGTATATTCTCATGGTCTTTCGAACCAATAGGTTACAAAATCATTTCCCTACGATGTCTACACTAGCTCCTATTTGTCATTCATGTTTTCAAAATTATTTTTTCTCCAAACTCATTTTTAATAACATATTCTCACAAAAAAATATTTCGAACATAAATCCAAAACATTTTCTACTTTTCAACTACAAATTTATTTATGCACCATTTTAATTATTTTAAACTATTTTTCGCTAAAACATTCTTTGTACATAAACTAAGACACTTATGAAGAGTTGCATGTCAGGTCATGTTGAGCTAGCATGACTTACTTTTGGACCGGTGACAATGATTATCCCTTGCTGAGCATGCCTTACAAGATTTACGAAATGTGTCCTCTATTTAGTTAGAGAAACGAGGATCATAAGAGTGATTTAGAATGAGTTAAGGGTACAAAAGATGATTAGATAGAATAGAGAATACGCGAGTAGCTTGGTGATATGAATCTTTCCACTTTAGTCGCCCTTTTGGGACAAGCAAAGGGCGACTAGTATTTTATATTAATTTGGTAAAATCAAATTTTGTAATCAGGAGACAAAAGGAAAAACAATATTAATATATTTTACAATACATTCATTCAAAATAGTTTAACATAGTACATGTCAAACACAGTTTGACTTCCACAATGTAGTCTCCATGAGAAGATCTACAATTTATTTTTAAAGACACATAATCTTCATAACAGATTATTTATTTTAAATATCCATGCAGAATCAAGCAACCAACTCCTTGATGAAAGACTTTTTGGGTGTTGCCGCAATCATCATAGTCGTCTTCTCACCAATTTTTATTTTCAATGTGGTTTGTACTGCAACAAATCAAATATAGCTGTTATTATTTTGGCTAAGTATGAAAATAATGAAACACTACGTTTTGTTTAGAAAAATGTTTAAATAAATTTAATATTTTGAAGTAACTCTTACATAAAAAAGGATAAGAATATCTTACCATAGCTACTTATATTAATCAATATTATTTTGTTAGTACGTAGATTAATTGAGAGGTAACTCTTACGTGGGCATTTGTCTGCATCAGAGCAAAAACAGTAACTGCACTCTTCTAACACTGCACAACATCCTCGTTCGTAATCCAAAAGCTTGCACCCTTTATCACAAAGGTCGCGGTCACACGCAGCATCTGCCATTAGAGGACCTCCCATCTCTGCTTAATTAGTACATGAAAATTCCATAAGATTGAACACAAAAGAAACTAACATTTCTATTATTAGATTGGATAGGAAAATATTATAATTTATTTTTCTTTCTTAATATTGTTGAGTTTAATATTGTACAATCTATCTTTCCGAGCAATAAGTGTGAAAATCCCTGCTATATGATGAACTCAAATCAAACTGAAAATACATGCATGGAAATATTGCTTAAGACACAAGATAACTAAAGTAGTTGAGTAGGGAGTTCAATAAAGATCAAACCAGTGGACATGGAAACCAACAGCAAGAGGGACATCGCTGCAAGAAACCTCATGGAGAACTCCATTTTCTAAGAGATATAATCACAGAAATTAGAGAGAAAGATTAAGGGAAAATGCTGTGAATGGAAGAATCCCTCCTTGTATCACTTTATATAAGGTTAAAGAGTGTCTTGATGAGACATAAAAAAATATAAATAAAAACATTTTTAAGAACACGTTTTTCAAATTGATGCCTTTGTTTTGGGCGGTCCTACGTATGAGCGACAATTAGCAAAATATTTGATAATTTTAATTGTAGAAAACGGGGTGCCATTCAATGTTTTGATGATTCTGACATGCTTCATGCATTATAATAGAATATCATTTTTATAAATCATCAATGGCATAGGAGAATCAATTAGCAGACATCCGGTGTAGACATTACTATCATGTTTGCTATACAACAATCTACATAGCACAAACATTGATTTTTTATTTTTTTTTTCCAATGATATTGCCACCTATTAATCTAACTAAATGAATATTTAGCATGTTTGGCTTAGCTCATTGGCTTCCTTTTTTAACAATTAAATATTTATAACTTTTTAATTAATTTGTTTTTCGACTAGTCAAACTAACATATATAGACAACAAATGATCATATATATATATATATATATATATATATATATATATATATATATATATATATATATATATATATATAATGTAACAAACGTTCTAAGTTGAGTTTCTAAGGGCTTGTTTGGTATGATTTTGAAAAATCAAAGGTTACTTTTGAAATTAAGAAACCGCTTTCTAATGTGTTTGAATAATTTTTTGATAGTAACTTGTGTAACTAGAAAAACTTATAGAGAAAGTCGCCTAAATTAACTTTTTTTAAAAAGCTCTTCTATAAGATATACGTATTATTTTTCATGACGATAGTCTAGCAAAATTGCAGCGCCAGCCACCAACTAGCGTGTCAGAACGGAAGACTAATCAACACTCTTCTATTCTAATGTGGTTGTGTTGTATTGTACTAACAACTATATTCTTGTTATATAGTGTTGTACTATACTTACTACTATATTCTTGTTACCTATTTATTATTTCCGGGTTCTTCTCTCCAACAAAAAATCAGTACCTAGCATGTGCATTTTTGAGCATGCAGGCCAATTGACAAACTAAACACACCCAAGATGCGAAAAGAGAGAGAAAACATAGAAAAAAATGAACCAAAATTTTGAATAATAGATTTACGAAACGAAAACAAAAATCATCAGGAAATTTACGAGACTTATTTGCATGTTCCCTACAAATTTTCCCACCATTGTAATGTTCGTAACAAATTTTGCATGAAGCTAGCATGCGCATATTTAGATTAACATTTAATTAACGTTTAAATACATTGTATCTTGTCTTAGATCTCTTGATTATTATAGGCTGATTCAATGTTTTCACGATTGTGAACGTTACTTTTTATATAAATCATCAATGGCATAGTAGAATCAATTATTGCATATCTACTGTAAACATTACTATCGCGTTTGCTATACAACAATCTACATAGTACAAACACTGAAATTTTTGTATTTTTGTTTATTTGTAATGATATTGCCTCCTATTAATTTAACTAACTAAATATTTAGCATGTTTGGCTTACCTCATTGGCTTCCTCTTTAAACTATTAAATATTTTTACCTTTTCAACTAAATAAATAACACATTTATACATTTTCTATTCAATTCTAATCGAATTTCGAAGTATAAAGAAATTTTCATCAAATTGGCCGAAGTTGACTGAGTTTCTAGCCAATGTATTCCAGTCTTTTAACAAAAGGTTTTAACGGATCTTGATAAAAGTTAATGAAATATGTGATTGTAAATTCGATAGTAAGTGTTGGTTTCATGAAGGTGAGTTATAAGAATTAATTGTTAACTTTATTTTATGCTATTCCAAACATGCACTTAATTAATAATTTGTATGACAGAAATTTTTTTGGCAAAATAAAGAAATTTAAGTCTATTTGATGTAGATATTATGGAAATGAATTTTATGAAAATATGATTTCTTTTTGAAGAATATGAAATTAAAAAGTAGAGAAAAAATATTAAAAATAAATTTATTGAAATAATGTATAATAAAAATAAATTTTAAACGATCCACTTCCAAATAGGGGCTAAAGTTTGTACCAAAGAGAGTTAATGTTTGTTTATCCATGTGAATCATGATTAAAAGTCCATTATGTTACAATTTTTGTATTGTATTGTCAAAGATAATTAGGAATATTTTCCAATGGCATGAAGACACGTTGTGGACCATGCAGATTTTGTACGATGTAGAGTCAATGGACTGTGAGCCACTTACAAGCTTGTTCGAACAAAAGACTACGAACACTCTCTTCTATTCTAACGTTGTTGCGTTGTATTGTACTAACAACTATACTTTTGTTACATAGTTTGTACTGCACTTACTACTATATTCTTGTTACCTATTTGTTATATACTGCCGGGTGCTTCTATCCAACAAAAAATAGTAGCTAGCGTGTGCATATTTTGACTATGCAGGCCAATTGACAAACTAAACACACCCAAGATGCAGAAAAGGGAAAGAAAAGATAGAAAAAGTGAACAAAAATCTTGAATAATAGATTTTCAAAATGAAATCAAAAATCAACAGGAAATTTAGGTGACTTATTTGCATGTTCCGTACAATTTTTCACCACTGTAAAGTTCATAACAAATTTTGCATGCTGCTAGCATGTGCATATTTAGATTTATATTTAGGTCTTGTTCAAATACTTTTTATCTTGTCTTAGGTCTCTTGATTATTAAATGTTGATTCAATGTTTTCATGATTAGTGAACATTAATTTTTATATAACTCAACAAGGAATATGCTACTTATAGATAATTCGATGTCCATAACAGTGTTCACCCCCTCACATGCAATCATCAATGACATAGCAGATCAATTGTTGCATATCTTTTATGAACATTACTATCACGTTTGCCATACAATCATCTACGTAGTACAATCAATGATTTTTTTTTTTTTTGTGTTTTCGTTTATTTCTAATGATGTATTCATTTTTAATCGAATTTCGAAGTATAAAGAAATATTCATATATTTAATCGAATTTCAATGAACTGGCATTTTAGTCATTCGAATTTACTAAATGTCCAAATTTAGAGGTTGTTTGAGAATGCTTTTAATAAAAAAATTTAGCAGATCTCGATAAAAGTCAATGAGATATGTGATTGAAAGTCGATAAAAAGTGTTGGTTTCATGAAGGTGTGTTATTAGAATTAGTTGTTGACTTATTTTAAGATATTCCAAACAAGCACTTAATTGATAATTTATATGAGAGAATTTTATTTGGCAAAATAAAAAAGAATTAATTCAATTTGACTTAGATATTATGAAAATGAATTTTTGAAAAAATGATTTCTGTTTGAAGAATACAAAATTAAACACACCCAAGACGTGGAATAGAGAAAGAAAAGGTAGAAAAAGTGAACCAAAATTTTTAATAATAGATTTACAAAAGGAAAGCAAAAATCAACAGGAAATTTAGGGGGTAGTGCTAAACGTACAGAAGAATCTATGCCAGAAAGTTGCCAGATGAGTTGGCAGCAACTATTTCTACCTTAGAATGTCTATATTGCCCTTAATGAAATATTTTACAAGTTAAGTCTTTGTATCTTTTAATTTTCTTCAATTTGTAACAACAATAATTATTTTATTTAATGTTTTTTTAATTTTTCTATTTGTTCTAAATATTCTCTATATTCTATTAACTTTTCATAAATTCTCGGTTGATCTTTTCTAGTTATATATCCAAAAACAATTCCTTCTGAAATTTCTTCTTTTATATTTTCGTATTTAGTTATGACGTTCTTTTTATTTTTTTACAAGTTTCTACAGAGTCAAATCCTATATTATGTCTACAAGCATAATTAATATCAAAATATATTTCTTTGAGTTTTTCTTGACCAACAGGAACTATATCTTCAGATTTTTCAACAATATTTAATAAAAATGAAATATCTTTTTCATCTAAATATAATCTAAGACAATCATCATTGGACGTGGATGCCTGTGAAGTGTTCATAAAGATTAATAATCAAAGCATAAATATATAGAGCATGTAAATAACTTACAATAATCGATGGAAATAAACAGGCTTTCCCTCCAGCATGTTCTTATAGTAGCTTTGCATGTATTCAATCATTCTTCTGAATCAGATGAACATTTAAAATGTTTTTTGAAATCATTTGGGTCCACAACTGCTTCCGCAAAAGGTTTTTCAATTAAGGTTGCATTTCTCACTCTAGAGAACTAGCCGTATTACCACAGACGCTATCTCACAGTGTTCAGAGTCTCTGTTTTCACCTCTATTCAAACTCTTTTCAAAACAAGTTCTTACTTAGAACAAGATTTTTAAAAGATAACTCACACACAAGGTGCTACAATTTTGTTAGAAGATTGCTCTTTTCCCCTAAAACATTCATTAAAGACGGATACTTTGGCATGGCTAACATTCATTCAAAAACAATGTTTTAAAAATCTTTTAAAATCTCTATTTGTACCGCCGAGAAATCATGAGAAACTTAACGAAATCCTTTCATAGAAACTTTGTTAAACCATAAAAACTTCATCTTTATATTCATAGGATTGAAATAATACATGTTGGCTTACTATATTTACATACCTTTGGTACTCACCTTATGAAGTTTAGAACTCCATAAGTGATTACCTTATTACAAGCTTTCCTATCTTCAAAACTAGCTAATTTCTTTTCTGAATACAAATGGTGTATACAGATATGATATTTCTTTTGAGATAGATAATTCGAGATATCTTGGATCTTGGACTCCTTCTCCTTATATAGAGGGGTTTTTCTTCAAGTGATAAAGAACCTTATCTTCACAGCTGTCCTCCATTAATTTTTGTCTGTCCTTTTTTTTTTTGTTTGATGGCAAAGCTGTCCTTCTTTTGAGCTGGTAAGTTGGTGAAAAGTTATTGTCATACCAAATTTTCTTATTTTCAACAGCAACTTTGTATCTTTTTCTTCGATAGTTGGTAGGGAGTAATAATCTCAGCTACTTTCTTGTACTATCTTCTGTTTTTTAGTGACCACAGTTTTTGTTTAATAAAGAGACTTTATTAAAGTAGTGATAAAGGGTCACTGTCCTTACTCCATTATTTTTCCATCCTTGACTCAAAGAATTCTGCAGGAAATTCTTCATCATCGAGTGATACTTGACTCATATCTTCTACTACACAATATTCACAATGATGATCACTGTAATCCCAAAGTAATTTTCATAGTTCTTTCTCCATTTTCTCTAATCCACAAACTTGATTGGAGATTATTTTGGATAATAAATGGTCGAGATAACATATATCTTCTTCTTTCGTTTCTTTTCTGGCATTAGAATGGATTATATATTTTTCAGATGGATAAACCCATATTTTTTCTTTCTCAGTAATAATCTGAGTTATGTGTTCAAATATTTTTTTATATCCCTTGGCTCTTCTGTATGGCATCATATTAATAATATCTTGATAATCATTCTTAACAACCTTTTGACTGGTTGGTAAACAATGTTGATTTGTGAGTCTTAACTTGATAACATGAAAAGCTGGCTGGATATGTTGAAGATCTGGATCCCATTCCATTGTTGTTGAGTAGAATCTGATATATATATTTGTAGTTTTGACAATTTCAGTATATCTTTTCACTGCCTTCTTGACATCGGCTGGAAGTTGGGCTATTTCTTTGAGATCTTTGCTAGGATATATACAGAGTATATTACCTAGTTCAAAACAATTTCTTACCCAGTTGGCTGGTGCTTCTTGATAAAAGTTTATCTTTTTGTATCTTCCATAGTGGAGAGTCTTCATCCACTTTCCCACTTCTAGATACCAATCGGATAAAATATTGAAAATAACAATAAAGAAAATAACTTTTTCATAGTTATCTTTTTTGGATATTTTTGTCGAGTGGCATATTTTGACGATTTCTTTCGAATCAATTTTTTCAATATTTAGCTCAAGTAAAATATGGCTCTGTGAAGAGCTACCTTTGCTATTCTTGATATCTTGGATATCTTCTTTACCAGTAATAGGTTCGAATTTTCCTTGTGAAGGGGTTCCGATTACTTTCTTTTCTTTCCCTTTATCCTCGAGTAGAGCGCTAGTATTCACAGGTCCCTGTGAAGGGATACTAGTCTTAGAACAAGTATCTTTTACCATAAGGGCTATATTCATTTGGTCTCGAAGACTATCTTGTATATTTTGGGTTTGAGTTTCCAAATAGGAAACTTTAATTTCAAGTATCTGGACTTTCGTCCTTAATTGTTCTATCTCCATCCCTACTAAGATAATCGGGAAGAAAGTTAGCCTTTCCTTTTATATGCTCAATATCAAATTTGAAGTAATAAAACCAAATTTGAATTCTGATAATATATCTATTAGCAATAGATGGATCAACATTATTTTTTAAAAATGCTTTAACTTGAGTATTATCAGTTCTAATCAAGAACTTTTTTGGTAGTAGATAATCTTCATATTTCTGTACTCCTCGCTTCACAGCAATGAGTTCTTTTTTGTTCATCTCATACCTTGTTTCAACTTCTTTGTATGTCCCTGATGTATACCCTACAAGTATTTCGGGACAAGAACAATTCTTTTCACATTTATATTCTTTATTATTCTTTTTAACGTTTAATACTGCACCCCAATAATTTTCTGATGCATCAGTTTCAAGGATAAAGAAATCATCTTCCTGTGGAATTACAAGTTTAAACAAAACTTTTAATTCCTCTTTTACTTTTTTTATATTTTTGCAATCATGTTATTCCCAAGACCACATTACATTTTTTCTTAATTTTGGGAGAAAATAATTTTTTAATTTGGCACAATTTTCAATAAATCTTTCAGTATAATTTAATATACAAAGGAAGTTTTGTAATTATTTTTTATCTTTGATTTCCTCAGGAAATTCTTGAGGTTTTTCACCAATATGAGATTGCAGTTGCAATTCTTCTTCTTTAATAAATAATCCCAAAAATTCTATCTCTATTTTGGCTATTTCTGCTTTCTTTTGAGAAAGTGTAATATCATGTTTTTTCATAATATAACAAAATTTCTCAAGATGCTCAATATGTTCATTTATATCATTTGAATGGACCAGTAAATCATCAACATAAGCAATACAAAAGTAAGTAATTGGTTTGATTACCTCATTCATTCTTCTTTAAAATATCTGTGGTGCATTTTTCAATCCAAATAGCATTACATTCCATTCATATTGTCCTAAAGGATTGGGAGTACTAAATGTAGTTAATGGTTTACTTTCTTCTGTAAGCATGATTTGCCAAAATCCTGACTTGCAGTCAAATTTTGAAAATATTTTCTTATTTTGTACTTGTTTAATAAGGGTGTCCTTATTAGGCAAGTAATATCAATCAAATTTAGTAACTTCATTTAACTTTAGCTTTTCCTCTTTTTATCTCACTGTGTTTTCTTACCATAAAAGCTGGACTACTATGTGGGCTTTTACTAGGTCTAATCAGTTTAGATTCTAGTAATTATTTTATTTGATTTTTAAATTCTTTTTGATCATCTACACTATATTTCATTGGTTTGACTCTAACAATAGTGTTTGGATTGATAAGTTCTATTTTTGTCTTTACTTTGTCGGTATTCCATTTTTCTAATAGATTTTCAGAATATGTTTCAGAAATCTCTTTTTTCAATTTTTCTAACTTATTTTCTGTTGTCATTTTTAAAACTGTAACTGATTTAATTTTTTCTGTATTCCAACATCCACCACGCTGAGTTGAGGAACTCTGATGATTAATTTGTGTATGTGCTATGCTAACAGCTTTAGTTATCTTAGGTGTAAATATCTTATGTGCACAAGGAGTTGTGAACATATATCTATCTATATATTGTGTGAATGGTGCATATTTTAATAGGAAATTTTGTCCTAATAAAATATCACATCCAATTGTAGATGACATGTATATTGTATCAACGAATACTTCTCTAAGGATATTAGAAAAGGTACTTGTGTAGCATATTTACTATATATTACTTTGTTTCCACCTGCTGTTGTAGCAGTAACAATCTTTTTTGAATCATACTTCCAGTATTCATTTGGTAATACGTTTGGCAAACACAAACTTATTGTGCTTCCTGTATCTAAATAAGCATGAAATTTAATTCTGCAATAATTTTTTATATTGAGTATAATTTCAATATATGGGCTCATGAGATTAGTATTAATTAATCTTTCCATGATAACAATATTTTCATATTTTCATCTATTCTTGACAAGATGATTGGATCATCATCAACTGTTATTTTTAAATATCCTTGGCAGATTTTATAGGGACTAAATTTTTCAAGGAAGTTCATTCCTAATAGTATAGGTGAACATTTGATTCCATGTGATTCATCTTTATATAGAATTATTTCTTTATTATATTCTTTCTGATCCTCTCCTACAAATATAAGAGGGAAATTAACATATTTCTTTATTTCAAGATTATTTCCCAAATAATCTTTGAAAGTATATGGTTCAGGTAACTCAAAATCTAGTAAATGATTGACAAATTTAGCATTTACATGACTTTTTTCTGCTCCAGTATCTATAAGGACAAGAAGATTCTTCTTGTATCCTTTTTTATCAACATATCTTGTTTTGATATAGTATTGTGAATTTGTTGGTTCAGCAATACTAAGTTTTTTAACTTGGCTTATCTTAAGATCTTGTCTGGGGGGAAATCTTGCAATAAGATTATATCCTTCTAGACTGACACTATTTCTTCTTACCAATTTTCCTTCAGAATTGATTTCTCTTGCTTGTTTGTGAAAATCAAGCATTATTAGTTGAGGTATTGTCAATTCATGTTCTTGGTATTTTATAGGGGGTATATATTGAGCTAATTCCTCGAAATCTTTATGTATGATAATGTTATCAATTATTTTTCTTAAGTTGTTGTGGTGGCTAGTACTAAAAGCAAAAATTGATTTTATGCTTATACTAATAGCCTTACTTTTTCTTAACATTTTCAAGTTTCCAATTCTATAATATAGATTGAAACTTTGATCAATATTTTCATCAATCAGTGAAATCGCATAATTTGGTTTTACTGTAAATATTATCTTTTGATAGACTAGATTTCCTACAATCGTTTCTAATAGAGCATCTACAGGATCTTGTAAGATTCTATTGTCTATGCAATATATTTCTATTGGTATATTCATCCCTTCTCTAAAGAATCCTTGGTGGAATACATCTTTTTCTTGTAAATCTAATATTTTCTTTGTTATTCTTTTATATTTTCTAGCATCAAAGGTAAATTCTTGATTTATAACTTTTACAGAATCTTCAATTTCCTCAATTGTTTCTACTTCTATTTCTTGATCTATTTGTTGTATCTCTTGATTCATATATACTATCTCCTCAGAATCTTCTTCTGAAGATGATGTATCTAATGCATAAATGTTGCTGCATTCACTACTTTAATCTTCGAAATTCTCAATTGGTTCTATATCACTATCATTTTGAAATTCTTCATATATTTTAAGAGTTTTTACATTTTGTTTATTTTTCCATTTAGGACATTGAGGAGCTATGTGTCCTTCTTCATTACAGATAAAACATCTGCATTTCTTGATATATTTAGGCTTAGGCTTCTTAGTCCAGTCTTTTCTTTTAAAATATTTTTTATGAGTTTTAAAAATCTTTTCTTAAACTTTTTATAGTTTTTAAACTTTCTTTTGTATTTCTTATATAGTTTATATTTCCTTTTATGACAATCAAATTGTTCAATTTGTCATATATCTTTGTAGCAACATAGAGAGTTTCTTTTCATTTTATATACTTTCTTATTTTCTAAAGCTTCTCTGCACCATATGCTTATCATTCTTTTTGTAAATTCAATTTTACATCCTATACTATCTTTATTAACTCCATCTTCTTCTCCAAAAGGTAATAATTTTTCATATTCTTTTAATAATTTTATTCCTCATGGAAATGGTAATTTTGTAAAATAAGATCTTAATATAGGTTTGTTTTCTTGATAATTTCCTTGATTTAATATGTAATATATTTCTTCAAATTTGCATGTGTATCTTTCAAGTTCACACATATCAAATATCTTTAGATTTTCCATTGCTATCATTCCTTCATTATATTCTTCTTGTTTTCGAGTTTCCTCATCTATTGTGAATCTATTTCCTAAGAATTCTGTTCTCAGGGCTCTTTCTAGCCTTCTTAATATTTTTTGTATATTTTGTTCATTCAAGGCATTTCTGTTATCTATTGTTTCAATTGGATTTTCCCCATATTTTATACTTCTTTTTATATTATCTGGTAGTTTTCTCCACCAGTCTGATACAATTCCTCTAAAAGTATGTTCTATAAATCCAAAAGTTGTGTATGTTTCCCATTTATTAAACTGTATAGTTAGGTCTGTACTTTTTATCCATGTTTTTATAACTTTATTTTTATCTATACAATCTAAATCTAACCATATTCTTGTTGTATGGATTGGTTCATTATAAGATTTCATTGGGTTTATTTCTTTAGTGGATTGTTTCCTTATATTTCCAGTGTATCTTTTTTGTGTCTTTCTATATTGGTTAACACATTCTTTATTTGGTATGGGTGTACCATAAGGATAATTTTCATACTCTTCATCACTACTGAATCCTTGTTTTATATTTCGACTAGATGATGGATTACTATTCATTTTTGTGTTTTCCAATTTTCAGTTAATTCTTCTAACTGTTTTTTATATTCTTCATATTCTTCACCAGTAGATTCTAAGAATTTTTGTTCTAATTCTTCTACTTCCGTTATCATATATTGTTTTATTTCATGATTTTTTTTTCCTTTATCATTTCCTATTATTTTAAAATCTTGAGGTGGATTAATTATAATCCTATCTTTTCCTTCAAGTTTTTTATCTAATAGGGCATTTCCTATTTGTATATTATATTCTAAATTTTCTAATCTTTTATGAATATCTTCGAAACTTTCATTTGTACTGTTTTTAGGTAAGTAAGGATAACTAGGTTTCTTATGTTTTTCAACTTTTCTCAAAAATTCTTCAATTATGTTTTCTTCTTCAGCTATATTCATCATAACTTTTGGTTCGTAATATTTAGATTCGTAATATAGTTCAGGCTCATACATTTCTTTACAATAAAATTCGACTTCTTCTGTTTCAAATTCTATCATTATCTTTTGATATAAATATTCATCTCTTATGCATCCTAATATTAATTTATCTAATATTTGTTTTCTTATTTTTATTGGTAATTTTTTAATTATCATTAATGTTAATATTTTTAACCTTCTAGAAACGGGGTCTGTAAATATATAACTTAAACCATCTTTTTCTCTTAATATATAGTACCAATTATTTTTAATAAATTCAATTTCCATGATCTAACTTGGCTCTGATACCAGTTATACCAGAGTGCGCAGAGTAGCTGAATAAATTTTACACTCATAATTCTTTTGGGATTAATTTGAAGTTTTTAATATTTATAAGGGCTTTGATTGTGGAAATAAATATATGAGGGTATTTTTGAAAATTATGTTTTCTGTAAATCTTCTGTAAGTGAATAGTTCTGGAAGAATAGCATTTTCCAAATTTAGGTGACTTATTTGCAGATTCCGTACAATTTTTTTCACCATTGTAAAGTTCGTAACTACTTTTTGCATGCTGCTAGCATGTGTATATCCCTCCTTCGCTTAAAAGAGAGAATGTGAGATTCACTGTTCATTTTTGTCACAGCCGTTTTCACATTGATCTGGTTCTAAAACGGTTTCGTACTGTTCAAAAAAATTGGTGACTTTACCTATTAAAAAAAAAAATTTAACAAAAAAACAAGCCTCAATTGTTGACTTTGAGGTTTACATGACAAAAAAAAAATCTTAAATCTTAACCGTTGGCAGATAGTAAACAAACAGCTGGGGATCATTTTCCCAGATATTTCAAGTTTCAATAACTTTTGATATTTTTGTAGTCAGTTGATTTTTGCAGTCGGCTAAATAGATTAGTCTATTTATATGATAGAACTAATGAAAAAAAATTTATTCCACCATCGAGAATTTCTTAACCTTTATTGCTGTTTACTGTAAGTATTTATATGTTTTGCATGTTTATTTTTGCTTTGCTTCTTCAATACGTGATCTTTATAAAATATCAACTGCATTTGACGGTTTGCACTAAGTGAACTAATGAAGAAAAATTTATTCCATCATCGAGAATTTCTTAACCTTCGTTGCTGTTTACTGTAAGTATTTATATATGTAAAAAATTATTTTAGTTTCTATTATTATTATTTTGCATGTTCAGTATTTCATTAAATAAATACAATTGTGTTCCATGATTAAGATTTTCGTAAGTAGTTATGTATAATTAATTTTGTTTTTTGTATATTTAGTATGCAAATATGATTATGTTGATCTATAAATCTTGAAAATATTTATTTTACTCCATTACGTTCTTCAGCTTGTACGACTAAATTTTGAAACTTTGGTATTGCAGCAGAACATAAACTTTTACTGTAAGTATTTATACGTATAAGTTATTTTTGTTCATATTATTATTACTTTTGCATGTTTAGTATTTAGTATTTCTTTAAGTAAATATAATTGTGTTCCATGTTTAAGATTTTTGTAAGTAGTTAGGTATAGTTAATTTTGTTTGTGTAGATTTAATATTTCTCTATGTTTCACAATAAATTCTGAAGCATATTAGGTTAACTTAATAAGTTTGTCAACATATCATTTTAGTATTATTACTGGGTTGTCAACATTAAATTTTTACTACTTAAATTACAACAATTAACAATACTTAAAATTGTTGAAAAATTGACTAAGAAAGACAATAAAAAAGAAGAAATATAAAAAAAAAAAATTACTCCCCGTGCACGCACAGGGAGATTGGAACTCCCCGTGCGCGCACGGGGAGAATGGTTCTCCCCGTGCACGCACGGGAAGATATGAAGACCCCGTACGCGCACAGGGACAGCCAAATTTTGTTTTTTTAATATTTTTTTACGTTTTTTTTTTCCTTCTTTTTTTAGCTAAAAATTCTATTGATTTACATTTTACAAAAACTATAAATGTAATTTCACTTATTACAAATTTAAATCAAAAATATTAGAATTTCATTTCATACATACATGAAATCTAAATTCCTTTCGGGGGTTGCCCCCAAACCCCCCGTTGGGGGCGTTGTCCCCAAACCCCCACGAGGGGCGCTGCCCCCTCGACCCCCGCGACCTGACCGGATAGGTCGATCCCCATTGGGGGCGTTGCCCCCAAACCCCCACGAGGGGCGCTGCCCCCTCGAACCCCGAACCCCTCGAGAGATGCCACTTCTCAATTTGGTAAAAAAAAATATGTGACTTTCTTCAATTTACTTCATATACACTTCGATTTTTTATTTTTATTATGATTTTCTTTATTTGCTGTATTCTTAGTCATTCATGATTTTGTCAATATTAAATTTGTTTCCAATTTTTTAAGTTACAAAAAAACAATTCTCAAAGTAAACATATTAAAATTTTCAACATCGATTGAATTGTGCTATCTTCAGGTATAATATTTTTTTTATTCTTTTCTAGATTTCGTAGAGTTTAATCTGTAATTAATCTTTGTATTTTTTTTCCTTAAAGTTCCTATTATATTATTATGGACTCTAATTCGTATTTATTGTTCTTCTGTATATTAGTCCAATTGTATTTTTCGATAGTTATAATTGACTACAGTAATACACTATACCTTCATTAATTTTTGTAATAAATTGTTATTTGTTTAACTTTCTTTATGTATACTACTTTTCTTTCCTTTTGAAATATATTTTTAGTCATTTTTCACAAATTTCGATATTTCAACCTTTACTTTTGCTATATATATGTTTTAACACATGTAAGATTATTTCTTTCAGAAACTTTTACTTTCTACAGCTACATTTGAGAATTTAAATTAATGTATTTTATAAATATTATACTAGAGTTTTATGACTTTCACCCATCATTTTTAAATCACGTTATGCTAAAGTTGGTATTAGTATTATTTGTTAGTTGTTTGACTACTAAAATATTTTTTATTTTATTCAGATCGGTAGCATATTTATTGTCCTGATGAATTCTCTGGGAACTGGTAATGAGGAGCCTGAGTTTATTAATCTTGAAAGTATTTCCGAAGGCACGAGTAAATCATATAATGCTTTCATACGTCAACAACAAAATCGAAGACAAGCAGATAGGAGGAATCGAGTTCAAACCGTAAGTGTTGATCATCGTAAAAGGATAAATGATCCTATGTTATCTCAAAATAATAATTCTGGCGTTGCTTATGTGCATGAATCTTATTCCGAGGGTTCTACTTCGAATGAAGAATCGACTAATATTTTTGATTATGAATTATGTGGAAGTTTTAACCTTTTGAACATACCAACTACTGCATATGTGTTACCAACATGCACCTATTGTAAGTATTGTGGTGCGAAAAAATTTCATAGAGAAACAAAAGGTTTTTGTTGCTGTGATGGAAAAGTTAAACTTTTCATGCCTGATTCACCAAATGAATTGTATGATTTATTTATTTCTAAAGAACCTACATGTATGGAATTCAAAAAACTTTCACGCGGATATAATAATCACTTTGCATTCACTTCATTTGGTGTAAAGTACGACAAGGAACTCTTTAAATCATACCGAGGTATTTACACATTCAGAGTCCAAGGACAGATATATCATTATGTAAATCAACTTATGCCACAAAATAATATGCCACATTATATGCAATTATATTTTCATGATACAGATAATGAAATTCAAAATCGTATAAAAATTTCTGAAAATTTAGTAGAACCTACTTTAACTCTTCTAATTGAAATCTTAAAAGGAAATCCATACAGTAAATTTTTCAGGTCTTTAAGTAATATAACGAATTTGCACGACCATCGAATACAAATAAAATGTCACCACGGACTCGATCAAAGAGTTTTCAATACTCCTTCAGCGTCTCAAGTAGTTGCTGTATGGGTTGATGATGATGAAAATGCAAATAATCATGGTCGTGATATTACTATATATGGTCATTCTGGTGATTCGCATAAGGTTCATTATTATTATGGTTGTTATGATCCTTTACAATATCCTTTGCTCCTCCCATTTGGTGAATCTGGTTGGCATGAAGGCATTCAAAGATATAAACACACATCTTCTCAACCTGAGAATTTGGCTGACCATGCTGCTATTCCTAAAATAATAAATTCTGCAGTTCAAATGATTGAAAAAGAAGCTGAAGGTTTACTTATATACTTTGTCATATATTTTCTAATTTTAAAAATATCGATGTTTTAGTTACATATATAAAAATTGTTTTATTCTTCCTCATGCAGTGCTTCATAAAATGAAGAAACGATATCAGGTTTCATGTCGTGAGTATTATGCATACAAGCTACAGATTAGGCTTACAGGTAAGTTTGTGTTGCTTCATACTGGTAGACTTTTTCAACAATATGTTGTAGATATGTATGTTAAAATCGAAACAGCGAGATTAGATTACTTTCGTAATAACCAGAAACAAATTCGTGCTGAACTTTATCAAGGTATTGTAGATAGTGTCGAGAACGGGGAAACAAGAGGGTACAAAATTGGAAAGAAATTTGTTTTACCACAATCCTTTACTTGCGGACCTAGAGATATGCTAAGGAGATACTTAGATGCTATGGCTCTTGTTCAACGTTATGGAAAACCAGATATATTCTTAACTATAACATGTAATCCGAATTGGCCAGAAATTAAGCAAGAATTGAAACATAATGATGAGGTTCAAAATCGACCGGATTTAATTGTACGTATATTTAGAGCAAAATTAGAAGAGCTTAAAAATGATTTGTATAAGAACAATATTTTTGGTCCTGTTGTTGCTCATATATACATGATTGAATTCCAAAAAAGAGGGCTTCCTCACGCACATCTACTGATAATTTTTAACCGTGGCCATAAGATTTCTTCTGCTCAACAAGTTGATAGGATAGTATCATGTGAAATTCCTAATAAAAACAAGTACCCTCATCTTTATTCAGTTATTGTAAAGCATAATATACATGGCCCTTGTGGAAATCTTAATCCGAAAAATGTATGCATGGTGACAAATAGTGGTTGTAAGAATAAATATCCAAGAGATTATTGTAATAGTACTATATTTGGAGATAATTCATAACCATTGTATAGACGTCGTAATAATGGTATTAGTATTAAAGTTAGAGGTCAAATGTTAGACAATCAATGGGTTGTACCATATAATCCTTATTTAAGTGCAAAATTTGACTGTCATATCAACGTTGAAATGTGTTCTTCTATTAAAGCTGTAAAATATTTATACAAATATGTATACAAAGGACATGATCGTATTAATTTTTTCGTTAGCAAAGATGAAAAAGAAAAAGATATTGATGAAATATCTGCTTATCAATCTGCTAGATGGATATCTCCACCTGAGGCTATGTGGAGGATTTTTTCATTCAATTTGTCAGAAATCTATCCAATTGTTTATTCTTTACAACTTCATACCGAAGATCATCAACAAGTTACATACAAAAATACGGATGATTTATCTACTATTATTGATAATGAAAATACAAGGAGAACAATGTTAACTGAATTTTTTCGATTAAATAAAGCAAACGAATTTGCTCGAACGCTTTTGTATCGAGATATCCCAACATATTTTGTTTGGAATGCAAAAAACAAAATTTGGACTCCCAGAAAGAAACAAATTGTTATCGGACGAATTGTCTCAGCGAATCCATTGGAAGGAGAACGATATTTCCTTCGCATTCTTCTTAACCATATTAGAGGACCAACATCATTTGACGATATAAGAACTTTTAATGAAACAATTGTTGATACATTTCGAGAAGTAGCACTTTTACATGGTTTATTAAGTGGAGACAATCGTTGTGAAGAATGTTTATCCGAAGCTATTATTTACGAAATGCCTTGTTCTTTAAAACGACTTTTTGCTACACTTCTTACATTGTGCAATCCTAATCATCCAAAGTTACTGTGGGATAAATTTAAATCTTATATGATGGATGATTATGTACATCAAAATATACCTATTGAAGTCGCTGAAATACGAGCTCTGGAGGATATAAGTTCTATTTTAGAATCCCTGGGTAAAAATATAAATGATTATGGAATTGTGCCGTTTAATGTAAATATAAATGAAGATGAAAGGTTGACAAGAATGATTGCAGAAGAGACAATTAATTTGGAAACTCAAGAAACATTTGCTTGTGCTGCAATATTAAATAAGGAACAACAATTTGCATACGATACAATTATGGAAAAAGTAGAATCTGAATCAAGCGGTGCTTTTTTCATTGACGGTCCAGGAGGAACAGGTAAGACTTTTTTATACAAAGCACTCTTAGCTGATGTAAGGTCTAGACATTTTATTGCTTTAGCAACTGCATCGTCTGGAGTAGCTGCATCTTTATTACCTGGAGGTCGAACAGCTCATTCGAGATTTAAAATTCCTTTGGAAACAATAGGAGAAGTCAACTGCTCTATTAGCAAACAATCAGCTTTGGGAACTTTGTTGAAAATGTCTAAACTAATAATTTGGGATGAAGCACCTATGGTAAATCGTTGTACTATTGAAGCTGTAGATAAAATGCTTAGAGATATTACTGATTGTAACTTACCTTTTGGTGGAAAAGTAATCGTTCTTGGAGGAGATTTTCGACAGGTTTTACCAGTTGTACCTAAAGGAAAAAAAGAAGACATAATGAAAGCTAGCTTGGTTTTATCATATCTATGGCCTTTGTTTGTACATCTGCCATTAGTTCATAATATGAGAGCAAAGTTCTATTCTACGTTCTGCGATTACTTGCTTAGAATTGGAAATGGAACAGAACAAGAACATACTTGTAAATGTATTAAGCTTCCAAATAGTATAATTTTACCATTCGAAGATGAAATCACGTCTCTGAAAACTTTGATACATTGTGTTTTTCCAAATATAGAAGCTTATGCTGATCAATTACATACCATGGTAAACCGTGTTATTCTTACACCTACAAATGAATGTGTTGACTATATTAACAAACTTCTGCTTGAACAAATTCCTGGTCAAATTTTCACATACTATAGTTTTGATGAAGCAATTGAAAAATCAGAACAGTGCGTGCAAGAAGATTTCTTAAATACTTTGACATCAAATGGTATTCCACCTCATGAATTGAACCTTAAAATAAATTGTCCTGTAATGTTATTGCGGAATATTAATCCTTCGAAGGGTTATGCAATGGAACACGTCTTACTTGTCGAAAATTTGAGAGAAACGTTATTCTTCTTTGAAATCACTACCGGCGAATATTGTGGAAAACATGTTTTCTTACCGAGGATCCCTTTTATACCATGAAATCTGATCGAACCACAATTCCATTTAAAAGAACTCAATTTCCAATTAGACCATGCTTTGCAATGACAATAAATAAAGCCCAAGGTCAAACACTTGATTTTGTCGGTTTGTATCTTCGAGAACCGCTACCATGGTCAGTTATATGTAGCGTTATCAAGAGCAAAAACAAGCAAATCTCTAAAAGTTTTACTGAAACCATCAACCACAGATACTTCGCACAACTCATGTACTGAAAATGTTGTCTATAAAGAAATTCTTTCCTTTATTCATTCATAGAACAACCTTCTCACAGGTATATTTATTTCGTATATTATATTTAAAATACAGTATTTTACTATGCATAAAATAATATTTTTCATTTTATATACAGGTTATCGAAATTTCTATTGATGTTATTCGAAAGCTCAAATGAATTCTCTACTGCATCTGTATATTTCACAGGTATGGATTAATTTAAAAATATAATATAATTTTTTTTATGAACATCTAATACACTTTCATTATATTTTTCCAACATTTGTATAGTTCTCAAAAAATAATTTTACATTGTTTTTTAGACTATCTGCCACATTTTCTTGGAAATAAAATATTAATTCATCAACAAAAGATGTCATATTAGTGTAAGTGGTGATACCATCTAACATGTTTTTTCTAAATAAAAACAAGTACACACATGTGTTGTATATAATAATCTACGTATTTCTCTTATTCCATTGCCATTTATGTACTATTATTTATCATTTCGCAAATTCCTCCGAATCCATTTTTTTGGTTTGTTCACGACGCCTTTAATATAGAATCTTCCATATATCAACATTGGTTTTATAGGTACCTGATCTTTGTGATCCTCCATTCAAATTAATGAAACGAGTTAATATATTACCCTAATCTTTAAAATTTGCAGTTCAATAAATTTCTCAATTATGGTTAGTCTATTAATAATGTTTTCCATTACTTTAGTAGAATATATTCATTGACATTTTGTTATCTGATTGGACACAGGTTTTCTGTTATTAGCAAGAGTTCCATCTTCTCAAAGGCATCCACGATTATTGTATTTGTACAATTTTTAGTCTATCAAAATCTTTTAATGTTGTCATATGACATTTTACATAAAGCGTGTCTTCGTGGAGTACAAGGGAACGAAACAGAGAAATTTCTTTCTTATTTTAAGCCATGTATAATACCCCCAAAGAATGTGGAGTTGCTTCAGGTTTGAAGCATATGGAGGCCAAAAAGCATAAAACATGTTGTATATATGCAAAGGAAAGCACATTGTTCATATGAAAGAGGTAAGTTTTATGTTTCTCACTCTTCCTGGTCATAATACATCATAAAAATCTTTTTAGTAACAACTTCTTACATATTTGACAAATGTGTTTTGCTTAATCTTCACTCAATCATGATGACATCTTTATTCTCGATACTAAATATGAAATCTTTCAGTTCAACGAATCCGACTCATGTAGTCAAGAAAGGGCAAGAAAGGGCTAAAACACTGGAAGTTTTAGTGAAAGAACGGGAAGGAAATGATTTTTAAGAGAGGTAGACCATCTGCAATGTTTCTAAGATTTGGAAATTACAATGAGATGCCTGAGGATTCGGAACTGAGGAGACTTCTAGCCGGTCCCAACCCATTACACCATAATTGCCATACTCCAACAAAGCCCCGGACGCCATGAAAATTAAACTCTTCTCTCATTTTATTTTAAGTTCCAAAGACAGAAAAAAAAATAAGAAGAAAAACAAACAAAAAAAGTCAGTCTATAAATTGGTCTAAATATAATATATATGTTTGTGTAGAGTAACTTGGGTCCTTTGCACCTTTTTCTTTTGTTTCTTTTTGTCTTGGAATTTATGGAGGACCTTATGATATATGTAAGTACTTGTAAGCTTTTTAAAAGTTTCAAGGGGACATTATGCCCCATTTTGTTACATGTTGTTCATGGTATTTGTTAGGGTGTACACACACATGTTAATTAATAGTTAATTTTTTCAAGTATTTACACGATTATTTTGCATATCTTCACATATTCGCATACGTATGAAGTGAAAACACAAGAAATTGAACTTATGATCGTTTTCAAATATAATTTTGACAGCATAATGACAATTAACCATAAACCACAGTAGTATCACATTATCTGATTTTGTAATTTAGTTAAACATATTACACACAACACATTCACGAGAATTTCTTATGTTCGAAAGAAATTCTTAACATTCACAATGCTAATATTTATTTACCTTTAAAATAACACAACATGTACATTGCACGAGGCAAAAACTAACATGAAAACAAACTTCCCATAATAATAACACTACAACATTATGGAACTTACAGATCCTTCAAAATTTAAGCTTCACCAGAAAACATATTTTGTTTGGATTATAATTTCGCTCTTTTTTTTTGTAATATATAAAATTCAATCTTATATCTCTTTCATTCTTATTATTTTATTTTCTTTCTAAAAACATATATACTTGAGACTTCAACTTTTATTTTTTATTGTGTGTCTATATATATATATATTATGCATTCCATACTTCATAAAATGGTATAAAAAAATGCAGATAATTTTTTTTTTTTTTGAACGCTAACATTACTTCCGTAATCACATTGCCCGTGCATTGCACGGGCAATAGACTAGTTTAGAGTAAAAGTTGCGTCTTGTTTAAATACATTGGATTGAACACTACTTCTTAGGGATTGACTTATTTAAACTGTTTAAAATAATATTAAAAAAAAAACTAAAGTCTATTTGATGTAGATATTACGAAAATGATTTTTTTTTAAAAATGATTTCTTTTAAAAGAATATGAAATTAAAAAGTAAAGAAAATTATATAAAAAAATTATTGGAATAATGTATAATAAAAATAAATTTTAAACAAGCCCTACCAAATAGGGGCTAAAGTTTGTTTATCCATGTGAATCACGATTAGAAGTCTATTAAATTAGAAATTTCATATTCTATTGTCAAAGATAATTAGGAAGTTTGTCCAACGACATGAAGACACGTTGTGGACCATGCTGATTTTGTACTATGTAGAGTCAATGAACTGTGAGCCAATAACCAACATGTTAGAACGAAAGACTCATCAATACTCTCTTCTATTTTAACATTGTTGTGTTGTATTGTACTATTTTAACATTGTTGTGTTGTATTGTACTAACATCTAGAGCTTGTTTGGTGGAAATTTTTGGGGGAAGAATTGATTTTAAATAGTGATACGATGGGAAATGTGAGGTTGACAAAGAAGAAAAAATTATTGATGTGATGGAAATATTATTTTATTGACAAATGTGTGGTTGAAAAATTAATTCTCAAATAAAAAACAAACACCCCCTCTACTTTTGTTACGCAGTGAAGTGCTACACTTACTACTATATTCTTGTTACTTATTTATTATGCCCCTGTTTGGGCCATATTATTTTTTTCATTCTCATTCCTCTGCTCATTGTCAACCACACATTCTTCAATAAAATAATATTTTCTATCACATCAATAATTTTTCCTTCTTTTTCAACCACATATTCTCCATCACATCACTTCAAAAAAATATATTCTCTCATTTTAATGTGTACCAAACGGGCTCTACATATTTCCGGGTGCTTCTCTCCAACAAAGTATTAGTAGCCATTGTAAAGTTCGTAACAAATTTTGCATGTCACTAGCGTGTGCATATTTAGATTAATACGAAAGTCTTGTTCAAATACAATTTATCATGTCTTAGATTTCTTGATATTAAAGGCTGATTCAATGTTTTCATGATTGAGAACATTACTTTTTATATAAATCATCAATGACATAGCAGAATCAATTATTAGATATCTACTGTAAACATTACTATCATGTTTGCTATACAACAATCTAGATAGTACGACCAATGAAATTTTCTATATTTTTGTTTATTTCTAATGATATTGCCTCCTATTAATTTAACTAATTAAATATTTAGCACCTTTGGCTTAGCTCATTGGCTTCCTTTCTTTTTACAATTAAACATTTATTATCTTTTTAACTAATTTGTTTTTCTACTTGTCAAACTAACATATATGGCCAAAATAATCAAATTTTAACAATTGGTCAAAGTGGAGTGCCCAAGGGCTCGTTTGGCATGGTTTTGAAAAGTAATGAGTTACTAAGAAGCTACTTTTTAGTGGCTCTTCATATATTAACATGTTATTCCCAGCAAATAAAAATCCCACAGGAGATGGCCCAAAAATTTTAGTTGCAGCAAGCCCCCACAAATAATTTATTCTAATAAATATTTATGAAAAAGATTAAAAATCGATACATACCCATCATGCAATTTTTACACGTCATGGCTTCTTTTTTCCATGTTTTGAGACAAATTTGCGTTTCTAATTTTGTGCACTTGCAAACCTCTTTTCAATTGTCGAAGAGGAGATAACAATGAACTCGGGCTTGTTATTGCAACCCGAGGTGGTGCAGCAAGCTTGAGTGATGTTGATTACGTAATAATAATTTTCCAAGCTAAGAAATCGATAATCGGATGAGATTCGGTAATGGAGCTTTGGAAAACACAAGCAAATGTGGGTAGCAAAATGAAAAATTAGGGCTTTTTCGTTTGAATTTGATTACATCCCATGCGTGATTTTAAGGATTATGGGAAGATTGAGTGTGATTATTGTTAAGATTGGTACCACTTGTTATGACACCAATCACCGGATTGGGATGTTGAAATTATATGGCAAAGTAATAAAGTATTTGATCCAGAACAAAAGAATAAAAGAAGACAAGAATATGGAAGAGGAATTAGAAGATTTTATTGCATCAAGAGCAATGGAGAAGAGATAAAAATATTACAATAGATCCTATAATTCTAATAATCTATTTTTTTACATGTAATTGTGTTACTAAATTGTATAGAAGAGACAAGTATTTATAGGGAACATGTAGGGAACGTCCAAGACCTCTTAGTAGAGTTATTGATGAAATAGAATACCCAAAAAATGAGTCCAAAATGAAGTAGGAAACAAAAAACAGAAAAATCCTGAAACTGGTTACTATAGCAGCGCCTAGGTGCTACTATAGCAGAGCTCAGGCGCTACATCTAGTGCTCACGCGTTACTGTAGCAACGCTCATGCGCTAGGTTTCGGGTTAATATTCCAAAACATGCTTTCAAAGTGTTTTTCTCTATTCCAAACTCTTATTCAAGTCTAATATCAATTTTCAACTCCCAATGGGCTTCCAAAATAGAATTTCAATTTGATATAGGACTCTAATAGCATTCCAAAATTAATTTTTTCTTGATGTTCACTACAATTAGAATTCTTCAATACTTCAAACAGGGAATTTGGGTCAAACACAAATTCTAACAATCTCCAGCTTGACACGAATTCCACTAAAAAATGAACTGACTTTTTCAACAATAATAAAAAAAATCAATTTCTCCAACCAAACATAAAATGCTCCATCTCTTTCAATGAATCCAAGCACTACTCTACAAAATTACCTCAAATTCCAAAAAATCATATTGATTTTATAATTTACCAAAATGGGCGGTAACACACCTCCACTTAAAGTATGCTCAACAAATTCAACATTCACATACCTTGTTCCACTGTGCCTAACTCTAGCAACTGAATACAATGGCACCGCAGGTGATGGTAGCAAAGCGATATTATCCATATTTTCAAAACTCCACTGAGTTGTATTTTTCAAATCTGACCATTTATGAGCTCCTAAAGGTATTATATCAAACCAAATTTCCACCACGGTACTGAACATGTGCTGATTGACTCTTCCAAATTCTGCACAACCCTGCAAGATGTATAACTAAGACATTTTATGTCCCTCCAATATAACTGGACACCCTTACAAACCTTCAAAACTCCACATCTATCAAAGAACTCTTAAATTTTTGAATCAAGGATAGATAATGAGATAAGATTTTTCTTCAAATCTAGAACATGTCGAGCCTGGCCAAGTGTTCTAATTGTCCCATCCAAAAGCCTCAATCTGACTGTACCAATTCCAGCAACCCTAGAAGATGTGTTGTTTCCCATAACAATGATACCGTTGGAAACAGTTTCATATGTATCAAACAAGTCTTTATTAGGACACATATGAAACACACATTCTGAATCAATAATCCAATCATCTTCTGGCGAAGACTCAATGTCAAAAATAGCTAAAAGCTCTCAATCACTTACAACGTTCTCCGCGATATCTGTTTCGCCTGAATTATCTAAATGTCTACTTCCAGCCATCTTTTCTTTATTCTGCAACTTGTAGCAATCCTTCTTCAAGTGCCCATTCTTCTTGCAGTAGTTACAAATTTGATTACTAAACTTGGTCTTTGATCTGCCCCTTCCAGAATTACCATGAGCAATCAGATCTTCTCCATCTTTGGCCTCAGAAATCAAATGCTTCATCTTCTCTTTTGAAAACAAAGCATATAAACCTCCTCAATAGTGAGAGTATCACGATTGTGTAAGATCGTGTCTCTAAATGAAGAAAGTGAAATGGGCAACGAACACAATAGGATCAAGACCAAATCTTCTTCATCATACTTAACTTCCAATGTTCCTAAATTAGCGACGATCTCCTTAAATATAGCCAGATGATTTTCCAATGATCCTCCTTCTGCCATGCGATAAGAGTATAGCCGCTGCTTGAGATGCAATTTGCTTGTAAGACTCTTGGTCATGCATAATTGCTTTAGCTTCAACCACAAAGCAGATGATGACATCTCCTTCAAAATATCCTGAAAAATGAAATTTGATAGATGAAGATGAATGTAAGAAACTGCCATTTTATCTTTTCGTAATTTCTCTTCCGCGATCAAAGTTGCTGACATCCTGTTAATACCCAGCAACGCATCATCCAAATCCAGTTGTGCAAGTACTGCACGCATCTTGATCTGCCATATCAAAAATCTAGTGCTCCGATCTAAAAGCGGAATGTTATACTTCATGGTAGCCATCACAAACAGAAACTTCAAACCAATCAAAAAAACCTTAGCAATGCGGAATTGCTTAACCAGGGCTCGATACCACTTGTTGTGACACCAATCACCGGATTGAGATGTTGAAGTTATATGACAAAGTAATAAAGTATTTGATCAAGAATAAAAGAAGACGAGAATATGGTAGAAGAATTAGGAGATTTTATTGCATCAAGAGTAATAAAGAAAAGAGAAAAATATTACAATAGATCCTATAATTCTAGTAATATATTTTTTCACATGTAATTATGTTACTAAATTGTATAGAAGAGTTAAGTATTTATAGGGAACATATATGGGACGTCCAAGACCTTTTGGTAGAATTGTTGATAAAGTAGAATGCCCAAAATACGAATCCAAAACGAAGTAGGAAACAAAAAAGGGAAAAATCCCAAAACAGGTTACTGTAGCAGAGCCAAAGAGCTACTGTAGCAGCGCTCAGACGCTACACCTAGGCTCAGGCGCTACTGTAGCGATGATCGGGCGCTAGTTTTCGGGTTAATATTCCAAAACATGCTTTCAAAATGTTTTTCTCCATTTCAAACTCTTCTTCAAGTCTAATATCAATTTTCAACTCCCAATGGGTTTCTAAAATAGAACTTCAACTTGATATAGGACTCCAATAGCATTCCAAAATTGAATTTTTCTTGATATTTACTGCAATTAGAATTCTTCAATAATTCAAATAAGAAATTCGGGTCAAACCCAAATTCTAATAATTATCAATTGTAAGTAATATATCAATTTACGAAGCACCATTCTCGGACTTGAAGTGAGTGACTATTGGAGATATGATTTCTCTCCCGCTTTTCTAAAAGACTAGTTTTGGCCGTGCAATGCACGGACTTTGATATTTCGATGGTAATGTTAGTGTCGAATATGAAGAATTAAATAAGGAGATATACGCGAGGTCAGCAAAATGAATAGTTTCATTAACGAAAAACAAAATCGGATTTGTACTCAAATAATAAAAAAGGAGAATATCTAGGCATTTAATTTTATAACTTTATAACTTTATTATTAACTCAACGATCTACAAATATTTATGATGGATATAAAACTGATTAATAGATCAAAGGGAAAAAAATCCAATTTGTTCCCCAATAGCTTAATTTTTAATTTTTTTTATTCTTCTATTTTTTGTATCTTTTTTACGCTCTAACACTAATATATTTCAACGTAATACAAAATTAGAAATGTGAAATTGAATATTTATGTTAGAATTTAGCCCCTGTTTGACACCCACTTTAGTTGAAAAATGATTTTTGGAATAGTGATTGATGGAAGATTGTGTGGTCAAAAAGTAAGGAGAATTTTTAGATTTATGTGTAATATTATTTTATTGATAGAATGTGTGGTTGAAATGAAGAAAGAGAAAAAAATGAGAAATGGAATGAGAAAAAAATGGGTTTCAAACAGGGGCTTATTGTACTACTACAAATTATAGTATCATTAGACAATTAAATGCAATGACAATTATGTTCTTGCTCTATTCCATTTCCAATTCTAAGTAAGTAATCATAAAATGTTGGATCTAATTTTGCTCTCATGTTCTCAACCAAGGATATGTGTGAATATAAAGGTCATATGTCAGGGAAAAAATTAAGTTAGCTTTCATAATGTTATCTTTTTCCCCCTTGGTACTACTGGTAAAACTTGTCGGAAATCTCCCTCCTAAAACTACTACTTTCTCACCGAAAGGCAAATTACAATCAGCAATATCTTTAAGCATTTTATCAACAGTTTCAATGACACAACGATTTACCATAGGCGCTTCATCCCATAGTATTAACTTCGACATTTTCAACAAAGTTCCTAAAACAGATTGTTTACTCACAGAACATGTTACTTGACCAATTGTTTTCAACGAAATTTTAAATCTTGAATGAGCTATTCATCCTCCAGGTAAAAGAGATGCAGATACACCAGACGATGCAGTAGCCAAAGCAATTAAATTTTGTGACCTCACACCAGCTAAGAGTGCTTTATAGAAAAGTTTTACCTGTTCTTCCTGGACCATCAATGAAATAAACTGCACTTGAATTGCAATTTACTTTTTCCATTATAGTAGCATACGTAATTTTTTGCTGATCATTTAAGCTTGCTGCACAAGCGTAACCCCCTTCAATATCCAAATTTGATGTTTCCTCTACAATCATTCTTGTCAACCTCTCATTTTCATCTATATTAACATTGAAGGACACTATTTCATAATCATTTATAAGCTCAACTATGAGATTTTTTGTAAAAAAATCCTGGTAGTATGTTATTACAATTTTGTGTTTTCCATCCTGTTTCTTCTCTATGTTATAACTAAGACTAAATTGGAAAGCATATATTATTTTAAATGCGAATGCACGTCTTATCTTGATGCGAGTCAATTCACCAGACCTAAATTTGATCATGTTGCATGTTACATAAACTTCATTAGTCTAAAAAAAATGACGAATACAAAAAAATGGATCTACTCTGCATAGTGCGGAGCAAAAAGGATTTACTCAGCAAAAAAATGGATCTACTCTGCACTATGCGGAGTAGATCCTTTTTTTTATTCTTCCGCAGCAATCAGACAAAAAAAAGGAGTCAATGATGACTTTAACAAATACAGCAAATTAATTTCATTAAACATAACAGGGTTCATGCCATAGAGAAACAAAAGTATAGATTGAACTTGCTTGGAGAAAAATAAATGCATAGCCAGAACTGAACTTGCCAAGATTATTTAGCCCTGTGACATTAATTTTTTAGTTCACAATTGTCATTTTTGTCAATGACACGTCTATCAATATTAAAAATTACTCACAAGATAATTGATTCACATAACCTTCTGGAAAGCAAATGCTCTTTTACTTTGAATCACAAATTATGTACAGTGACTCAGCACAGCGGAGTACTCACAGCGTTAGTACGGAATGACAATATAAATAACAAATGAAGAAGTAAGAGGAAACAATTAAGAACATAATTTGCAAATGAAGGAGAAAAAAAATTATGAGCTCCGCATAATACGGAGCAACACCGCATGTACCACATAATGCGGAGAAATAGTATTGCTCCGCATTATGCGGAGTAAATCCCTTTTTGCTCCGCATCATGCGGCGTAAATCCTTTTTTTTTTTTTTTTTTGTATTCTACAGCAGCAATCAGACAAAAAAAAAAAAAAAAAAGGCCAATGCTGCCTTTAACAAATACAACAAACTAATTTCATTAAACATAACTACATTGATGTTTTAATTTTTCATTACTGGGTTGGAAAGAAAACAGTTTCCTTTTTCTATTCCTTTTTCCATTTATATGTTGGTGTGTTTAGGCGCTTGTTATGGAGACACGACATCTCCATAGAATTTGGAGACACGACACTCCATGTCCGTTTGTCTATAGTATAGACAATAAAATGTTATTGTTTAATGGAAAAAAGAGTATAAATATTTATTTCGAATTATTTATTTATTTTACCATTTATTAAATATATTATAAATATATAAAAAAAAGTTGGACGACTCCAACTCCGCATAATGCGGAGTTCATGCTCCGTGTTTCCGAATTCTATGGAGACATGGTGTGCCGTGTCTCCATAGAATTTGGAGACACGGCATCTCCATAGAATTTGCAGACACGGCACTCCATGTCCGTTTGTCTATAGTGTATACAATAAAATGTTATTGCCTAATGGAAAAAAAGTATAAATATTTATTTCGAATTATTTATTCATTTTACCATTTACTAAATATATTATAAAAAAAAAGTTGAACGACTCCAACTTCGCATAATGTGGAGAGCACTCCGCATAATGCAGAGTTCGTTCTCCGTGTCTCCGAATTCTATGGAGGCATGGTGTTCTGTGTCTTTATAGAATGTTTACTCAAAGAATAGGTTACTTAACCAATTGTTTCCAACGAAATTTTAAATCTTGAATGAGCTATTCATCCTCCAGATAAAAGAGACGCAGATACACCAAACGATGCAGTAGCAAAAGCAATTAAATTTTGTGATCTCACACCAGCTAAGAGTGCTTTATATAGAAAAGTTTTACCTGTTCCTCATGGACCATCAATGAAATAAACTACACTTGAATTGCAATTTACTTTTTCCATTATAGTAGCATACGTAATTTTTTACTGATCATTTAAGCTTGCTGCACAAGCGTAACCCCCTTCAATATCCAAATTTGATGTCTCCTCTTCAATCATTCTTGTCAACCTCTCATTTTCATCTATATTAACATTGAAGGACATTATTTCATAATCATTTATAAGCTCAACTACGAGATTTTTTGTAAAAAAATCCTGGTAGTATGTTATTACAATTTTGTGTTTTCCATCATGTTGCTTCTCTATGTTATAAGTAAGACTAAATTGGAAATCGTATATTATTTTAAATGCGAATGCACGTCTTATCTTGATGCGAGTCAATTCACCGGACCTAAATTTGATCACGTTTCCTGTTACATAAACTTCATTAGTCTAAAAAAAATGACGAATACAAAAAAATGGATCTACTCCGCATAATGCGGAGCAAAAAGGATTTACTCCGCATAATGCGGAGCAAAAAGGCGGACAGCAGCCATTTTTGTTGACATCAGATTGCTCGGATTCAGCCCCGCCGTTCTATTTATTGGGTACGTTATCATAACCTGAAACACACAAAATCTTGACCGCGGATTGATTCGAAAAAGAAGAAGAATTGTGAGTCTTAGATCAAAATCGATGGTAGAAATTAAATAAAAATATACCGTGTATATATCGCTATCCCTACTATATTAAAAGAGCCAATCCACAGATTACTGTTCATTTGTGAAGCATTTTGTCTTCCCATTTTATCCCTCTCAATTAATGTTTTTCCCATTTTATCCTCATCATTTACTATTCATGGACTATTTTTTGCTACAGCAGCCATTTTTGTTGACTAATTGATTTTTGCAATCGTGTTAGAGAAAAATATCTTCTTTCCCATGTATATCAATTGTAACATAAATATTCAATTTCACATTTTTAATTTTATATTACGTTAAAATAAATTAGTAGCACGTAAAAAAAAAACTAAAGAATACCAAAAAAAAAAAAATTCACTCCACAAAATGCGGAGCAATCTCAGCATAATGCAAATTATATATGTCCCAGGTGAGAGTTTTGGATTTTTTAATATGAATTTTTAGTTTTATTTGTTGTAGCTAAATTAAGATTGTGAGTAATTTTGAATATTGATATACGTGTAATTGACAAAAACGACAATTGTGAACTAAAAAATTAATGTCACAGGGCTAAATAATCTTGGCATGTTCAGTTCTGGCTATGCATTTATTTTTCTCCAAGCGAGTTCAATCTATACTTTTGTTTCTCTATGGCATGAGACATATTATGTTTAATGAAATTAGTTTGTTGTATTTATTTATTAAAGGCATCATTGGCTCCTTTTTTTTGTCTGATTGCTGCTGAAGAATACAAAAAAAAATGGATTTATGCGGAGTAAATCCCTTTTTGCTCCGTATTATGCGGAGTACAGCAGCCATTTTTGTTGACTAATAAAATTCACTCCGCATTATGCGGAGTTGCTCCGCACTTAGATGCGGAGTTCAGCTCCGCATAATGCGGAGTTGAACACCGCACTTGTGCGCACAGTGCGGAGTCTTCACCTTTTTTTTGGTAGTCGGTTGATTAATTTTTTTCGCTTGTACATTTAAAAGAAATATCACGCTTGATTAAAAGAAATATAACGCTTGTACATTTTTTTCTTTCTTAGTTTATATATAATTTCAGTATAAATTTTCATTATTATTTTTTCGTGCGTTCCTTTTTCCACACTTATTATCAAAAATAAATATACGGATTCTTTTTATTTACAATTTAAATTTTGTTTAATAATACAAAATAAAACATGTGTGTTTAATTAAGTAAAGAATTAAAAACAAAACATAAATAAAAAATAAGTGAAATAATGAGTCGGTAAACATTATTTATCAATAGGGATATAGTATAGTATAATATAGTGTAGCGTAGTAGTACTTGATGTTAAAACGAAGACTTTATAAGTTAATGGAGTAATATTTCAATTTATATATAAAGGTTTATACTGAAGTTTTATATAAACTAAGAAGGAAAAAGAATTGATATATAAAATAGTACTGAAGTTAAAAATAATTATGATAAATGAATTAACTTAAATTTATAGTACCTAATAAATCATTGTTAAGTGTTTTTTTTTTTTTTTTTGTAGGTTCAAAATATTGTGAAGTTGAAAACGAAGTGGATATGATTAATTTTATTGTATTTTCATTGAGAATAATGTTGTTAGGATCGTTTATCAATTTTTTTTTTATTAGGCGTTTTTCCCATTTTATCCCCACCATTTACTGTTCATGGACTTTTTTTGCTACAGCGGCCATTTTTGTTGACTAATTGATTTTTGCAATCGTGTTAGAGAAAAATATCTTATTTCCCATGTATATCAATTGTAACATAAATATTCAATTTCACATTTCTAATTTTATATTACGTTAAAATAAATTAGTTGCACGTAAAAAAAAAGCTAAAGAATATAAAAAAAAAAAATTTCACTCCGCAAAATGCGGAGCAATCTCAGCATAATGAAAAGATAGAAACTAAAAAAAAAAGAGCAAATCAACATTATGTGGAAACAATGCTTCGGTTGCTCCGCATTATGCGGAGCAAAAACTGATTTGCTCCGCATAATGCGGAGCACATCAATTTTTTTTTTTTTTCATTAGGCGTTTTTCCCATTTTATCCCCACCATTTACTGTTCATGGACTTTTTTTGCTACAACAGCCATTTTAATATAGTAGGGAAATACAACAAAGTAATTTCATTAAAAAATAAAAGGAGCCAATGATGCCTTTAATAAGTAAATACAACAAACTAATTTCATTAAATATAACATGTCTCATGCCATAGAGAAACAAAAGTATAGATTGAACTCGCTTGGAGAAAAATAAATACATAGCCAGAACTGAACTTGCCAAGATTATTTAGCCCCGTGACATTAATTTTTTAGTTCACAATTGTCATTTTTGTCAATTACCCGTCTATCAATATTCAAAATTACTCACAATCTTGATTTAGCTACAACAAATAAAACTAAAAATTCATATTAAAAAAATCCAAAACTCTCACTTGGGACATATATAATTTGCATTATGCATGGGAGTTCAGCTCCGCATAATGCGGAGTTGGAACTCCGCACTTGTGCGCATAGTGCGGAGTCTTCACCTTTTTTTTTTTTAGTCGGTTGATTAATTTTTTTCGGAACTCCGCATAATGCAGGGCTGAACTCCGCATCTAAGTGCGGAGCAATTCCGCATAATGCGGAGTGAATTTTTTTTTTTTTTTTTTGTATTCTTTAGCTTTTTTTTTTTACGTGCTACTAATTTATTTTAACGTAATATAAAATTAGAAATGTGAAATTGAATATTTATGTTACAATTAATATACATGGGAAATAAGATATTTTTCTCTAACACGAGCAAAAATCAATTAGTCAACAAAAATGGCTGCTGTAGCAAAAAATAGTCCATGAACAGTAAATGATGGGGATAAAATGGGAAAAACATTAATTGAGAGGGATAAAATGGGAAGACAAAATACTTCACAAATGAATAGTAATATGTGGATTGGCTCTTTCAATATAGTAGGGATATCTATGGGATTATATTGATAAACTAATATGTTATTTGATAATATCACTTAACTAAATAACATATTGCTTAAATAAGTACATAAAAAATATCCTTAAAGGGCCGAAATGTGTTCACAATATCCACTCATTAAGAGTGTGTTTGGTAGGAATTTTTGGAGGAAGAATTGATTTTTGAATAGTGATATGATGGGAAATGTGTGGTTGAAAAAGAAGAAAAAAGTATTGATATGATGGAAAATATTATTTTATTGAAAAATGTGTGGTTGAAAATGAGAATTGATTTACTGTAAAAAATGAAAATTTTTACCAAACAGGCTCTAAACCTTTTTTTTTTTTGCCAAAATCTAAGTACAAAAAGTCACGAGCTTATCAAAAAAAAATTAAAGGAAATCTCCAATTGTGTGGTCCTCAATTATTAAGTACGATATATTTATATTGTACATTAATTTATAAATATTGTACATAATTTAGATAAGCATAAAGTTTTTTCTCCCACATATTTATATGAACGAATATCACATTTTTAGAGTTGCTCCTCTATCTGCGTTGCACGGCGATGATCTCCTACCCACGGCGAGCAAAAATTATTATTCTTACTATGGGTGTTGCAATATTTGGTGTTGTCATGTTGCAGTGTGCAACGCTAATTATTGTCACGCCCACAATAAACATAATAACTTCTGTCTATTGTAGATGCGAGATCAAACAAGCTACATTGCATTGTCCCTTCATGAAACTGTGTCTATTCACATTACACAGAGAATATGATTTAGCGAATTCTGGCACGAGTCGAAAAGATGATTAGATATAATTAAGAATATGTGCGTAGCTGAATGATATGAATCTTTCCAATTTTGCCACCCTCCCAAGCCGAGCAAAGGGTTATGAATCTTTCCACTTTTATCACCTTTCGATGCCAAGCAAAGGGTGACTTGTATCTAATAATTAATTTGGTAAAATCAAAATTGTAATCAGGAGACAAAAGAAAACAACATTAATTATTTCACAATACATTTATTCAAAATAGTTTTAACACAGTACATGTATGTCAAACATGTTTGACTTACACAATGTAGTCTCCATGATGAGATCTACAATTTATTTTTAAAGACACAGAGACTCCGAACAATTTATTAATTATTTTATATATATCCATGCTGAATCAAGCAACTGGCTCCTTGATAAAAGACTTTTTGGGTGTTGCCGCAATCATCAGAGTCTTCTCACCAACTTTTATTTCCATTGTGGTGCGTACTGCAACAAATCAAACACTACTTATATTCACAGTTTTAAAATAATTAAACACTACTTTCTGTTTAGAAAAATGTATAAATAAGTTAATTATTTTGAAAGTAACTCAAAAAAGCTAAAGGCTCTAAAAAAAAAAAAAAAAAATCTTACCTTAGTTACTTATATTAATCAATAAAAATGTTACTTATTTACTTCTGAGTAATTTAACTACAGTTGTTTTTAGTATGTAGATTAATTGAGAGGTGTCTTACGCAGGCATATTTCTTCGTCGGAGCAAACACAATAACTGCAGCCTGGATACAGTTCGCAACATCCTCGTTTGTAATCCAGAAGCTGGCACCCTCTATCACAAAGGTCCCAGTCACACGTTGCATCTGCCATTAGAGGACCTCCCATCTCTGCTTAATTAACATGTAAACAACATAAGATCGGATAGAAAAATATTATCATTTCTTTTTCTTTCTTAATATTGTCGAGTTTAATGTTGTATGGTCTACTTTTCAGAGCAATAAGAGTGAAAATCCCAAACATATGCATGCATGGCAATTTTGCTTCAGACACGAGATAATTTAAGAAGTTGAGTAGGGAGTTCAATGAAGTTCAAACCAGTGGACATGGAAACCAACAGCAAGAGGGACATCACTGCAAGAAACCTCATGGAGAACTCCATTTTCGTGACAGATATAATCGGAAAGAGAGAGATTAAAGAAAAATGCTGTGAATGGAAGAACCCATCCTAGTATCACCTTATATAAGGTTCGAGAGTCTGCTTGAATATGATATAGTCCATGATTGGTAGGTATTAAAATTCAAATTTTACTGTAAGTGAAAGAAAACAATTAATTTTAACCAAGATCAATAACTTTTCAACCACTCATTTTATTAACTTTTATCGAAATCTACTAAAAACTTATCTGAATTCCCACCAAATAAGAACACGTTTTTCAAATTGATGCCTTGTTTTCGCCGGTCCTACTTATGAGAGTGACAATTACCAAACTATTCTATGGCCATCGAAATTTCCAGGAAAAAAAAAAATACAAGAGCGACAATTATCCAATTATTCTATGGCAATTGAAATTTATAGAAAAGAATTCAAGACCACCATGTTCAAGAAATGGTCCCCAATGTATTGAGAATATGTCAGGACACTGAACCTTTGCCTTGCACATGCCTTATTTCTTAAAAGCATTTTTGTCCGTGCATTATTCACTTCTAATTACATTTAAGAAAATAAAACAAAAGAAAAAGACTGTTTCTTAATCTAAAATAACAAAATGATAAAAAGAAAAAGAAATTTTTTTTTCGTCTTCATCTATCTTAAACCATTGCAAACGAAAGAACTAGATGATCCTGTTTATACGGTTAAATTTAAATTGTTGAAAAAAAAAATATTTTACTTTAATTAGACGACTACATTTTTGTAAAAGTAAAATAGAAAATTGACATCACAATTTTTTCATATATTTAAATATCTACCAACATAAATTAAATAACTTTTTTGGACATGAACTTCAACTTAAAAGGACCTTTTTTTTTTTTTTTGCAAGTTCCAGAGCATGCCGTTGTGTATCAAAAACTAAAAATAAAAAAGGGTACGCAGTTGTAGTAGTTTTAAGTAATTATTTCCTATAATTATCATAATGATTTGCCTTTTTTAAAATGTCTAGGAGCAGATTGCAATTTGTTTTTTATTTTTCTTTTCTTTTCCTTTTTGTTTTATTTAAGTTGGAGGGTATATCGGTCATTTCACGTTAAAAATTAGGGAAAATGACATTTTGTGCAAAAAAAGTGAAAGGTAGGGACGTTCTGCGTTAAGAAACGAAAGGTATGGATATTTTCCACAAAGATAAGCAAAGGTAGAGACGTTTTGCACCAATTGCCCTGTTTTAAATGCAATCAACATTCCTATCAAATCATCTTCTACACCTCAAATTATGTCAAAGCATTTGTTAAAATTGTGTCAAATTGGCAAAACTAGGGTTGGGCAAAATGTCCGAACCGAATCGAGCGGGTTTTTTTAAATGAAATACCCGAACGGGTATTCGAATCGAGAACCGAATGATTTGATTCGGTTCTCGGTTCTAGACCCAGAACCGAAGAATCGAATAAGAACCGAATTTTTTTTTTATATTAGATAAATCAATTTCTTTTATTTTTTCTAAATAAATTAATAATTTTTTTCTTATTAAATCTTATTAGTTGAACAATTTAGAGTTTATTTATGTTTATTAGTTGTGTTTTTTTCAATTTTTTCTTGTATAGTCTCTTAGTATTTAGTATGAAAAGTCAAGCAACTGATTATTACATTAAATAGTTGGTAAGTATTATCAATACTTTAAAATATTTAATATTTATTACTTCTAATTTATATTTCATTTTTATGCAAACTTGAATGTTTGAAACAAATGAATTATTGATATGAATTATCGAAATTTTATTAGTAATATGTACTTTTTCGTATTTGTACTTGACAACTTATTATTTATATGTTATTAAATTAGATTACGTTAATTTGTAAAAGTTAAGATTAAACTTGGTATTTATATCTACTTTTTGTTATTAATATTAGTATCTACTTTCAGGTGTATTTATGTAGTATTATTTTAAATGTTAAAAAATTTAATTATAGTACGAAACCGAACAGAACCAAACCGAACCCGAACGGTTCCAAAATTATATTTGGAACCGACGGTTCCATTTACTAAATACTCGAAAATTTCTGGAACCGAAAAAAACCGAACCGAACCGACCCCCGCCCACGCCTAGGCAAAACCCTAAGATAGAATAGAGAATAGTGAGTAGTGGAATAATATGAATATTTCAGCTTTTATCACACTTCATGCCGAGCAAAGGTTAATTACAACAGTATTTTGTCTATTAAGTTTGTCTGAATATCTTTTTATTTATGAAATGAAATTATTTTCATTTGGTCTAGTTTGAGAATTATGTCTGGTTTGAAGTTTTTTTAAAAAATTGCTGATATATTCTTGTTTGTCTAAACTAATTAGCAACTTAAAAATTTATACAAAACTAACATGCGCACCCCTATTTTTTAAAACTTAATTTTTTCTCAAACTCATTTTCCATCGTACATTCTCTCAATAAAATAATTTTCCTGGTGAAGCCATAATTTTTACTTACTTTTTAACCACCCAAAAAAACGTTTTCATAAAATTTCCACCAAATAGGGGCACAATGTATTTATACTTTGTAGTCATTTCCCCTGCATCTTGTCAACACTAGACCATATTGCTTGATCGAAATAAAGTATGGAGAGGTAGATGTTTGACACTTTTAATACATTAGTTTGGTTAAATTATAATCAAGAGACATAAAGCAAAACAATAATAATTATTTTACAATACATTCATTCAAAATAGTCTAACACACAGCATATATAGTCCATATCAATCATGTTTAGACTTCCACTATGTAGTCTCTATGTAGAGATCTAAAATTTACTAAGTCACATAATAATATAGTAATATAGTCTCCAAACAGATTATTTATTTTAAATCTCCATGTAGAATCAGGCAACTGACTCCATTGAATACTTGTGAGTAAATTAACTACGATTTTGCTAGTATGTAGACTATACGAGAGGTGTGTCATATGTTTGCATTTGGTATCTTCAGAGCATAACCGTAGTTTTGTAGCACTACACATCTGCTAGTATAATCCACAAGCTTGCACGCTTTTGTCATGATGGTCGCGGTCACACTTGGCATCTGCCATTAGAGGACATCCCATCTCTGCTAAATTAATACATGAAAACAACATAAAATGAAATAAACACTTCTTTTATTAGATTGGATTGGACTATACTATTACCAGAGTGATTTGTGTGTGTGTGTGTGTTTATATATATATGTGTGTATTTGTACATCATAATTAATAGATTGATGATGTGAATTATAATAACTTACCTTTTTTCATTCTCTATTTTTTTTCTCTTTCTTTCTTCTATGTCATCATTCTATAATTTAATCCGTAAATCAAGATGTACCCATAGAATTACTCAACAAAAAATTATTTCTTAGTATTGTCAAGTTTAGTTTCGTACCATCTATATTTCTGAGCAGTAAGAGCGAAAATCACCAAACATATGCATGCATGGCAATTTTGCTTCAGGCACAAGATAATTTAAGTATTTTAATAAAGTTTAAACCAGTGGACATGGAAAGTGGAATCCAACAGCAGGAGTGATAAGAATATTAAAGAGGTTTAACTAATTCATTTAAAATTGGTTTCTGGTCATTATTCTTATCATCCCCCCTCAAGCTGGTGAGAGTCATGAAGTGAACTCCCAGCTTGTGTCGAAACAGAGTGAATGAAGCTCGGGCAAGAGGTTTGGTGAAAATGTCCGCAATTTGACGAGTTGTAGGAACATATCATGTAGAAAGAAGACCTTGAGAAATTTTTTTCTCGAATGAAATGGAAGTCTAGTTCGATATGCTTAAAACGGGCATGAAACACAGGATTCTTAGTCATTTGAAGAGCACTTTTATTATCACACAACATCAAAGGAATGCGTGACAGAGAAAAGCCTATGTCGCGAAGTAAAAAGGAAATCCAAGTAAGTTCAGCTGCAGTTAAAGCTAAGGATCGATACTCGGCTTCGGCACTAGAACAAGCAACAGTAGTTTGTTTCTTTGGGCTCCAAGAAATGCAGTTAACACCTAGATAAACAGAATATCCAGTTTGTGCTGTGATGAGTGCACGGACAACCAGCCGAATCAGAGTCCGAAAAGGCATATAAGGTGGGAGAGCTCGGAGCAAGATAACGAATTCCATGATGTACAGTCCTTGGAGATACCGAAGAATACATTTAACATCTCGCAGATTAGCAGCGGTTGGTGTTTGGAAGTGTTGACAAACGCGATTGACAGTGTGTGTGATGTCAGGACAAGTAAAAGTTAGGTACTCAGACTGCCAACAAGAGTACTAAATTCAGTGGCATTGACAAGATCGTTATCAGTAGAAGTTGGTGTCATTTTGATAGCCATAGGAGTGGCAATAGGACAGCAGTTCTGCATATGAGATTTTGCCAATAAATCCTTAGTATATTTTGTCTGCAATAAGAAAATGCCAACATTAAAATATTTCACTTCAATGCCTGGAAAGTAATTAAGGCAACCTAGATCTTTAGAAGCAAATCGTAAGCTTAGCGTATGAATAATTTGTTGAATGGTAGAAGAACTTGATCCTATAATAATCACATCATCAACATATACTAGAATGATAATGAGATTATGATTAGTTTTTAAGATAAATAGTGAAGAATCGGCTTTATTGCACTGAAATCCAAGAGTAAAAAGAGATTGAAAAGGACAACCAAACCAAGCACGATGGGCTTATTTAATCCCATAGATAGAACGATGAAGTTTAGAAAAACGAGACGGAAATTTCTGATCGATAAAGCCTGGAGGTTTCTCCATGTATATTGTTTTTAAGGTGCCCATGAAGGAATGCATTTTTTACATCTAATTGCCTCATATCCTGTTTTGAGCATACTGCAATAGAAAGAACAAGGGGAATAGTTGTAGGTTTTATTACTGGACTAAAAGTTTCAACAAATTCTAAACCTGGAATTTGAGAAAATCCTTTAGCGACTAAGCGAGCTTTGAAACGATCAATGCTCCCATCTTCTTTGTATTTAATGCGGTAAATCCATTTTGAGGCAATGACATTTGTGTTATTAGGATGAGGAACAAGTGTCCATGTTTCGTTGTAATGAAGAGCTTGAAGTTTTTTTTTCATGGCACTGGCCCAAAACGGATTTTTGAGGGCTACCTTAAGGGTTTTTGGTTCACGTCGAGGAAAGTTGGTTGTGAATAACGCTAATTCAAATTCAAAGCAGGGTTGTACAAAGTTTTTGATGAGTTATCATTGGATGATTGTTTTTAGATGTGGAGGTTGGTAAAGAGGATGGAGAATGAGAAGAAAATGGAAGATCAATAAACAATTGACTAGAGATATCTGGATTATTTTCAATAGTAGAAGAATGGTCTGTATTTATTTGTCTTAAAGATTCAGAAATAGAACCAGTGATTAGTTCAGCTTCTTGAGATTTTGTAGGAGAAGGTGATAATTTCGTGGATGACGGTGAAAGAGTGTTGGAAGAATTTGGAGATAGTGAACAACAATCAGTGCTCAAAGTGTTGGAATTTGGAAGGGTTGAAGATTGAGAACTACTACATTGAATTTGAGAATTATCGTTATTATGAGAAGAATCTATGTTTGGTTGAAACCACTCAACAAAACTAGAAAATATCACCATTTGGCTTGGTTCCTGCATACATGGTATAGAAGAAGTATTGTTAGCAGAAGGAAAGATAGTTTCATCAAAAATAATACGACAAGAAATATAAACTCGGTTGGTTTTAGGATCCAAACAACAGTAGCATTTATGTATAGGACTATAGCCAATGAAAATGCAAGGATAAGTTTTGCGATCAAATTTACTTTTAGTGTAATCCCTAAGGTAGGAAAAACACTAACAACCAAATATTCATAATCCACTATAATCAAGAGAACGCTTGAACATCTTTTGAAATGGGCTTGTCATGTCAAGAGTCGAGAGAGGCATCATGTCGGTCAAATAGACAGTAGTCAGAAAGGCATCAACCCAAAATTTTAAAGAAATGGAAGAATGAAACAGCATAGTGAGGGCAGTTTCAACAACGTGACAATGTTTTCTTTCGGCCACTCCATTTTGTTGAGGTGTACAAGGACATGAAATTTGTCTTGAGATGCCACACCGTTCTGGATGTGCTAAGAAGGTTGTATTGACAAACTCACCACCACAATCACGTTGGAAAATTTTAATCTTCCTTTTCAAATGATTTTCTACCTGTTTTTAGAACTTTAAAAAACTCTCAAAAAAATTATATTTTCTTTTAAGAGGAAATAACCAAAAGAATCGAGTGCAATCATCAATAAAAATGGCATAATAGCGAAAATTATGAGAAAACATTATTGGAGAAGGTCCCCCACAAATCACAATGAATTTTATCCAAAGGAAAAGAGGCAATTTCATTAGATAATCTAAAGTTTAGTCTACAACTTTTTCCTTGTTGACAGGAAACACAGATGCCAGGTTTCTTAGTCCAACTAAAAATATTGATATTCTTGTTAGAATTTAAAACATATAACATTTTTTGACTTGGATGACCGAGTCTTTGGTGCCAAAGGTTAGAAGTAGCCAGCGGCGGTCCATGGATAGCATTAAGAGCTAGTTCGAAATCATCCTCCAAAGCATACAATCCACTTCTTCTACTGCCCTTTGCCAAAACTTTTTTTTCCTGATCCTTAATAACATAATTATTATCAGTTAACTCAATAAAACATTTATTATCTGATGTTAATTGACTAATAGATAAAAGTTTTGTTTTTCTTAATTCAGGAACAAGGACTTTGTTAAGTTTCAAATGATCATGTTTAGAGTCTAAAGAGATATTATAGATGCGAAGACCTTGGCCATTTCCAACAAATACTTTATAATGGCCTTTGTAAGTGGAAATATTTTCCAATTACCTGGGATTTATGTCATATACGAAGTTGCTCCTGTATCGGCATAAAAATTTTGGTCATTTGGATCCTCGATGTTCATAGCAGCGAGAGCTTGAGTATTATCATCGCCAACATAGTCATATCTATCCCAACAATCTTTGGCGATGTAGTCTTTCTTACCACATATTTGGTATGTAACAGGTTCTATTTGATTTTCTTGTTTCTGATTCTCATCATTTTGCTTAGTAAAATTCTAATAGAGCTGATTATTATAGAAGTTGCTCTGGTTGTTGGAGAAGTCCTATCTTCCTCCATTGTTTTGCTGAAATCCTCTTCCGTGTGATTCGAAATGACCTCCATGTTGATTTCGACCTCTTCCTCTTTGACCGAAGAAAGCTTGGTGATGATAATAAGTGACTTTTCTTCTTCTTCTTCTTGAGCAATAGTACTTTGTTAATGACCTTGTAAGGCAAGAAGAAATTGGTTGAAGCTTGGTAATGGTGGCCTGACTAACATTGCAGTTTTGAAGTCGGCATATTTAGGGCCGAAACTCGAGAGCACGAGCAATTTGAAACATTTTGTCCTCATCATAAATTGGTCTTCCGATGGCTACAAGGCTGTTACAAATGCATTTGAAACGCTTGAGGAAATCTTATAATAACAAAGATCCCTTCTTCATTGAGTAGAGACTGTCCTTAAGCCAAGATTCCTTCTCTTTAGTTGCAGGAAGAATATGTTCTTCAACAGCAAGCCAGACATGTTGAGAGGTTTTTCCTCGGATTGCCATGCTCACTACATCTTATGTCATCGTACCCATAAGCCAAGCCATTAGCAATCCGTCATTATTTGTCCAAGAGACAAATTCCGATTGACAACCTCCTTCTCATCTCCTTCTTTTATTAATTTTGATGGAATCCCAGTATCTTCAACAATATGATGTTCCAATCCAAGACTTTTAATAAGGGGAAGAACCTAAGATTTCCATAGCAAATAATTTGAAGTGGTGAGTTTGGTGGAGATTAAGCTGGCATATTGATGGAAATTTTGAATGGTAAGTTTAGGCTCTCAAGTTTCATCCATGGATACTCGGATACCACAAAGAAAACAGAGAACAGGAAAGAAAGATAAGTTTAGAAAATATTATTTTGTATTTTATTATGTTTGGTATACAAATTTACAGAATTTATATAAGCAAGAAGCTGTAATCCAGTATTGAAAAACAACAAAACAAGCCAGTGAAAATGTTAAAGACTACACTGAAAGTTGGGAAGGTGAACAATCAAATTAATGTTCTAGCCGTTAAGTGATACAGGGAAAGATTATAGAAAAGACAAAAATCTCATAAAAAATGAATTTCAATCCAGAGAAATTCAAGAAAAAACTTTATTTCATTCAAAACTGAGCTGCCATAAAGAGCTTACAACGTTTAAATAGCGAAATCCGAATAAAATTCGGAAAGAAATTACATAATAATAAAAATTATTAGTTTTCCAAAAATGGAAAAAATTGAGATAATCACTGATCTTGATTCTCCTAATCATCAGGATCATCCCTAACAAACGGAAATCAAATTCGAGTTTATTTGACTAAGATATTGTCAAAACAAAAATTACCATAAATGGCAAAAACGCATAATTGAGGGTATAAACGACGGAATTTGCCCAAAATTTGACGTACATTAGGGCCAAAGGCCCTGAGTTGTGATCATTGGTCAGTTTCCACTCAAATTAGACTAGTAATTCGCCAAAAATGAACAAACCCGAAATTAAATAGAATTATTATTTTGCCTTCATCATTCTCCACGGGTTGAGAAAAATTTACCCTCGAATTTTATGAGGTAGAAACCTCATCATCATCAGAATTATCACCACGAAATGACGACTCTGGCAGTAATCCATCTAGATGCTCTTCCGGGAAGTCCTCATGAGATTCCTCTAGCAATGACTGAATCCTACGAGTGACCTCATGCTCACTGCCAACTGACTTTTCCACCAGTACATACACTATCTCATATCCTTCCATATTTGTCTCGAACTTCACTCTGGTCAGTAAATTGGCGTCATCCTCCACTGTTTTTACTGAGTCCTTATTTGGAAGCAACACACTTTTCTTTTCCTCAATAGTACCCGTCGACTGGAAGAGATTAGTACGCAACCAGTCAGCGTTATTTTCTAGGGAAGTCAGAAAACTCTGTCTCGCCACCAATGCCTGACCTACATCACCAACCACAAACTCCTCCTTCTCTGTTGCTCCTTCTACACCTTCACTGTCAAATATAGGATCTTCAGTTTCTTTATTGTCAAATACAGGCGGACATTCATAATCAAACTCTTCCTCCTCTGTTTCTTCTTTAATGTCTTCATTGTCAAATACAGGAGGACCTTCATATTCAATACTGTCATAATCAGACTATTCCTCCTATGTTGTTTCTTCAATGTCTTCAATCGTGACATTCTGACTATTATAATCACGGTGTTGGACTTTTTCAATCGGAACCTGCCCACGACGACCACGACCTCTAGGCTCATGTTGCTGCGGTATAAGTGCAGCAACTTGCTGTGTCAACAACTCCACTTGTTGACGTAGCTGTGCGATTTTATCACGTCTACGTATCTCCTCTACTAGGGCTCCATGGGCTTCTGACGTCTCCTTGACGGCATGGTGAAGGAACGACTTCGGCTCTAATACCACTTAATGCAGAGGAAGATTATAGAAAAGACAAAAATATCACAAAAAGAATTTCAATCAAGAGAAATTCAAGAAAAACTTTATTTCATTCAAAATTGAGCTGTCTGAAAGAGCTTACAATGTTTAAATAGCGAAACCCTAATAAAATTCGGAAAGAAATTATATAATAATAAAAATATTTTTTTCCAAAAATAGAAAAAATTGAGATAATCACGGATCTTGATTCTCCTAATCATCAAGATCATCCCCTAACAAACGGAAATCAAATCCGAGTTTATTTGACTAAGATAATGTCAAAACAAAAATTATCATAAATGACAAAAACGCATAATTGAGGGCTTAAACAATGGAATTTGCCTAAAATTTGACGTGCATCAGGGCCAAAGGCATTGTGTTTTGATCATTGGCCCGTTTCCACTCAAATTAGACTAGCAATTTGCTGAAAACAAACAAACTCGAAATTAAATGGAATTATTATTTTTTCTTCATCATTAAGGATGAGAAGAATATTGAAACTGATGCGATGAAATAAAGAATATTAAAGAGGTTTAACTAATTCATTTAAAATTGGCTTCTGATCATTATTCTTATCACCCTCTGTTTGTGTCAATACTTTCTATTAATAGAAGAGATAAAAATCAATGTCAAATCCTCCATTTTTGAATTGGTAAGTGCATAAAAATACTTCATAAAAAATAGATAGTGTTTAAAAAAAGGAAAAAATAAAACTTATTTTAAACTTAAAACATGTTCAAGAACACATTTTTAAAATTGATGCCTTTGTGGGCCGATCCTAATAAAAGATAAACATGTTGTATCATCATGCTATTAAGCTCTTGTTGGTGTAGGTTAAAATCAATTTTTTAGTAAATTTTGATATAAGTTGATTAATTATGTGGTTTAGAAATTGGTGAATCCTAAGAAATGTGCGATTAAAATTTGATTAAAATTGTTGACTTTGAATTAATTTTTTTATCAACTTTTAGTCTACACCAAATAAGGGCTAGATCATTCATGTTGTATTGTCATAAATAATCCTCTTAAAATTATACTATTGATCCTTAATGAAACGATATTAATAAATTTGACCCTGTCGAAACCTAATGAGCCCCAATCTTGGGTTGGTTGGACTAAACAACTTAAACCTAGCAATTGCTCTTAATTTTATGGAAAGTTTATACAACTTAGCAAATGTAACCTATGAGCAAGACCTATATAAAAGAACATTTGGGACATCTAAAGATCATTTAAAGAAACCACGCGTAATATACTTATTGCATTACATACACAATTCTCTTATGAGTATTATATTTATAGTGCTCGGCTAACTTGACCGTCAGAGCGGCCTCCAGTACGGGACGATACCAACGTCACCTTGGACGTTAATGTGTTATTTTGCAGGTTAGTCCCCTAATCAACAATATTTGACGGTTCTCACACGATTTAGATTATTGGTATGTCATCATTTTGACATCAGGTATGAAAAACGTTAAGTCTAGGATTATTAATGCTCTCCACCGGAATCGAAGAAATGAGTTTTGGCGTTCTTTCTCTACGACCATCAGATTAATGTTTCAGAGGCTGCAGCAGCTTGATGTAACATTTAGGAGACAGTTAAAATTTGGCCATAAGAAAAGAGCAGTACGTTTTTTTCCTCGTAACTTATAAAGATGCCGTAATGAAAGTACCAAAGTTACTGAAACTATTTGATAATTTTGAAGTGTCTTTTTGATTGACATAAATAAATAAATAAAAAAGAATCTTAACTCCAAATTGATCACAATCTATTTAAAAGTTAGATTTGGCATCGAAGATAGTATATATCTACAAAGATTAGGGCTAAGTTTTGCCAACATCCTACGCACCAAAAAACCTTCAACTTTTTGGTGTACGATGTTCAGGTCACTTATTTTCTTCAAATAGTGCAGATTAATTTCGATTATATTATGGCCCAAAATTATTTGACGACAAGTGTCCAACAAGCTTCCATGTATTTATTTCCTTGCACTCTTGTTTCTAAACTAATACATAAAACAAAACAAAAAAGACGCATGGAATAAATGGTGGTAATAGCACTGGTGGTAGCATAACGATGCATGTTACAAGTGATGGGGTAGTGGAGATGGCATTTTGTGTTTATTTTGGAATGGTGGTGATGGTGGTTGCCAATGTTGGGATGGTTGTGCAGATTTGATGGTGGCAATACTAGATTGGCGAGTTTTATGGTGGTTGTAGGTGAGATCGGTGTCGGTAGTGATGGAGGAAACAAGCGATAGTAATGGTAATTGTAACTCTGTAACACCAATATGTTATGAACAGTGGTGTCGACTACAATGGTTATATAACACCGAATGTCATAAATGATATCGATGGTAGTGATAACGTTGGTGGTAGCGTAACTCTGTATGTTAAAAGTGGTGGTTCAGGCAATAGCAGCGCAACACTAAGTGTAACAAGTGGTGTTGTCGATGACGTTGGTGGAAACATGCACTGCAAAATGTGTATATGATATATGTTAGTCTAAAAAATTTAAATATATGTATATTATTTTGAGAATAAAAAAGATTAAAAGTGTATTTGAAATTACTAAATTTTTTAGCCGTTTGATGGAGTTAAAATTTGATTTTTAGTAGATTTTGATAAAAGTTAATGAGATATGTGGTTAAAAAGTTGTGAGCCCTATGAAACATTTGATTAAAATCAATTGTTGACTTTGACTTAAATTCAAATCTAAATTTTAATTTATAGGGACTTAGTGTAATTGTGAATGGTTCCCTGGAAAAAAATTGTCTTTCTTGTAAGAGGGGGAAACTTGGATACTTTGGGCTGACCCACATAAGATTCAACAAGTGGTAATTACGTAAAAACAGGTGTTTAGTTCGATATTTTTTAAAATCAGGTTTACACTTTATTTAATTAGAAATCGGGTTTTATTTTCACAATTAATATTAATAATGAGATTTTAACCCCCAAAATTTCCTAAATCTAATCCAAACCCTAAATAATCCATTTATCTCCACTCTCTCACCTGCACCATAGTCCGTCGCCTCCCTCCCTCCTTTCTCCTCTCTTTCGCGAAGCGCTGTTGTGAATCAGAGCAGCGCCTTGACGCCGACACTTCTGTGGGGAGGAGATCTTACTAAAAATGCCGACTCATTAAAGTGTAGTTGTATAAGAGATAAATTCATGTAAACTAGATTATGCAATAGGACAAGAGAAACTGACCTCTCTTGGTATTGGATATTCTTCTGATTCAAGCATTTGGACAACTTGGCTCATCCTAGGTCACTTGTTTGAATCTGGATCAACACATCTCAAAACAGTCAAAGAGCTCATTTGAGGGCTCTCGTTGATGGCCTCGTGGCGGATCTTTTTATTGATGCGGCGGGGTCGACGGTGGTGGTGGTGGTTTTTTTGGTGTTGTGGTACAGGTGGCGATGGTGATGGTTGTTTTTTGTTACTATTGTAGATACGATTGTGGTGGTATTGTGACTGGGGGGACGATATTGGTGATGTTGTGCAGGCGACGACGGTGGTAGTTTGGGTGGTGGTGGTGTTGTTGTCGGTGGGTGGAGGTGGAGGTGGCGGCGAAGAATGTCTGTGACCAACTATTTGGTCAATTTGTGACGAAGTATTGGTGGCAGATTGGGATCGAGGACGGGTGTTTGAATGTATTGACTAATTATATTAACTATTAAACTGTGACCTTCAAATTGGATAATCTGTGACTAAAAATATAATATGTGATCAACAAATTTGGAAATATGTGACATTTGTTATCTATAATTTTTTTAACTTGTGACCAATTAAACATTTGTGACCTGTAATTTTTTTATCAGTGACCAATGAGTCAACTGTGACCGAATATTTTTTGATTTGTGATCTTGAAATAATCTGTGACCAATAATTTGATAAGTTGTAACTGAAAATTATTTTTTATATAATTAATCAGATATCTGTGACCAAATTGTATATAAGTTTGATCTTAACAATTGTCAAAATCGAAGCAGTCGCCAGAACTAAGCGACGGCGAAACGGTCACTGGAGTAGTCGTCGGAGTAGAGTGGCCACCGAAACTGTCGACAGAGCAGTAAGGGTGGGGGTGCTGGAGGTGGGATGGGGTGGGGTGGGTGGGGTTGATTATATTATATTACAATTAAATATTTAATTAATAAATAAAAACTTGATTTTTGTAATTTTGAAACTTAGCACCTGATTTTTTATTTTGGCAAAGATAAAAGCTTATCCATGAATTTTTCCCATTCAACAAAGTCAATAAGCCTATAGAGGAAATTACATGATTCCAGGTATTTTTACATCACAATTCAAAAATCAGGTATAAATTTTACTTATTCAAAAATCAGGTAATAATTTTATATTTTAAAAAATACATTAATATTAAAACCCTAATAATTATTTCATTTTCGTTCTCTCTCTAAACTATTCCTTTTCTCTCTCCTCTCTCCCTTGTTTAACAGTCCCCACGAAAGACGAGAAGGCGCCACCGGAAGGTGCCATCGTGTAATGAGTGATGAAGCTGCTTTAGTAGCGGCACTGTGCGGAGGCTGGTGCGAACTCGACAAGGCTGGTGCGAACTCGCCGCGCTTTCCATTGGTGCACATGCCACCGCAGAAAATAGCCTTATTCACCGTCGGAAACCAACCGTAGTAGGACCGCCCCGCTTCAAATCGCTAGTCAAAAATTGGAATCGAATGCCTAAATCAAACCAACCCTAGATGAGCTCGGCAGCGGCATTTAGTGATTGTGTTTTTTTTAGTTAGTAAATGGTTGTGTTTTAGTGGTAGTTGTCGTGGTGAGAGGTGGTTGTATTAGTGGTTGTGGTACATTGATAATCGTGCTGGTTGCGAGTGATGTCTGTGTTGTTGAGGGGACAGGGATGATGGTGGATCTGGTTACGGGTTTGGGATTTTTTTTTGTTGGTTCTGGTGGCGACGACTTTGGGATTTTTTTTGCTGGATCTGGTGGTAACGGCTTTGTTGGTGGTGGTGCTGTTGTGGTGGCACCGACGCTTATGGGGTTGGCGATGGATCTGGTGGCGACGACGGGTGGTGGTTGTTGGTGGCCGGAGCTTTGCTGGTGATGATTTTTGTTGGCAATGTCAGTATCAATTGGTAGCGGTGGTGGTGTGACGGTGGCGAGGGTGGGATATTGTATGTGACCAACTATTTGGTTTATATGTGACCAAATTTGAAAATGTGTAACCGATAGATAAAATGTGATCTATAATTTTTTTGATTTGTGACCAACGAAATAAACTGTGACCTATAAATTTTTTAATTTGTGATCGTGAAAAAATCTGTAACCAACTTATTTGGAAATATGTCTCTGTGTGACCTATAAATTTTCATATGTGACCAACTAATTTTGAAGTCCGTGACCAACTAATTTTGAAGTCTGTGACCTACAAAGTTTTTGAACTGTGGCCGCAAAATAATATATAGTGGCCGGAACGGTCGCGATAATAGTCCCCGGAACTGTAGGGATGGTGGAGATGGAGTGAGTTAATTATATTATATGAAAATTAAATATTTAATAAATTTATTTAATAATTAATTAATAAAAATATTTTTAATTAATAAATAAATAGCCGAGTTTTGCATTTTGAAACTTGATACCTGAAAATTGAATTTTGTCTTGGGAAATTATAAGAAATCAGCTATTTAAAGATTAATCTTCAAAAATCAGGTAATACTTTTATATTTTAACAAATATATTAATATTAAAACCCTAATTTTATCAATTCATTTTTCCCCCTCTCGCCTCTCGCCTTTCCTCCTCTCTCTCTTCCTTCTATCACTCACCTCCCTCCAGCGGCTTCGTTCTCTCCCTCCGGCGGATCCATCGACAACAAGCAGAAGGCTGCTCCGACGATCATTCACAGTGACTCAACGAGCAGCGGCAGCATCACCGTTCATCTCTTCTCCCTCATCCTCTTCTCGCGACGAGCAGCGGTAGCAGCGCTCCTCTGTTCTCCCTCATCCCATTCTCCCGACGAGCAGCAGTAGCACCTCTCATCTCTTCTCCCTCCTCCCATTCTCGCGACGATCGTGTGTAGTCCCTTTCTTCTCCTTCATCCCCTTCTCATGTTTTGCTGTGGGTGTGGCCGTGTGGTGTAAATGGAGATGATGGTGGTGGTGGCGGTGGTGGTGGTTGTGGCTGTGGGTGGTGCAGTGGTGGATCTGTGGTGGGCATAGTGGTGGTCCGTGTGGTGATTTGTGTGGTGGTAGTTTAGAAGCAGAGATGTGAGATGAGACCGTCGTTGTTCTATGGTTAACGGTAATGGTGAGATGTTGGCGTCAATGGGTCTGTCGATGTGGCTCGACGATGCTGTGGTGTTTTTTTGCATTTGTTGATTTATTTGGGGTGGTGGTGTTGCTATCGTTAGATGGTGGTGTGGTTGGGGTGAGGTGGTGGTGGGTGTGTGCTGTGGCTGTGGCGGATCTATGTCGGCCATAGATTTTGATTTCAGGTTGGTGGTGTTAGCAAATTCTGGTGGTGTTTGTAATTGCGTGGTGACGGTGATGTCTGTGTTGTTGATGGGACAGGGATGGTGGTAGTGGCGCTGTTGGGGTGGCGGATTGGTGTTTGGCTGTTTATGTTTGCGGTCGTTGGTGGCAGATTTATTAATGGTGGTGGCGGATCTGCTGTTGCAAGTGTTCTGTGGCTGTGGGTGTGGTGGCTGCGATCTGTGACCAAGCATTTGGTCGATCTGTGACCTGTGAACAAGCAGCGGTAGTATGTGACCAAATTTTTGTTAATCTGTGACCAATTACTCAAATGTGACCTAAAAATTTAATAATCTGTGACCTCGAAATAATATGTGACCAACTAATTTAAAAATCTGTGACCTCGAAATAATGTGTGACGTACAAATTTTTTGATATGTGACCTCGAAATAATTTGGGATCAAAAAATTTGACGATATGTGACCAGTAAATAAATCTGTAACTTAAAATTATGAATATGTGACCATTAATCACAAAATGTGACTTTATTATTTTTATTTAATAAATATTTTTAATTAATTAAATAAATACCTGATTTTTGAATTTTTAAACTATTTACCTTATTTTTGAATTGAGGTAAAGAATACACCTTAAATATTATTTTTCCATTGTGTCTTTTTAACCTCTGACTTTTGAACTCTTCCCAAGTCTATATCATATAAAAAATCTGGCCCAATTAAATTTTGTAGAAGTCCATATGGAAATTATTGAAAGGCCCAATGGGCCACATTCTCTCGTACTCGTCCAATAATCTACCTAATTCAGCATATGAAATTTGGGATCATATTCCGAACAGATTTGAACTAGAGAATGATTTGAGAAGTTAGCTTACCAAAGAAAGACATCCATCATAAACCCCTAATCTAAATCTGGAACGAAATCAACAATCACAAGCCGAAATTCAATGCATGTTCAACATTGGAGAATTAAACTCAATAAAAAATATTGACACTTGAAACAGATTTACAAGAAAAAAAATGAAGAGACGAGCACACGTCAACACTCATACGATAAATTACCTCACTTATTTTTTTTCTTTCGTAGCTATAATTCGTTTTATAGTTCGGCATGGTCACCATTGTAGCCATGGTGGAGATTACCAAAATTTTGTATCATGGCATTGATTTGGTCTAAAGTGCACACTGGTGGTTCATGTGGCGCTCCCTCTCGTGTCCCTTCCAGATGCGAAACCTCTGGTGGTAGTTCCTTTGCCATAGTATTCACTGGGGCCTCTTCTTAGGATGATTTCACCTAGTGAACCCATCTTATCTCCATCCATCCTGATGGTTTGAAGTTACAAGAAAGCAATACGATGACGTGGAGATCCAGAGCCAACAATATAGAATAGAAAGCTTCAATTTCATCATAATGTGTTATCGTATAATCGCTATGTAAAGATGATGAAATCAATATGTCAGAAGGCATACTCAGAACCTTGAGATTTGCACGTTAATGAAATCGAATTTTCATATACAATGATGAGGGACAATCTTCGATAGAAATACTTATGAACGAAGTCTTGTGTGATAGAAAATATTGAAGATTATTATACTACAACAGAGTGAAAAGTGATAGAAATATTGTTTGATGGTATCAATTTTCTTGGCTTTTGATTTTCCACTTGATCAGGTCACGCGCATGTTTTCTTGGCATGAAGGGAATTGTTTTTCCCACTTATTTGGTGGGAAATCTGATTCTACCTTCTTTTTTTTAAATTTTGGCAATGGAAACAAATTTCATAACCAATTATAAAAAAAAATCACTTTAATGGACAATTTTCATGTAAAACAAAGTCAAACGAATACTAAATTTTGATTAAAAAATAGTTTTCGAGCAATTTGTTTTTTTTTTTACTTTTTGGCAATGTTAACAAATTAATCAATTGTAAAAAAAAAAAAAAAATTATTTTAATGGACAATTTTCATATAAAATAAAGTCAAACGTGAACAAAAAAATTCAAAATTTTTCCGGATAGAAAATTATACCAATCAAACACACTTAATTAACAATTCCCTACAAAACAATTTATAAATAACCACTTTCCCTGAAATTCATTTTTTTTCCACTCATTTTTTACTATTGCAATCAAACGAACATGTAGTATAATAGCATTCAATTTCGAAAGTACCTTCATGCAGTCTATTATGGTACTTACTAATTTGGTCTTGCAAACTTATTATTGTCCAAATTTTGTAAATTTACTACTTGTTAGGTTGAATAGTTGAATTATGGTGAATAAATTGTAAAAAATGAAAAAATAATAAAAATGGACAAATTTGATTCCAAATCTCCAACTTCGAGACAATCAATTTCAATTAAAAATCGGATCCATAATAGACAAATGACACCCCCTATTGGGGGGCGCATATTGTCTGAATCTTGTGAATTTGTTACTTGTTGGGTTAAATTATTGAATTACAGTGCATAGATTGTAAAAAATGACAAATTTGATTCCAAATCTCCACCTTCAAGACAATCATTTCGATTAAAAATCGGATCCCTCCAATATGGGGTGCCATCTGTCCATTATGGACACTCCTGCGTATATTGCTACGCACACATAGCGGAACCCTTAAAAATCTCACTCCTAAAAACGATGCAGAAAGTAAAACCGGGCCCACACATGATGTTCCCCCAAACGGACTGCTCTCAAAATCTTGACCACATTCACTTGCACAATCTCGCCGGTTCCATCATAGCCCGGCCCGTTGTCATATAATCATCCAATAGTCTATTTCAACGTGTGTACAGACCGACCAGCCTGTGTTATCTGTTGCAGGGAACCCCACCCCGTTAGGGAAAGTAGTTTTAATTAGATTCCACTTAGAATACAAATTCTCAAATAATTACCCAATTAGAAGTCAGCAATTGTTATCTTCTTCATCACTACTCTCAACTCAGCGTTGAACATAAATATACATACCCATATACATGTAAAGAGATCTGATTTTATCTTCATCAATTCTTTTGGTGCGCAGAGGTATATTTTTTTTTCTCTTTTTTTAATCTGTTTTTCTTAATGATTTTTGAGTATTTGACTGTACAATGGTTAATCTTTAGTTAGAATTCTTGTTTTTCTTTGAAGGAGTGTGATTGGTATTAAAAGGGGTCGTCTTTTTCAAATTTTTGGAATTTATTGGATTTAATTTGACATAATAATAGGGAAAAAAAAACCCTTTTTATTCAATCTTATGATATTATTTGTGGGTCGAATTTAATTTCGGATTTTCTGATCTTTATGGTGAAAATTGATGCAGGTAGCTTCCTAAAGTTGAAGAAACAATGGCGTTTACTATGAAACAAATGTCTATAATAGTGTCAACATTTGGTATTCTGTCATTCATAGCTGGAGTTATTGCTGAAAACAAGAAGGTTGAAATTTTATCTCAAGAGAACAATTGAAGCATGTTCATACTTTTATCAAGTGCTATTATATTCATAATTTTAGTTGATTGATCAAATGTTTTTACCCCGAATATTACTGGAACTCTAGGTTGCTTTTAGCATTTGTAGTTAAATTTTAGGTTTGTTTTGTGTTGTCATGTTCTTTTCACTACATTATTTTTTCCCTTTTTAGCTTGATTGGTATACTTTCTTTTGTTATATTATATTTATAATAACAAGTAGGAACAACTTTGGCCTCGTGCAAGAACGAAAAAGTGTTTATTTTTGTGCATATAGAATGGTCCATGATGAATGTTTCCCATTCTATAATGCCATTCTTGGAAAATGATAAACTTAACTTGTTGAACTAGAATTTGACTGGTGAATTTTGATTAGTTTTGTTTTTATATTTAGCAGCAAAGAGACTGGTATACCCATCTGGTGCAATCTTTTTATATTTGACAATCCTCTTGAGTAATATAGGTGGAATGTACAAAATGTCGATTTTGGTGTCTTTTCATAGAATTCTTAGCTAAAGTTAAAACCAAATATACATGAAGGATGTAAGTGAGATTCATATAATTTTTGAAGCCTTCTCATTCAGACAATTGCATACTTGTTTGCTACAACCTCTTTTTTCATTTTTAAATCTAATTGGATTTTTTGTGTCTCATATCTTGAACTATACTAGTATGCCCATATGTTCACATTTTCATTCTTGAATGTCATCCAAGTGTTTTGGTAACTAAACACTAAACGGAAGATGGAAATCTTCCTTTAAAGGAATCCCTTTTATATTATTCTGGATCTATGTGACGTCTGCTTGGGTGATAAAGCATGTTGTTCAGTGTGTTGGTTGTAAGTAACAAAATATCAATGCATAGAATGTTTTTTTCCTTATAATTCTAAGCAAATTTTAAAAACATTATAAATGAGTAATGTAAGCAATATTTTTATAACTTTTGAACCGCCTCATTCAGATAGTAATGTATTTGTTTTGTAATGCAACATTATCTTTTGCTTCTTCTCTGCTTGGATTTTGCAGCCTGCATCAGGAAATGTTATAACTGGGAAGGGTGTTGTTATTTGCAAATATCCATCTGATCCCACCGTAGTGTTGGGCTACTTGTCCATTGGGTTCCTTGCCCTCTGTACTGCATTTGGTTATTTATCTTTGTTTTACCCATACAAAGGAAAGTCAGTTCCGCAGGCAGCTTTATTCCGAAGCACTAGCTTCATCGTCTTCTTCAATATTGCCTTGTGAGTAAACTTTTTGATTATATTTAACGTTTGATGATTTTATCAATTGCTTTTTGGTAGTCCTTTTCTTTGTATATTGCTTTAACGGTGTTGTGATTAGGTCCATCAGCATGTTTTCCAAATAATAAATAAAAATAACTATTAGGTCTGTTAATGATCTTATTAGATATATCATCGTTTACCACAGCACTATTGTGAAATTGCTATATTGGTGGATACCTTCCATATTACAAATTGATGGACAGTTCGATGTTGAGATCAGTAAGCCAAATATTGGCCATGGAATTATCAATACATAATCCTAAAAAGGTTTAGAGCCTGATTGTTCAAGTTTAAAAAGTTAGCTTATAAACATATTTACTTGTCTTACAAGTGTTAATGCTTTATTGGTGAAAGTGGAGTACAAGTTACTTATTTTGACAGCAAATTAAGATTTTCTTTTAAAATAAATATTTTCCTTAGAATTAAGAAAAGGCGAGTTATCTGAACATGGTTGAAACAAAAAGTTGCTTAAAGTACCGATTACCGTTTTTAGCTTAGCCGACCGTACATGCTCTAATTTTATCTCCTGTAAGCTCACTTTCTGCTGTTCATGCATTTGATATTTCCATCATTATTTGTGTTCATTTTCTAAAGCTCATGTTTTGAAGGGGCGTGACTGGATTAGCTGCAGCAATGTTGTTATGGCCTACAATCACAGAGCAGCTCCATCATGCTCGGAATGTTCACCACAATCTCAAAACTCAATGCCCTACGGCTAAGACTGGACTTCTAGGTGGAGGCGCCTTTCTATCGCTTGATTCTGCCCTTTTCTGGTTGGTTGCCCTGATGTTGGCTGATAATGCCCGAGAGGATTATTTTGAAGAAATGGGCGATAAAGGTGCATCCAGTGAACCCATAAAGGGCAGTGCTTGAGCAGTCTTCTACTATAACTTGCATGTTTTAGCTTGTGGCTTTCACATATGTGTATGACTAAGAACAATGAATCTAGTATTAGATTTTCTCCATATGGTTCCAGTTCCATTAATGGAAGTACTAGTTCCACTTCCTCTGTTCTTATGGAATTTTTTTTTTTTCTTTGTGTTTTTTGTTTGGAATTCATGTACAACAGTTCTTTGGAAGCTGTTTCTAGAAAACTATAAAGCACAAATATGTTGTAGATTTAGCAGGATCCAATCTCTGATTTTTCTTTTGCTATATGGTAATGATGTGCTACATCTAGATATGTAAAGTTTTTGGGCAGGGCTCCCGTGCAAAGCCGGCATGGAAAGGTCTGCGTTGGGCTGCTTGGTGCACGTTGACATGCCTAGGTAGAAGGATGAAGTAAAGAATTTGCTAGACCATTTTATGTGAAACAAATAAATTAATTTTCAATTTAAAAGAATGTTAAACCATACATTGAGGACCCATTTTTCATAATTGATGTGGAAATTTCTTTTTAAGATTACTTTTATCATATTCATTGGTGAGAAACTAATCCGTTTGCTTTGTTGTTGAAATGGTAAATTGCAAATATAGGACCCAATCTTTGCTCAAAGTTGTGATTCTGAACCTAGCCTGTTTTCGTTGCAATCTCATCCGCATCCTTCTAAATTAGTAGAATTAGCCCCTAATAATGGTTCCAGAGAATTTCAATTATTAAAAATTATCCAATTTCCAAAATCTTATCATTTCAAACTGTACATTAGTCGAGGAGGTGCCATCAGGCATTGAGCATTTGATCAAGATTTAATATCTCTGATTCATCGATATGGCTGATATATTGGTAACAACGCTACAGACACAAGACAGTGGAGTTCACCAGAAAATTGCTCATGCCCCCATGGTTATCTTTGCAAATTGGATAAGTGGTAGATGGAAACGACGATACTTAGCAAAGATTAATAAAGACTAGCATTAGAGAGAACTTCCTTGCCAGCCTAGTGCCTACCATCATCTAGAATTGCAACCCTTGATCCTTATTTGTTTGTTTTTCATATTATTCGTACATTTTTTAACGCTTTTCTTTCTGACGCGTATTGTTGGCTAAAATACCGCAAGTGCACGGATCGCGTTCAAATAATAAAGTGGACTTTTTTGAGTCCAGGTTGTCGATCCCTCGAGGAATATTACTTTAAATTACACGACTTTAATCAATTTAATTCTAACACACAACTAAACATGAGATTTGAAAAACAGTAAATAAACTAAAAATCTACAAAATAGGAAAAACACAAATACTTGAAATTTTTGAAGGAAAAACGTGGTTGGGATTCATAGTTTCACTTAACAATCGCCTAATTAATTTCTCCACAAGCCAATCAATAAAGTACTCATTTAGGATATTAGACCTCATTTCTCAAATTTAGTTAATTATCTCTCTCGAGCGAAATTAACCCTAATTGATTGATTAAACCTATAATATCTCTATGTCGATTCAAACCAAACAACCGCATTAAATATTTGTGAAAATAACTCATTGGGTCACCAATGGCTAATGATATATCTCTATCCACTAAACAAACTTAGAGTTTCTACTATTTGATCTAAAATACACAATCTTCTCTCGAACGATGCACAAATCTAGCCGCATAAATGAAAATGTATGAAATACAATAGTAGAAACACATGAAAATAAATAACATAACATTAAAGAGCAAATATTAAAATTAATTAAAAGTTAGGTTAAACTAATACAACAAATCTCAACACAATTAATTATCTCATTTTACGCATTTGATAACAAAGGAGAATATGCGTAACATTCATTACAAAAATGGCAAAATAAATGAGAGAATACAAAGTATAGATAAAACCCCTTTTTTGAAGCTTGGCCTTGATTTCCCCAAATATTTCTCCAAATTCTTGAGTGTATTCTCCTTGTGCCCTTGATTTGTCACCTCAAAATTGCAAGATGTTGAAATGGAAAAGAAATGAAATGAAATGAAATGAAAGAAGAAAAATGTCGTTGTGCAGGGATGCGATTTGTCAAGCTGGGGCAATCAAAGTCGTTCGACCTTACCGAATTAGTATCGATTTGCCACAATGTGGTTAGATACTGCCTAAAGGAAAGAAAATAGCAGAGATGGAACAGCTGCAGTGTGCCCAGGAAGGGTTTTTAACCATTTCAAACTATTTTCAAAAAATTGCAACCCGAGTCCTTGATATAATTGAACGTCGGTCCCTGAACTTTTATCTTATACAATTTGGTCCTCGAATTTTGACTTTTATATCAATTATGCCCTTCATTAATTGCATTCAAGATCCTTCAACTTTTTTTGTTCACTTTGGTTCCAACTTCACAATTTTTGTACACTTTAAGTCCTTTTTTAATCATTTTGCCTTGTTCTCTTTCCTTGTGTGATTTTTGGCCTACAAAAGCAAATATTACGTAATTGTGAATAAAATTTTATTCATTTTATCAATAAAAAATATATTTAGGTATTAAATAAGTGTGCAAAAACACACTTATCACGTATCTCACAAATCGCAACAAAAGTAATTCGAAGCATACTTTAACATAAATTTCGGATCAAATTTCTTATTTGAAATGATGAATTTCAAGATCCTTATGTGGTTGAATTACCTTATATTTCAAAACTCCAAAATCTGATTTTTCTTATTTTCCAGTTGTCTCAACCCCGATTATAATGGAAGGAGATTATTATTCACAATTTAAATGCTTAATTTTGTGAGTTTCCATGTCATATATGTGATTTTAGGCACTGTTTTCTATTTTTGAGTGATTTTCCATACAAATTTCACTTATCTTTTATCATCTTTTTCTCTCTCTATCACTAGACAAGAATTAAAAGTTTTTTATTGGAGTTATGGGAGGTTATGGGAAGTCATAGATTTGAAATCCAAATTAAATTTACTCATTCTAACCCTTTTGATGTCTAGTGTATCAGGTCACCAACATGGGCGATCCATGACTCGTATTTTCTAACACCTCTCACTCGCATATAATGGGCTTGATTCGAACCTCAAGGGACAACAAATGTCACACATTAAATCCTTCTAAAGATCTATATCACAAAAATTCATATGACAAATAAATTGTGTAACCAACGAGTAATATTAGAACTCATAATGCTATAAACATGTTAGGGATATATATTAGCTCTACTAGAGGAACATTATATTTCGCTACACCCCGAACTTATTTTTCAACATTAATTCAAATATTCCTGATCTCTCAAGTATTTATGAAACATACTTGAACCCAACATCTTATTATTATATTCACAATTGTGTCATATACCCTAAATGGTTAAATAAAATTGTGTGACCGGTAAATAAAATATATATGATGATCAAAATAGTTTTTCTTTCCTACTCGAATCCTTCAACTTTAAATCAACAGTTCTTCTAGACATGTCCCATCAAAACGAATCAATCATAGTTATTGGCAACATGTTAAAATAGCAACACTAAAATAAAAATATCAAGAAACAATCAAAAGTCATAAAGGGTATATATGAGGTTATATAAACCTCAAGGTATCACACAATAAAGAAGCGGGGATCCATTCACTCATTTACCCAATATTGGTCGTAAAAGCACACGTGGTATAAAACATGTGGTACAATGTTCTCACCATTTCTTAGGGCGTATGTCATATTATTTATAAATAAATAACATCGTTCATATCCTAATTCAGGTATTCTCCAATACCTAACTTGAGTTCTCCTTATATTTATTTTTCTAGGCAATCTCCCATCGAGAACTCGATCTGGCTATAAAATAGTTCTAACGGATTGCGAGATCCATATCGATTACATATTATAATCTTATAATGGTATCTTATCAAGATGACTAGATCATGTACACAACATGGTCACTATGTCTCATCTCAATACATTCCAAAATATTTGTGGCGAATGCTCGTGTGAGTGAGTCAATCTCAACCTATTCTACATACTTTATATATACATGCAAAATATTATCTAGTAATCCCAACAATAGATTACACAAGAACTCGAAATTGTTTATCTACGGGAACATAAAACCCAATCATGAGTTTTCTAACACACTAAGTATCACAGTCTACTTAATTTTAGAGATTCGACATTAAAAAATATATTTCTAAACATATTTAAAGTATGATGATTACATACCATCATTTACGTAGATATATTGCAAAGACACTTGATTTGCTAATGTTTCTCACCAAAATACTATCGAGTATTTTGTTCCATCATGATATTTGAGATTTTCAACACATGATATAATTGCTTAACTATCGTGGATCTCGTATTTACATCTAGCATCATTAGATGCTCAATACATCTATGCCAAGCAATTTCTTCAACTATCAAGATATATATTATAAGATATGCTTTTTGCTACTCTATATAACAAGATTGCATAAATTTAATAATTATTTGTGCTTGACTAATTCTCATCCTTAGTCGACATTTGCACATATATTCCAATCACAAGTCATTCCTTCAACAATAAATGGAATTACTGACAACAACATACTTCAGGTATCACAATATCCCTTCTAAGGACAACATCGATACCTATTTACTAAATACATGTCATGACAAATGTTAGAACATGTATATATTATAGCATACTTAGAGCATCTCCAACAGACTCTTTAAACATGGGATGCTCTCTATTTTAAAGAGTCAACATGTAAAATCATGCTCCAATAGACTCTTTAAATTAAGATTTTAATTTAGAGAGTGGGTTTGGCTCTCCAAATTTGGAAAGCCAAACTCACTCTCTATAATTAAATGCATTCAAAAAGTTTCAATTTTCAATGTAGAAAAGTAATAAAATAATCTATAGAAAAACTAGTTAAAATAAAAGATAAAGAAAAATAATAAATATTTTTTGGGAATAGTAAATTTAAGTGTTAAATATAAAGAGTTTGTTGGAGTACATCAAAATTTTAACTCTTTAAATTTATAGATGCTCTCCAAATGATAGAATATGCTCTTTAAAAATAGAGAGTCTCTTGGAGATGCTCTTATAACTCCTAATCATACTAGATATGGTTCTCTAATTTTTTTTATTTTTATTTTTTGTGCACTTATAGAGTCTTTGGACATTTATGGAGACTTATATGGTTGTCTTCCGATATAGGAGTATCAAAACGGTAGCAATTTCATGGATAAAAATATTATAGAGTATTTATATTATAGAACTCTTGTAACAGAGTAAGAATATTAGAATAATCTTTTTAATACAGAATATACAATTTGCTAAATCTATGTCCTTCATCTGAAAGATTGAGGACAAACATTTCAAAATCGCCTCTATACACTTTTTCTATTGCTTAGTCAATCCAATATCATCAACATCAAAATTAGAATTACAACCTAAAATCATATCTTTACATAGACTTTTACCGCATCCCAGATATGGTTGAAATTATATACTCCATACATATACTTCTATCACTATCCTCAAACAAAAAAAAGAAAAAAAAATTGTACCTTATAAGTAAGGTATTTTCTAAATAAAAAATTATTGAAAATAAATTACTCTCACTTGAAGACAAGATTGCTCCCACTTGGAGATAGATTACTCAGTCGAATCAAACAACTCTTGTGAATTCGAAACTGATTCACCAATATACATAATATTAATTTCAAAAATATTACCCAAAATTTTCTCCCTGAAAAAAATATAAAATGTCACATCTTGTGACCCAATATCCATCCAAAATCTTACTTAAATACTTTTTGAACTATCATTTATATCTCAGAGAAACACATCTCTTTCATAACAAACTAACATTTTCAAACTCATTTTGAAAATCCAAAAACTTACATAGTTGATCAAAAGTCTAAGATAATCCATTTTTGGTCATTTACGTATCCAAAGTCTATACGATTCTAAAGGTACTAACATAGAGATAACTCCATTAAGTGACATTGCACTTAATCAACCTTATTTCCAAAAACAAATACACATATTGGATTGCATTATTTCGAGCCTCATCACATTCAACAATACTTCATTCCTTCTGCCCAATACACCGTATAGTTTTGGTGAATAAGGAATAGTCAATCGAATAAGAATTTCTCTTTTATTATCTAGTCATTGAACTCTAGTGATAGAGATTCTTGCTTTTAAATATTTTTCAAATTCTTCACTTCCATAATCTGAATTTATACTCCACTTCAGAAAAGTTTAAATCAATACAATATCTTCAATTTGAAAAAATCAGAAGCACAATTGAAATGCATGAATCCATCTATAAATATAATGAAAATATGAAGTTCCATCTCTATCCTTCTTAATCAGAGCCCGCAAAGAAATTCAGATGGATTTAATCTATGGAAGTTTAGTTCTTACAATTTTAAAAGGTTTTCTCAACTCAAAACCGCGAACAATTTCCCAAATATCTAGAACCATAATTAAACATCACCATTGTGAGTACAAGCAGAACTACTATGTATAAGTTCGAGTAAGAGACCACTTTTAGAAGAACAATAACTGAGATCAAGTTTAATGGAGTCTTTAATATTATCAAATAGGAGGTTAGTTTCTGCACTTTGCAACAAGAAGTTGCATGTACCGGTCATATAAACCTCCACTCCATATTCATTATTTGTATATATCTATTTTGTATCAAGTCAAAGACTTAACAATAGACTGAAAACACTTTTTGTTCTCATATAAAATAGATTTCTAATTCTTGGATCCATTATCCACGTAAGAAAAAATCAAATATGTATGGCGTTGATACGTAAACAACACTAAGAGGAACATATTCAATTGCAATATCCTTTAGCCTACCTACTTTCGAGCTAAGAGATTCAAACCTCATGATTGAAACACTTCAACTTTTACAATACTTGTCCTCTACCAAAACCATTTTTACGTACTTATATTTGATATGTTCTTCTTGGTTGATTTTTTTAGTCTCTTCATTATCCGCATTTGTTTTAGCTCATTTGAAACTTAAGATCCGAAATTTTATGCGAACTAGAATATTGCTACACAAGCATGTCCTTGAGATTTAGCAATGTCAAGCCACACGTCTTTTAACTAATATAGTAGGTAGTGTCATTAGAAAAATTTGACGCTTCAATTTGTAAGTCACATTGACCTTTAAAGTTTCATCTATTGAAAAGAGACCAGTTTGAACTTACTACTCACCAAAAAAAAATTGTGACCAATAAAAAATTGTCAACACTGTTAACCATCCAAGTCAGTCAAATTCGAGAAAATGATCATCTATAATAGAATTTAACAATTCAATCGCTCAAGTACTGGAATCTATCTTTTCCCGTACTAGACAAAGTTCTGATCTTTATTCTCTGAGTAGTATGACCCACATCAAATCTTCTATTACGTGATTGATGTTCTTTAAAACATTATATTCTTCTAGTACACTCAAAATCTTATCATGCCAAATATTATCGCATTTATTAAGGTCAACAACTATAGATTTTGATTCTTTTATCAAATTTTAGAGAAATTTTTATCCTCAATCAGTGCATGCACGTATACAATTTCACATTAACACAAATTAACGTACATGATAGTTCAACGTTAGGCATAGAGTCGAAAGTTTACTATATTCTCAATCATCGTTCACAATCCTATTGTTTCATTATTATAAACTTAATTTCATAACACAAAATTTCATAAGTTTTAAGTGAGAATTACATTAACTCTTTCAACTTGAAAACTCCCACTAAATTGGTAAATCAAAATAGTTATATGTGAGATTTTCTCTAAATCATTCAATCACAAAACTATCACTCAACTGACAATCAAGGTTTAAGTAAGAATCTCACTAATTTTACCGACCTTAACATTCATAACAATTCACGAATTAACAGATATTATGTAATTCAATAATGTAATTCCATAATGTGCAATAAAAACATAAATATCTACATTTATCCAGTTATAACATATATCATAAATAATTCTTCCAAAAAATAATTTCACTTATAATCGAATAATAAAACTCACATAATTTAAATTTTATTATACAGATTCTCAACTTCACTTTAATATCCGTTGAAACAAAATCCCAACAAATAGGAAGTGATATCAGAATTCTCATATTCTACTTATCACCAAAAAAATGTCCAAAAAATATTCATGTATTTCACTATGTTATGTTTCAGTTCCATTTATTAATTTTAATAAGCACTTAGCTTTTCAACAACTTTTATAACTTGTTTTTCTACCTTTCACTCTAAGAATGTTATAAGTATGTATAGATCCAACCATATCTAATCAAGCACAAAGATACAAATTAAGTCACAATGGATCACATAACCATATTAAAGATTCATACAACTCATGAACATATAAAATGTAGTATTTTAAATATTTTCGTAGTAATTTTTATTTTCAAAGAAAACGAGAGTACTAAAAATAATAATAATAAGAACTCCACTAACCAAATACCATTTAATAAATATTCTTGATTTAATAAAAAATTTCAGAATTTAATCAAGTAAAAAAAAACTTTTAATACTTTTAACAAATTTATTTTAAGTATTAAATACAAAAAAAAATATTTTTTATTTATCCAAAAATTAATTTAATTATAATAAAAAATCAAAAATAATTCAGGGACCAGTCTGCAATTTTTAGAATTGAAATCAAGTTTTGCACTCGCTCTCACGTGTGGAATTTGCAATAATTTTGTTAAACTTAATAAAAAAAGGGGCGCCACTTCACCGCCCTCGAAAGAACTTTTCAATTGGTCATCCTAAATAATTTAGTCATTTTGAGTTCATCTTGTAGTCAAATTTTACAAAATTAATGTTTAAAGGCCACACTTGGGACATCAATAGATAAGCCCGAGGGTGAAAATGGCCCAAAAAAAAAGAAAATCATGCAAAATTTTAGATTTTTAACTAAATTTCGAAAAATCATAACTTATTCATTGTAAGGCCCAAATTAATAATCTTTATATCATTTGAAAGGTCTTGAGAAGATTTATCCAATCATATCAAATGAGAAGCATAAAATACAATGTAGGAAAAGCTATGATGTGATGAAGTTTCAAATTTTACCAATTTTTATGCAAAGAGTCAGATTTATATTCAAATTTCGGAAAGCCATAACTTTTTAATTTCAAGGCCAAAATTAATGATCTTTATATAATTGGAAGCAATGAAGTAATTCGAAGTATACTTTGACATGAATTTTGGATCAAATTTCTTACTTGAAATGATAAATTTCAAGATCTTTATGTGGTTGAATTACATTGTATTTCAAAACTTCAAAATCTATTTTTACTATGGTCCCAATCCAGATCACAATGCAATATAATTATTATCCACAATCTAAACGCTTAATTTTGTGAGTTTTCAAGACATAAAAGTGGTTCTAGACACTTTTCTATTTTTGAGTAATTTTCCATACAAATTTCGCTTATTTTCTTTCATCTTTTTATCTCTCAATTGCTGGACAAAAACTGAAAGATTTTTTTTTTTTTTATGAGACTTATGGAAGGTTAAGGGGAGTTATAGATTTGAAATTTCAAATCACTCCCTCCAACTCTTTTGATATTTTGTGGGTCGGGTCATATACATGGGTGATCCATGACCCATATTTTCTGACAACAACAAATTCATTCAGTTCCTCGATAGTTTTAATCTATAAGACAACAGAAGAAACCCACACCCTTGGATGATTTTTGTTGTCTGGTTGTGACAGTTATTGTTACTGTTTCTTAACTAGTTCAAACTTGTACAAACTTTCACATTTCGGCTATTTAAAAGCATGAAAAAATTTACTGGTTTGATACAGTTAGATTACTCTTTTTGTTCTACAATCGAGTGGAGAAAGGTTTCATAAAAGTGGGAGGAGTAATCAGGGATGATGATGGAAGTTTTTTGGATTCTATATAATGATATTTATCTCCAGTTTGATTTAATTAAAAATTAAATTTTGAGTAGATTTTGATAAAAGTTGATGAGATATATAGTTGAAAAGTAGATAAAAAATTGTAAATTCCATGAAATTTTTTATTGAAACTGTGTTCGAGGAAAAATGAATTTAAAAAAAAAAAAATGAAAATGTAACCTTCAATTTTCACGATATAATGGGTTTCAAAGAGCTCATGTAGAGATTTGTATTACGTCAATTCAAATTTTCTCATTTCAACAAATAAAGAATTCAGAGTCGAGCTTGGCTCTTCAAACCTACACTCTTTCTTTTATTATTTTATTTTATATTTTAATGAAAAAGAAAAGTGAAAAGAGAGAAGAGAAAATTATCTAGAACCCTACTTTCAAGTTTTAATTTAAAAAATGAAGTACTAGTTTTTTTCTTTTATCAAAACTCATATATACCCCATCTTATCACATCACATCCCACCCCACCCCACCCCACCCACACCACCACCTATATATCTCCTAGCCACAAAAACTTAGGTCTGTTTGATTGCAAATGTGGAAAATGAGTGGAAAGAAAATATTTTACTGAGAATTGAATTGTCTAGAATTTATTTTACGGGGAATTGTAATTAATTGTGTTTGAGTGGTATAATTTTCCACCTGAAAAATGTTGAAAGTTTGATATCCGTTTGACTTCTTTTTTATGAAAATTGTCCATTAAAGTGATAATTTTTTCTATCATTACATCTAGAATTTGTTCCAATTACCAAAAAGTAAAAAAAAAAAAATTAATTAGAAAAAATTACTCTACCAAATAACATTCGTTTGACTTTGTTTTGTATAGAATTTGTCAACAAAAGTGAAAATTCTTTTACAATGGATGATAGAATTTGTTGTCATTGCTTTAAAAAAAAAAGGTGGAAATTGATTTTCCACCTAATAGCTGGGAAAACAAAATCAAGCAAATGAGTGTCAAAGGATTGTACTTAGAAAAATGTGGGAAAAACAAAAGTCATGCAAATTTGTGCTATCAAATATCCTTAATTGGCTGAAGTTGTAAAATATTTTCTTTTTCCACCCATTTTCTAGGCTATCAAATAGGGCCTAAGCGAAGATTTGTATGGGTAATTGGAGCCCTGAAAGAAGTTAACGGCTTTTGCATTCGCTAATCCGATTGTTTCAATCCAGACCACTCTCTTAAAATATGCTTCAAATTGATCCATGTTGGGACCCAGTCCACCGTATTTTCTTAAATAAAATCTTTGCTAAGGGTCCGTTTGATTGCAATGGTGGAAAATGGGTGGAAAGAAAATGTTTTACATGGAATTGATTTTCTTATAAAATGTTTTATTAGGAATTGTAATTAATTGTGTTTGATTTGTATAATTTTCCATGGAAAATGAAAATTTGGTGTCCATTTGACTTCGTTTTTTATGGAATTTGTCCATTAAAATGATAATTTTTTCTATTATTGAGTCTAAATTTGTTCTCATTGTCAAAAAAAAATTTTTGAAAAAAAAAAATTTGAAAAAAAAAAAAATTTACCATACCGATTATCATTCGTTTGACTTTATTTTGCATGAAAGTTGTCGATAAAAGTGAATTTTTTTTTACCATTGTGTCTAGAATTTGTTCTCATTGCCAAAAAAAAAAAAAAAAAACAAACAAACAAAAAAAAAGGTGGAAAATGTTTTCCAACCTATTAGGTGAAAAAACATTTTCCACCATTTGTGCATCAAAGGGTTGTACCTAGAAAAAGGGAGGAAAACATTTTTCGTGGAAAATTTCGCATATCAAACAGTCAAAAAAGTGAAAGTAGGAAAATATTTTTCTACTTCCCTGGAAAACTCCGCCAATCAAACGGAGCCTAAATTCTTTTTATATTTGCGAATCTAGGAAATTGACTCCCATAATAATAACAACCATGCTACAAGTACAATTTTTTTGACAACAAGTTTGACAATGTGCCACATGTTGAAGGTTGATTGGCCAGTTTTTAAACATCGCACACTTTCCCGCCCATTCGAATTTGAATTAACATTGATTGTCAAATACATTGTCAACTAAACATTGTACACAAAGCATTATTCTAATAATAATCCCAACGAGATGTCCATCGACGGTCGATAAACAAGTCCAATCATGTATAAAGATGATATGATTTTGATCAAATGATAATAATAGTTGGCCAATGGTATCTCAGTTCTAATGGGAACATGTGGTGTATCAATTGTTGGTTAAATGCATAGCACGATACTTCAACTTCTACATAGAAATTCTTTTTGAATTCCTTTTCCACTTATCATCATTGAAAGCATGGGTATTTCAAAGAAGCAAATTGGGTGATGACATGGTGGTTGCCAACGAGAATGGGGTGGGGTGGGTATTGATCGTGACCAGTTAATTGTATGATTTGTGACCTATTAATTGTGTGGTTTGCAACATATCAATTGGGTAATTTGTGACTTACTGCCACGTCAATGTCAGTAAGAATTCCCCGTACTCATGGCTTTTTTCAATATATTATTATGACCTATAAATTGTATAATATGTAACTTTGATATTGTGTAATTTATGAAATAATACGTAATGTGACTATACTTTGTTTTATTTCAATTATAACTCACAACATTTATTAGATGTCACAAATGTGATCACCTATTTTTTGAATTTTTTAAAAAACTTTATTAATTTTAAAATTATATTCTTAAAACTGCTATTTGGTGGGAATTAAAATCATATTTTTATTAAATTTTGATAAACATTGATGAAATGTATGGTTGAAAAATGTGGATCCCATAAAATGTATGGTTAAACTTAATTGCTGAGTTTGACTTAAATTAAAATTTGATTTTAATTTATATCAAATATGGGCTTGAAGATATTAATTTTTGCTTAGTGAAAAGACCGCCGAGTAGGTACTAGCCCCGCACAGACAACGTTTTCTACATATCAGCCCAACCTAACTCGATAAAAAAAATCATATCTACATCAGTACAAAATAAAATTTCAAGATTTACTACATGACATTTATAATTCAAGCAATACTTTGTGATATGGTAAATATTTTAAGAAATGATATATAATAAATATAGATAAAAGTAGTGCTTGTGATTGAATTTTATTTTTTTAAATGGCCATAGGATTAAGCTGATCATTCAATATCCTTTCCAAATCAATGCATACAGAATTCAAAAAATCAGAATTGGGCAAACGAAAAAAAAAAAAAAATATCATATAGAACCTATTAATTAAAAAATAAAATATCTGTAAATAATACAATTTGAAATTTATACCTTATATACTATATAATATACAAATTATATTTACAAATATTACTTTCTAAAATTACTTCCCAAACCTTTTTGCAATTGAAAAAATTAAATTGGTTATGCGTGCATTGCATGTCACCACATCAAAACGAATTCAAAAATTCAAATGAAATGAACTCCATATCATTGCTGGTACAAAATCATTTTCCGATTGATCACCATCTTCAATTTACATCTATTATTTTGCATCCACGACTGCCACTGATTACTTTATCGATTGAATTTTCAGAAATTGGGGAATTCTATAATCCCTTTTTAACATGTTAAAGGTAATTGCACATATTGTGATGTGATAAAAATGATGTTGCACATGTATAGTTCCTAAAGGGTGACTCAACTTTACATTTCTGATTTCGTAATATATCGTTTGGAGACATCATTCAAATGTTAAAAATTCTTTTTCATGTTATATGTGTAACATGTCACATATTTTATGAAATTTACAATGTACAAAATGTAGAAAATTTTTCGATGCCGAAAAACATACAATTGCAACGTAATTGTTTAAAAAATGAAATCTTGCAATTATAAACCTAGAAAATATGACGACAAAATGGGATAATTATGAATTTGCACTACTAAGCAGTGATCGAAATGAAGTAGATGTACATGCTAAAGAAATATGTAGTTAATATTCCAAGACATATGTTCATAATACTATGATTTCAAAACAAAATACAAATTAACCACAAAATAAACTAAACTAAATACATTCAAATTTTTTCGAACATTATCAAACTAAACACAATGATGTAGAAGCCCGAGTTTATCCACCGTTATATCAAAAGTAAACGGACATCACAAAATCATGAAATATGCATCAGCCAATGGTGGACTTCTATTTTTTTTTTTTTTTTCCTTTTTACTTATCGTATGCATTCTTGCCTTCCTTACGTACCTTACATATTCCTTGGGACTAGATTGGCATCCATTTCATATTCCTGCAGATTTTCTCATTTCCATACTTGTTTAGTTGACAAGCGGGGTCTTTCCTGGTATTACTTGGGACAAAAAAAAAATTCTAGCATTTGATGTATCATATAATTGACGATGAACTATGAGTAACCAGTCATGTACAAACCACACTTATATCTCAAATGAAGAAAGATTGTGTGACATTCGAGTGTATAAAAATGAAGAAATATTATGTTACATTTGAGTGTATTAGAACTTTTGGTTGCTGGTCATCAAGGAGAAATCTAGGACTGTTGCAGATTTTACTTATTTGATTTTTCTGTTACACCAACTTTGACTAAACAACAAAATAGCAAATAGGCGCAGGCACAAGGACAACTGAATAGAGACTGATCTCCCTTGTGTATTTAGCAAGAAAAATTTTAGTTTACAGTTTTTTTGCACAGCCATGTGAGGGGACTGTGTAAATGACTGTAAAAAAAAACTGTAAATGTAGCAAAGTTCATTTAGCAATGGGTAATTCCCCAATTACAGGTGCTATTTTCACAGGGTCATTACCAACCCCTCACTGTAGCACGGGCCCCACATGTGTTAAAAAATTGAAAAAAAATACCACCCTCCTCCCCTATGTGTCTTGCCTGTGAAACTACCCACCCCCCTCCTCCTGTACTTGCAGCATCACTCTTTAGCAATTTGAGATCAATTCTATCTATTCTATTTCCAACATAATAATGCCAATTTTTTGGAAAATATTGAATATTTATGAGATAAAGAGAAAGTAGAATAGATGCGATTTAAACTTTTTTTTTCTTCCTCAATAGTCAATAGTATTGGGCTATGCAAAACCAAATTATCAATGAACACCGCTCACCGAAAGAATGTAATTCCCCTCGATAGCTAATTATGTTAAACAATTAGGATCCTTGATTTCACTGGTATTATAAGACCCACAAAAGCCACACTTGTGATACAACCAGTGAAATGGTGCATTTCTTTTCTTATCACAATCATTGCATAATACCTTCTGGACATATCAAATGAAGTTCCTCAGCCATTAACAAACAACTGAGCAAAAAGAAACATTGGTAATGTGAAATTGATGATTACTTGATGTTACTCATATAAATTGTTAGGATTTGATGCCATTTGTGACATTTGAATTTCCTAACTAATGGGGCAATGATGAAAATGGGCCAAGCCCAAAAGCTGTTGAAATGTTTTTGTGGAAAACATTGCCCAATAACTCAATCAAGAATCAAGCCCATAACCCGAGCCCAAAAGGAATAACCAAGTCTGTTGCTCTGGACCGTCGGATGGGATCTGATCTAACGGTGGATGGCTTAATCTATATATGCTGGTTGACTGTTCATTATTCAGCGAGATTTTCCCTTTCACCCCGTTCATTGCTTTGTGCGAGAAATTCTAGAGACTTCTTCCTCCCTTTTGTGTCTTCGTGTTCTGCTCTGGAGTTTACTGCCTTTTTTTTTGTGGATGGATTGAAACATTTGGTTTCTAATCTCTGTTCTGTGTGATATTGCCTTTGTGGTTGAGGGTGTTTGGAGGAGTAGATCGTTTCGTTCGAAGGTGTCCATTGAAGTAGCTTCTTGGATTATTTTCTTAGGGCTTTGGGTAGTTTGTGGCTGATTCGAGATTGTACAGACGGGTACAATGTCTTTGTGAATTTCTGAGCCCATTGTAACTTTCGGATTTCCTGTTTTGTTAATCTGATTTCGAATGTTCTTGGTGAATATATTTCTGCTTCTGAATGGTATATTCCTTACATAAATAATCATGCCTAATTGAATTACGTGGCAGACGGTAAGGGTCCCACCTTACATGACAACACGTACGACCCTGTTATACGTATGGAGACGACCCCTTTCCCATGGAAAGAAACTAAACCGACCCCATTTGGGCAGACGCCCCATGTAGGAGCCGGTCTTTAAGAGGTGGTCACGAGATCCTTGATGGGTAATGCTACATGTACACACACACTTTTACACAATCTTTTACACCTCTCTCACATGGAGGGGGGTCCATGATTATTTTATTATGTGTGGGCCCCCTTCCATGTGAGAGGGGTGTAAAAGATTGTGTAAAAAATTGTGTACACTTAGCATTATTCATCCTTGATAGATCTTGTGGTGAAATAATTGACAAGACAATTCACTACCAACGCCGCCTTTGTGCACTAACGCGGTCAAATCCCACTTGCACAAACTAGGACTTGTGGATGCGAAATGGGTCCTAGCATTTAATGCCATGATTAATTGATGCGTGCAACAAGAAGAGCTAATCAATCCGATGAGGCCATGTTGCCCTGTCATCCGACGAGTCTCGTTTATCATGCTCAAGTATAAAAACTCACACTTAGTGTCATTCAAGGTTAATGTAAGTTTAGACCCTCAAGCCTATATTCTTACTATATATAGTACTACTCCCAAGCCGACCCCCTTTTTTGATTGGAGGCTCATGCTCTAAGCTCCCCCATATCCTATATTATTAATTTGGCTGGTTCGACCGTTTAATTAAGACCTTGCCCAAGTGTGTTAGGATTTAGCTTATGTGGACGTGAGAGGTTTTGAGATCTGTTCGCCACATCATTGATACCATTTTTGGGGTCAACACTTGACATTCCTATATTGTTCTAGAAGTACACTGAAAGCCATTAAACTTTTAAGCATGCCAAAATAGAGCTGGATATCAAAAAAGTTTAGCCTTTCGGGGAGTCAGCAACATTCGTCCTCAAAAACAAAAACTTGAACAGAATGGGAACAAGTAGAAAACAAACAACAATCTTAAGCTATATTCCAAATAAATTTAAGATTGCTACACGAATCTTTTTTTTTTTTTAATAATTCTATTTGATCCATCAACGTAGAGATGTGAACAAAATATAATTTAATTATCTTAGAAGAATAATAGTCTGGAAAAAAATTTGCACATGCTTACCAGAGAGAATGCAAGAAACTCCAAACTTGCTTTATGATAGTAAAAAATAGACTGGTTAACTGGTCCTCATTATTGGCTATTGGATTTAATCATCACAATGAAATTAATTTTCCTTTCAAGATTAAACCTAAGTGAATAATGAATCTTAAATCACCTTGAAATTATTGGATTTTTTTTTTTTTTAAATCCTCACACATAATCATCACAAGAGGAAATTAATTTTCCTTTGAAGATTAAACCTAAGTGAATAATAAATCTTAAATCACTTTGAGATTATTGATATTTTTTTTAAATCCTCACACATAAGGGTGAGATGATAATCTTGATTGAGCTATTAATGGCTTAGCCAAGTGCTTTCTCCTTTGAATCTTCTTCTTTATCTTGCTTAGGTGCATCTCTTTTGGGAAATATGAAAATTTGGCTAACCCTAAAACTTGATAAATGTACTTACAAAGGGCATATTTATAATATTCAATTCGGGTTTTATAATTGCACAATTTTTTTGGACTTTATTGTAGTATACCAATTAAATCACACACATTTATTAGAGCCAAGAGAGGGACCTAATCGAACTCACAAGACTCAAACTCCAATAGATGTTTCTAATTGGGTTAACTCTTGACCGATTAAGATACATTTATTAATCCCAACTTATTCTACAAAAAAATTGAAATTGCATTCTCGAGTCGAGTGGCAGTTATGAAAGAAATTTATGATCCGATAATAATATCCTCTAATTATAGTTCCACAAGTCAGCTTTTATTTGACCGTCAATATATTGAAACCAGCAAAATGACCATTTTGCCATTCAACATGTATTACCCTCTAATTCCTATTTTCATAAGGCGAATTCATTGTGATCAAATCATAATGTAAAGTCCAACGATCTCATCGTCAGACTATTGAGTTCAGATTCAATTGCCTATAGAAAATACCTTAAAGTAACGATCATCTCATCATTATTATTAATAGGAATCACTATCACAAGTATATGATTTCTAATTGTTTCGGTCCAATTCCCAAAGCTTCAAGAACAATCTTCTAATGAAGACTTGACTCATTGGTACCTCAAAGAACTTGAAGTAGTAATTAAATGTACATTACTCACTCAGGATTTAGGTGACTTGTTTGATAATCGAGTAGAGTCTCATTTCGAGCGGTCACAAAAGAGTCTTATACAAGGTCCGGTTCAATGTGCATCAAAAACACATTATTGTTCTTATTCTCAAATCTAAACAAATCTCAATAAGAATAATGTAATCTTATCAACATAAATCATCTAACTTTATGTACCGATTTTGAACGACATATTTTGATCACGCACGAATTGTGTCTCACTATACTCGAACCATCGATTATACAATTTATGACATCTATGCAATCATGGAACGTTAGATAATTGTTTCAAATTATAATACGCGAATAGCCAAACTTTAATTCATAATGTGATTTTTCAAAATCCTACTCGAAAGGGCATCAAACTAACACTCACATCATTGATATTGGTCTAGATTTCAAGAAAGAAACTTAATCGATTTATACCTAAAGAGACAATAGAGATATAACTTCGTCAAGATGCTGGTTTGAAGAAGTCCGAAGATATTGAGAAGATTTGAAAGATTGAATGATGATTTTTAGGGCTTCCATTTTGTTGATGACAATTGTAATTATGTAGTTGCGGTGATTTGGGGATTTCGTGCATTAAGAGAGGCATTAGTTAATTAACATCTTGTCTAATTGAGTAATAAATGACGTCTAATATGAATAACTATATGGGTGAAGTACTTTTAGAGATTTCATATTTACTATGATATTAAAGTATTTTTTGAAATAAAAATGATGTATTGTATTGTTTGAATTTTTTCATAAAATGAGGTATGGTGTAATTTTCACTAAAATAAAATACAGGCCGACTAAACTATGGCCCAATCCACTTACTGCGGTACAAATTGGGACCGATCGATCAATCACTCAAAATATCTCGATTGCCAACCCCCACCCCCAAAATATCTGGTTTATCCAACGGAAATTCGAAGCTAGGGTTAGGGTTACGCTTGCGCTATCTTCTATTGAAATCCATCTTTGATATAACCATGTACAACGGAATCGGGTTGCAGACTGCTCGGGGATCCGGCACCAATGGATACATCCAGGCGAACAAGTTTTTCATCAGGCCGAAAACGAATAAAGTCGTCACCGACTCATCTAAGGGCTTCGAGATCGGCCAGGGAACTGCCGGTGTTACCAGGAAGGCCAACAAGGAGATCTTAGATCATGACCGCAAGAGGCAGATCGAGCTCAAGCTACTTGTGTTGGAGGAGAAGTTGACGGATCAGGGTTATACGGATGCTGAGATTACTGAGAAGCTTGATGAGGCTCGCAAGACTCTTGAGGCAGCAGCCGCTAAAGAGAATGAGGATGGAGGATCTAATGCTGTTGTTATCTCAGACAGGTAAGCATTTACATTTCTGGAAAAATTATGCATTCTATTTATGAAATAATGTTTCTTTTTCATATTTTTATGCATTAAATTCTATGAATCTTTGAGATAAATGGTGGAAATGAGCAAGGATTTATGTATCATTGAGTGCAACAGTAAGAGCCCAGCCGTCCAGATTATAAAATTCTTGGAAAGGTGAATTTGAGTGGCAAACTATTTGATAAAAGCACAATTTTTTAGAAGTTTTTGCTTGCCCTTTTTTCTCCAAGTAATTCTTGTGATTGAGTTGAAAAATGTGAATACTTAAGCTGATAATCATTATCCGATGTCCCCATCTTCTAAGCATAGATTGTTGCCATGTTAGAGTTGTAAATTTTAATTGTTTTATAACCAGTTTGAAAATAAGTGAAACCAAAGTAGGGACTGAAAGTGAAATCACTGCAATATGGATTGGATCCTCTATTCGTATTATTTCAACGATTCCCCATCTGCTGGAGTGAGACTCGCGTGGAACACTTGGTACCTAAGTGAATACTGCATTATGATTGTAGTCAGGGTCTGGATCCGAGGGACCTGTAACAAAAGAAGTGGAGAAAAAGAATTTAGACATCCTTGAGTGTGTTTGGTAGGGATTTTAAGGAGAAAAATTGATTTTTGAATAGTGATATGATGAGAAATGTGTGGTTGAAAAAGAAGAAAAAAGTATTGATGTGATGGAAAATATTATTTTATTGAAGAATGTGTGGTTGAAAATGAGAAGTGATTTACTGTAGAAAAGGAGAATTGTTACCAAACAGGCCTCTTGTCCGTAACTGTACCTTAATGTATTGCGTAATTAAATGGATAATTGGCACAAAACGTCCCTACCTTTGAAGGGTTTTGTGCAAAACGTCCCTACGTTTCGTTTCATGGTGCAGAACGTCCCTTACCTTTCACATTTTTGGCACAAAACGTCATTTTTCCAATTTTTTGACCATTTTACCCTTCTAATAAAATAAAAAAAAAAGAAAAGAAAAATACATAATAAATTGCAATTATGGATCCAAACTTTTAAAAATGTGCAAATCAGTTACAAACATGAAAAAATCATCACCCCCTAAGCTACCACCTTTGAAGGCAAATTCCTCAACCTCCGATCATCTTGGCCGTCGGATCAACATACCACCTTGAAACCCTCATTGCCCTCTTCACAACCCATCCAACCACTAGCCCCAACTCCAGCGGATTTGGCTGGAAATCAAATTCAAAAATTACAACGCATGCAACCCGCAAGTTCACATAGGCAAACAATTCAGGCGAAAATTGAACCTGCTCTGGGCGTAATTGGGTTTGACCCGTTAGTGGGTCAGTTGCTCCTAATGAAGACGAACCCAATCCAGGTGGTCCGCGACCCTCAGTTGGCCGAACGGCGCCGAAATCAGAGTTCTTCAGAGCATAGAGATGAGCTCGCGACTGGCGCTGTTTCATGAATTAATTCAGTTTGATGGTGTGTTGTTTGGAGTGAATTGGGGCCTTATTCTGTCTCTTGGACCTGGGCAGACATTTCGTGGTGGTCCGCGACCATAATGGTGGCCAGAGGAGAGATTTTCGGCAGGTTGCAGAATTTCGATTTGCTGGTTTTGATGTATGATTTCGGGTGTATAAGTGAATGAAATGAGGAGTTCTTGGGTGGAAATTGTAGAGGATGTTGCGGAGATTAAGCTGGTAGTGATATCCGACGGTATTGGTGGCCGGAATGAGGTGAAAATTGGGTCCATAACCTGCGGCTAGGAGATTAAGAGATTTTTTTTTTTTTGGTTCTTTCTAATATTTTTATAAGTTTTGGACTCATTTGCATTTTTAGAAAAGCCTAGAAGTAAGATTGTAATTTATTCTGTATTTTTCTTTTCTTTTGTTTTTGTTTTATTTTAATAGAAGGGTAAAATGGTCAAAAATTGGGGGAAATGACGTTTTGCGCAAAAAATATGAAAGGTAGGGACGTTCTGCGCCGATAAACGAAACGTAGGGACGTTTTGCACAAAACCCGTCAAAGGTAGGGATGTTTTGTGTCAATTACCCTAATTAAATTATCAAATGATTTCACTTTCAAACAAATTGACAGGCATTATACTCTAGGCAAACTAAAGGAGGTATGCAGACGTAAAGGAGATGCTAGATTTAGAGTCCAATAAGGGCTAAGATTGAATTATAACTTTGGTTTAGTTATATTTCCATCAATATTATTCCTGAGCAAATGAATTTGAATTTGACGAATCCTTGGAATATTTCTTTATGAACTTTAGTTCTTATCGTTAATATATTTGTTTGTTGATACTTCATCTGAGGTTGGCCTTTAAAGACAAGATTCCTCTCAACTTATTCCCACAATTATTTATTAGTAGAATTGAATGGAGGTGGCTTCAATTGAGAATAAATTAAGGAAGGACAACTTAGTTAATTGAGTAATGTTTGCATCCATCAAAATTGTCTCCCTGTTCACAAGACTAATAGTAAATTAGAAGAGAGAAGGGTGCACAAAAACTGAAGTGCGAAAACTGTAATTCACCAGAATGATATGATCTTGGTATGGTCTACTGTGGTTGCAAAACATGTGATATGATTGTATTTTTTGGACAGTCAAACTCCAAGTTCATTAGCAACAAGGATATGCTTGTTGCTTCTTGTTGTAAATGTAAAAAGTGATGTCCTAGCTATTTACGGTATGTAACGTGTTGTAGATTGTGGCTATCTTGCAAATATAAGTAGTGGATTCTTTAGAGCTTGTTTGGGAGGGATTAAAATCAAATTAAAATTGAAAATATAGCCGTTATTGTTGACTTTTATTAGACGGGTGAGACCCAATAACGGCCATATTTTCAATTTTAATTGGATTTTAAGCCCTCCCGAACGGGGCCTTAATATATATTAATGATGCCAAAGCAAGATAAACATAGTGGAGCACAAATGACATACATATGCTCCTCAAGTCTGTTGCCACAGCTTTTCCTAGCTACAAAAATATTTATTATAGCGAACATACATTTCATGGTAGTAGGATTGTACAAGTAATTAATTTTTGTTGCGCCATACTGCTTATCCTAGTCCTTTTTGGTTTTTCCTTTTCAGGAACAATTGAGCAAAAAAAAATTTTCTATTCTAAAATGTTTCCACAACTGAAATTTACTAATCTATTTTATTTGGATGGTGATAAATGCAATCATTTATCATGGATTCAGATTCTGGATATGCTTCGTTGCTTCACTGTGCTTTGTAACTAGCACAAACTGATTGCTTGCTGAGCTTGGTGCTTTTATAGCTTTCAAATTTTATAAGTAGCTAATTCATTTTGAACTAATATTTTGTGTGTCCGTATCAGGGTTTCGAAGACACAGACTCATCAGATTGCCGCTTTGAAGGAACGGCAGATGGAAACTCTAAAAGCTGCTCTTGGGATAGGAGTTGAAGTTGACGAAAAAAAGAACCAGCGTGATGCTCAGTCCCCAAATTCTGAGGAAAGTGATGATGAGGATAAACCGAGAAATGGCCGTAAAAAGAATGCTGCTGCTGCTGATACTAAGCTGAATGAAACAGATGTGGAAGTTGAGGAGGATGATATTCAGAAGGTTGTTAAGAATAATATCTCTCAAACATATGAATCAGAGCGCCAGAGGAAAGGCGAAAGTAGAAGAGGACGGAAGAATTCATCTGATTCTGATAGCAGTGGGAAATACATGAAGGTAACTAAGAAAAAACAGGAGAAAGGTAGTAAGGGGCAAGATGATGATTCTGATGTTGATGCTAAGACAAGAAAGGAAAAATCATCGAGAAAACATAAGAAAAATAGAAGATATGATAGTGATTCTTCTGATTCAGAATCTCAGTCCAAGTCTGATACCGATTCAGAATCAGAATCTAACCATGATAACTATAGGAAATCTCGTAGGCGACATGATTCTGATGACGAGTACAGTTCTGATGAAAGCCCCATACATAAAACACACAGTTCAAAGTTACTTTCTAAAAGCAGGCGACGTGATTATGGTGATGGATATAGTTCTGATGAGAACCCTAAACAGAAGACTCAGAAGTTGAAGCAGCATTCAAGGAGCAGGCATCATGACTCTGATGAAGAATATAGTTCAGACGACAGGACTAATAAACAGAATCAGAAGGCGAAGCAGCCTGCGAAGAGCAGGCGACATGATTCTGATAATGAATATAGTTCTGATGAAGGCCCCAAATATAAGACTCAAAGAGGAAAGCAGACCTCAAAGAGCAGGCAGCTTGGTCATGTTGAGAAATTTTATTCTGATGGGGAGGAAGACGAGAGAAATCAATACGAGCAAGGGAGAAATCAGCAGAAAAATTACAGCCCAGAAGAAGATGAGCCTTTTCCCATCGTTAAGAAGAGAATAAGTAGTGAGAGCAGAGGCAAAGTTGGTCGAAGGTATGATTCTGAAAGTGACTCTGAGCTTACAACCAAAAGGAAAAAGGAGAAACTTGATTATAGTGATGGGCGACGTGATACTTACAGGGATGAAATCAAAGCTGGCCATGCCAGACAAGAGAGCAAGACCGAAAGAAGTAGAAGGCATTATTCCCAAGCTGACATTGATGACCGTAAGAGCGATGATTTCCTTGAAAACAGAAGGATGAGAGATTTGAAGCATGTGGGTGTTAAAAGTAAGTCTCCTGAGAAGAAAAGTAGCCGTCACGGTGATGATTTGGATGCCAGAGTTGTACGAGGTGGAGGGAAAGGTCATGCACTTGAAGTTGATGATAGAGGTAAACCAAAGAATCAAGCTGATGGATTGGACACATTCAGGAATCTAGAGCAACTTTATAAATCAAAGGGAGATAGGTCAGGAGATGGAAGTGAAGAGATAATGAGGGGCAAGAGGAAGATAGATGATGAGAACAAGGATGACCAACCTGAAGGGAAGTTAAGAAGGCGGGATCCAGAAAAAGAAGCTGAGCACAATGGGGCTATGATTGAATTGGAGAGACATAGTAGATCATATAAGAATAAGGAGGATCACAGCAGAGGCTCGAGGCTAGATAGATCTAGTGGACATGGTATTGATGGTGGTGATCGCGGGGATATAAATAGGACTCGGAACGAATTGCGCCATGGAAATAGGATTGATGATCGGCACTACGAAGTTCATGGATCAAGTAGAAGAGAAAAGAGGGATGAAGAAACCTACCACAGCAAAAAGCATGAAAGGGATGAAGAGGAAGAGTCATACAGGAAGCGTGAAAAGGAACGGGAGCATCATCGGGGAGCAGGGCGAGGAAGAGACCAAGAAGAGGAGCGAGGAAGTAGAAGGGATGAGAGAGATAAGGAATACAGTTCCAAGAGAGCTAGATATGATGGTGCGCGTTCCGGCAGAAGAAGATATGACAGTGGAAGTGATGAGGATAAGAAGTCAAGATACAGAGAGTAAATACAACTGATGTCTTGCATTTGGCAGAACTGATGGTATGTTCAATTTTTATTGCATGTTTGTTATATTCAATCAGTAACACTTTTCTTGTTTTCCTAGGGGGTCCCCTTTTGTAATTAATCTATAAGTTAGGATTCGCTGGGTACCCAAGTGTCATACATGATATAATTACATGGAATATGCTATTTGTACATAATGTCGTGTCCATAACGATATCCACTCCCTCACATGGAGGGGGACCCACTTTGGATATATTATATTTTATTCGAAGTGGGTTCCCCTCCATGTGAGGGGATGGGCACCGTTATGGACACCCCATTATGTACGTATAGCATCACCCTAATTACACAAGCCCTTTTTACCAAAAGGCATTTTACTTTGATTGATGCTGTTGACTAGCTGACAAATGATAATAATTGCCTACAACCAACGTTTGTTATCGATATTTTGGTTACTCCAGACAAATGGAAAATACTCGAGTATCTTCATTCCTTTGGTCCCTATTTTTTATATAAAAATTTGGATTTCCGGATGAATAAAAATTTTCAATTGATTTCTTCCAACAATTTTTAGTTTCGCTTGCCTGTACGAATGTGTCTCATAGCTTTGAAGTACCGCTAGGTCTGCCTAATGGCGATATTATTGGACATAAGTTTATTTTTGCATGAATGCTAATAGTTGAAAGTGTAGAAATACTGCCTGTTGATAATGAGCTATAATTTGAATGTTTTGTACTTCATTTGCTAGTGTATATGTTTATCTAATTTTGTTGCCAACTTTACTTGAGAGAGGAGATGGCATGTATCAAACTCTGATGTTATAACCTGTTCATGATTCCAGGGCTGATGGCGCAATACATTGGGTGTGTATTTTCCATTGCAACTGTGGAATGTCTAATATGTATAATTTGGTTTAAAATTGTTATGTAATGAATGCTATGGTGTGGAGGCTGTTCTGCTTTCTCTAGTTAGTTTTCTTCGGCACCTTTCTTTTAACTTTTGAAGGGAATGAACAACTAAGCAAACATGTATGCAGTTGCCTTGTCATTATTGTTACAAGTTGTTTAGAATTTATTGTATCGACTAGTGTGGATTAGCATCTCAAGGTCCTTTGATGGGTTTGTTTGTGATAACTGCCCAGAAAAGAAGTCGTATATACCAGCTGCTACTGCCTAAAGTGCTCGATGGATTAGCATCTCAAGGTCCTTTGATGGGTTTGTTTGTGATAACTGCCCAGAAAAGAAGTCGTATGTACCAGCTGCTACTACCTAAAGTGCTCGAGAGTTCATTGATCAAAATCACTAGCCCCTATGTTCAAATTTGTCTTCAGATGTGTTGATTGCGAACTATATCTTATCTAGGTGAAGTGGATGGATTAGATATATCCGACTAGGTTAGCGTGTTGTTTTGTTTCAATACGAGTGTTGGTATGAATTATGTTTTAAAATGTATTAGTTTCAGGACGTTGTAATGAGCTAGAACACAGAGAGAGAGAGAGAGTAACACGGTATAAGTATAATTTTAAACTTAGCACAACTATTGTAGTCATTTAATTAGCAAAAAATCTTTAGTAAAATCTTTTAGTAATTATAATTAAGAAAATAACATATTAAGTAAAATAAGCAATTCAAAATAAAGAAATTGATTATAATTTCGTATATTAGAGGGCACAACACATATATTGTATGAAATCTTATATAAGAGAAACTGTATGGTGCAAAAAGAATTAGCTTTAATAGCTTTAAAACTTAATTTTCCTCAAACTCAATTCTGCCCCCATTTGGCTCCCATTATTTCTTGTTAAATTATAATTTATTTTTCTTTCTTCTTATCAATTACACATTTTTCAATAAAATAATATTACACATAAATTAAAAAACTTTTCCTTTTTTTTTTTTAATCATACATTCTCCAAAAAATTATTATTCATCTCATTATAATTTGAAATAATGGGGGGCTAAACGGGCGCTCAGTTGCATACTCCAAATAAAGTATTTTTGTACGTAGACCCATAATTTCGTACTTTTTAACCATATATTATTTAATAGTTCACTTTTCACAAATTCTACATCAAATGGGCTCTTAATTATGAATTTAGGTCCAAGATAACAATGAATACGGTGAAAGAACAACAATTCCAGTTAACAGATATTTTGGGAGTACCTGAATGCTTATATATCTTGTTTTCATCATCCAAAACTGCTTTATTCCAGGGATTTTTCTTCACATCTTCTGAATCACCCTAAGTTTAGCACTCCGACTTCGGGTGTTTAGTTTCTCCTCTTTTTCGGATGGTGTTATGGGTCTCTTCGTCAAAATAGTTGCATCCCGGCCTCGTACCATCTGTTTAATCCAAGCTTCCTTTTCACTGTCGGAAGTATCAGTTTTTATAGAATCACCTTCACTGCAGTTCACGATATTCAGAAATGCTTGCTTTACAATTCTGTCTTCCAGACTATGGAATGAGATGACAGCAAGCCTTCCTCCGGAAGCAAGGGAATCAAAAGAGGCACGAATGGAATCTTTAAGTGTGTTGAGTTCATCATTGACTGCTATTCGCAAAGCTTGAAAAACTCTTGTTGCTGTCTTAATCCAACCTTGTCTACCTCCTGTTTAAATATTAAGTATGACACTATTAACTGATCAGAAGCATTCTACCATGTCATAAAGAAATGGAAGTTATGGAGAGCCACCTCTTGTCCAAGAAGTTGAGTTCCGAATTAGGTCAACTAGTTCTCTAGTAGAATGAAGTCCACCGGTTAAACGAGCCTTGGCAATTTTGTTTTGAAGAGAGTGCCAATTACTTTCTTCTCCATAATCACGTAAAATCCGTCCTACTTCAGAATCTGGCCACGAATTTAAAATGTCTTCTGCTTTCAAACTTGCCTGCCATAGAACCTCCAATTAGGTAATGGAAAAGATATTTTATATTTCGTTTTAAGGAAAAAGAGGATCTGATAATCTAAATTGGCTTGCGATTATCGGCTATTTTAATCCACGGACGTGAGGTATCAATCTTATTCTTAGTTTCCCATAACAAAACATATAAACTGAATTAAAACCATATTCGTGATGTTGCTCACAACTCAAATGAAATTTCCACCAAAAAGTTGGATGAGTTTAAGCATCCACATAAATTGTGGCATATCTCTACACTTGAAAAGCAATTATTTACTGTTCGAATATGTGGAGAAAAATCGTTTGCCAGTATCACATTAGATGATGGATAAACTAGGACTATCTGCCCAGAAGCCAAATCTATGGCTGTGTTCAAAAAATTGAAGAGTTGACTTGTAATGGAGGCCATTAAAAATAAAAAATGGCCTACTTCAATCTGGGCAATCAATTATTATCTTCTATTGGATGATTATAAGTAATTTAAAATGTACCTAGTTCATGAATTATATGGAGAAATCTAGGAAATTGCATGTTCTTTCTGCACTCTTCTAAATTAGTTTTCCACGCACTCTTTTTTCTTTATGTGCATTATGTCTACCAATATAAATTAGTTTTCCACATACTCTTTTTTCTTTATGTGCATTATGTCTACCAATATGAAAACTACTTCAGTTGGAAATTTTATATTGAGTTTTGCACAATAATGTCCCTAAAGCATATGGCCTTGCTGGAAAACATTAAGACACTGTTTGGTTTAGCTAAAAATCAGTTTTTTAGTAGATTTTAATAAAAGTTGATAAAAATTCTGTGCCTCGCGAAATGTGTGGTTGAAAAAGAGTTTGAGAAAAAAACGAGTTTTAGAAAATGGGGCCAAATGGCTAAGTATCTGTGCTCTTAAAAGTAAAGAATAGTTATTCATGACATATGACCTTAGTAGTGAGTAGCTGCAGTTACCTCAGGATTCATTCGCATATCAAGAGGCCCATCATTGAGCACACTAAATCCTCTTTCATAATTGTTTACCTGCAATCCACAAGCGAGTGAATGCATAAACATACTGTTAAGCAGATATATGAAGGAGAATTTTCTGATGTTTCTTCTACATCATAGTAGTGGAAAGGAAGTTCATCATGCAGCAACAGCAAGTACAGCATAGAATCTCATTTACAACAACCCTTTCTAGGACAGGATAAGACTGTCGTAGAAAACTGTGGCAATGAAGTTTGTGGTAAGTGGCTACATTTCAATGTGCTCTCCAACCACCTACCCATGAACAAGAACATAGAATACCTCGTGCATAAACATATATTAACGCAAAGAAGCATGAGCGATTAATGTCAAGAAATGCAAAATCAACTGATGAAGTTTTAAAAGCAATAACATAATGTTCCACATCAAACCTGCATGGATGACATTCCCAAGTCCATTATAATCCCATGAACACCAGCAGCCAAAACTTCCCCATCAATCTCATGAAGTACAGACTTAATACTTTTAAAGTTCTTCAAAAAAGTATGCACTTGTAAGTCTGAAGTTCTGTCACAAGAATCTTTGTGCACGATCCCTTTTAACCGAGATTGAGCCATCTCGTGTGCAACAGGATCAACATCTAGTCCAACATATAATTTCATCTCTGGATGGGCCTTAATTATCTGTATTTGTATCAATGAACCTTTAATTAGCCATATACACAGTTAAAAAGGGATAATATTGTCCTACATATTAAAATCCAAATAATTTCAACAAACTTATTTTCTAGTTCAATGTTCCATACATACAAAAGCTATGTCCTAAACTCAGTAGGATATATTACGGCCCCTTTTCTATATTTTATGAAACAGAAAGCAGCTGATATGCATTCCAAATTGCATTTAATGGTTTTGCATCTTTGACTCCAAATAAGAAAATTTATTCCTATTATTTCCTTAATCAAATCATGAAAAAAAAAAAAAAATACGAACAATAAGCAAATTAGTAGCCGAAAATACACGCTGAAGAAAAATTAAATCAATTCATTAATTTACTGACCGCAGAGGAATGGCCTCCTGCACCGAGAGTACAATCCACGAAAGACTCAAGGCGCACCGAAGCAAACACATCGAGAACTTCACCAAGCATGACCGGGACATGAACAGAATCTCCATTTCCATAATGCTTCAAGAAAATCTCCTCGTCCAGCTCCTTATCCGATCGCGTTCGTCTCTTCACCAATAAATTTGCTTCGCTATTCCATTTCTGCTCCTTCTTTTGAATTTTGGCATCTTTATTCTTGTTCTTGAGAGCGGCTGTAGTTGTTGAAATGGAAAAGCAAAAGGGAGAGAATTTAGGTGGGGAATTGGCGTGGAGAAATAACTTTTTTTTAATAAGCGATTTTGCAGAAGCTACTGCTGCTGAAGCCATAGATGGCGATGACTGTGAAGAAGGGGAAATCGTTAAGCCCAATAATCAAGTTTATTTTGTAGTTTGGGCTTTTATTTTGGGCTTATAGTTTGGGCTTACTTTGCCCTGTTTGGTTTGGGATAAATTAGATTTGGGAAGAATACACAAATAAGGTGTTTACTTTTACACATTTCAAAAATGCCAAAACATGTTCTAAATTTCAAAAATCAGGTTTCTTTAAAATTTTAATTATGAAATAATAATTATTAAATTAATTTATAATTAATATTTAATTCAACTATAAAATAATTAACCCACCCCCACCTCCACCACCCCTACCTCCACCACCCCTATAACTCCGGGACTATTCCGGCGACCGTTCCGGTCACCACTCTTTTCCGGCGACCGTTCCGACGACTTTTCCGATTCCGGCGAATATGTTAAGGTCACAGATCTATACGATTTGGTTACAATTTAAAATTTTTTAGGTCACAACTTAAAATTTTAAAAGTCACAATTTATTAATCGGTCACAAATCACAAAATTTATAAGTCACAACACTTATTTCGGTCACAATTTATCAATTTATTGGTACAATTAATAATTTTTAGGTCACAAATTAATAATTTTTAGGTCACAATTAATAATTTTTTGAGTCACAAGAGTATTTCTTAGTCACAATTTATTATTATTGGTCACACATCAACGAATTTATTGGTCACAATTTGTGACCACCACCATCACAACACCACCATCGTCATCACCAACACCACCACGTCCCAGCAACAAAAATCCACATTCCAATGCCGACATTTTTACCACCACACCTTCACCGCCACCGCCACGACACAGCATCACCGTCAAAAAAATCAACTGCACATCCACCTCTACCGCCCCACAAAGCACCCACCGCCGCACAACTCACGCCACTACCTCCACCGCACACAGCAGCACATCACCGCCGCACCCACCACCGTACAACTCACGCCACCACCTCCACCGCACACAGCAGCACATCACCGTCGCACCCACCGCCGCACAACTCGCGCCACCACCTCCACCGCACACAGCAGCACATCACCGCCGCACCCACCACCGCACAACTCCGTACACAGCAACACACCATTCACCGCACAACTCCCACCACCGCCGCACCCACTACCGTAAAGCACATCTCCACCACCGAATCGTCATCACCACACCACTCAAAAAATAAAAATAAAAAGGGAGAAGAAAGTAGCAGATCGCAGTGGGGCTACATATCGTGAGCGGGGCTTCCGTGTGCAGTGGATGACTGTGCTTCAGATCGCGAGCGGGGCTTCAGATCGCAGCAGATTGCACCAGATCGCACCAGATCGCGAGCGGGGCTTCAGATCTGGATCGCCTTCGTCGGAGTGGAGAGGGAGAAGAAATTAGAAAGAGAGGGAGATGCCTGTTAACAGAGACGGGGAGGAGAGAACGGCGGTGGGGAGGGGAGGAAAGAACAGCGGTGGGCAGGAGGAGCGAACGGCGGTGGGCAGTGGAGAAGAGAAAGGCGTTGGATCGGGAGGAGAGAATGGCGTTTGAGAGGTTAATTGAATTTTAGGGTTGGTTTGTTTATTTTAATTGGGATGAAAATAATATAATTAATATTAAATTAAATATGAAAAACCTGATTTATGAAAAGTTAAACTTAATATGTGGTTTATGAAAATGGAAATCTAAAGGTATGGCTGGCTGTAATTTCTTCATTAGATTTTTATTACATTTGGATGAAAATTGATCAAATATGTGGTTGAAAAGTTGATTAAAATTATGGACTTCATAAAATGCTTGATTGAAAATGAATTAGGGATAAAAATGAGCTTTAAAAAATAGGGTCCAACTTATTACAAAACGGACTTAGGCAATTCACGAAAGATGTGAATTACCCTCAGGCTTGATATCAACATTCACAGTGGTCCACTTTTCTCAGTTGGGTAACTTCAATGAATCGACCTTCTAAGGAAGTAGTCATTTCTAGATTATCCTGTCCCCAATAAGGGTTTTCAAGATGAGTTATCCGTTCTAATTTCAATTGTAAAAATTATTTTGAGTAGAATTTACACTTACAATTGACTTGTGTTTATAGACCCTAACACTTCCTTTCACGAGTTATGAGATTCCTCGTTAAATTCACACTTGAAGTACCTATCGAAAGGGTAAATAGGTCCTAACTTATGAGATTCACTAGTCAAGTTAGGAGATCCTAACACGCTAGTATTTATGTATAAATAAATAGAAATAGAGGTCACTACAAGTATAATCATTCTTTTAAAATATATCATATCAAACAATGGAGGTGTTTGAACTAAGAATGACAAAAAAACTCGTTCAACCCGAAACCCATGACCCTTCCTCCAACGGGGCGGGGATTACTCCGTTGACATTCCTAGTTTGAACCCCATTATTTTTTAAAAATGTATATTGAAATGGTAGGTTGATAGAGAATATATAATTTAAAAAGAAGATTTTTTTTTTAATTTGCATATAATATTATTTTAATAATGAATGTGTGATTGAAAAAAAAAAGAGAAAAAAAATGTATTTTGACAAAAATGGGAATCAACCATCCCCAATATTCCACAAAAGATAAACTATCAACAATTGAATTAATGGCCAAAAAACTGAGTATATTTTATTTATTCTTTCTAAAAAGTGAATTAATAGAGCTCTTTTTAACTGCTATTACTTTTTAAATTTTTTTTACATATTTGTATCTGAAAAATGCTATTCATCCCCAGTGGGGATGTATCCCCAATCTATGTGGATGTAAATGATTGGTTAAATGACAGGTGAAATTAAATGACTTATTTAATTTCATCTATCATTTAATACCACATTAACGTCACATAGATTGGGGATGTATCATCAGTGGAGATGAATATCATTTCTCTTTGTAACTTGATTACTTTTGAATGAGCTTTCAATTTTTTCTATTAAACCAATCAGTCTGATCAAATTCTTATAATATTGATTGGGTGTGGGGACGACAATTTTTCTCATTTGCCATACCAAATTTTCATTTATTCGCACATATATTCTCTATTGACGATTTTCATCAATTTTCTCCTTAAAACAACGGTTATACCCTCTAACGTAAATAAACTGAAAAGGAAAAATAGTTTATTTATGTTAGAGAGTAAAACGATCTTTTTACATGACATTAACGGCAAAAGTGGATGGAATTCGTCAATGGGAGAAAGATTGGTAATGGGAGGAGGATTAAAAATTAAGTGAGGGTCAAATTGACATAAACCATAAAGATTGAGGACAAAGAATGAAATTTACACTTCAGAGTCGAAAGTGTGCTTAGTCACATGCGGCCTTTTTCTAATAAAATTTTATCACTTTACTGCTCCTCCTCCTCCTCCCTTCCTCGCTCCTCCTTTGATTTTTACTTTCTCTGCATCTACTTGTGGGTGGATCATGGAGTCAGCGCCACCCAAAGCGACTGAGCCGCCACACCAACACGACCCATCCTCCTCCTCATCTTCATCTTTGGCACTTTCATTGGAAGGATCAGTATCGAATAATAATGTGCACGAGACCAGGTCCTCTCCGATTGCAGGAAATTCAATTCCAGGTCTTACGAGGAATCACAGAATGTCTGCTGCAATTTCTTTTCTCAATCAGCAAATCCAATCAATTCAGGTCATTTTCTCAAATTTCATATTTTATTTTTGTTATTCTGTCTTTCACACACACTGACACACACACACAAACCCACACACGCTAATTTGACATGAATTTGTGCAGGAGGAGCTGGATCAACTGGAAACTCTTGGTAGATCCTCGACTGTATGTGAAGAGTATGTATAGCCAATTTTTTTTTTTTGGCAAATGGTTTTGTATAATATGGTGTATTACTGATTTGGGATTTATTGGTTTTTTTTCAATAAATAATCAATAATTACACAATATTCATGAAAATTGCAAGAAATTGGTTATAGCTAACATTAAATTCATGATTAGTAATTTTGTGAAGTTTTTAGCCCTTGATTCTTGTTTTTATAGCAATAAAAGTTATTGGGTTGCTTGGTTTTAACTGAAATCTTATCTGGTAATACTGAATCGATTCTAGTAGAACAAGATAAGAAGAGATAAGAGGTTGATCAAAACTAACACTATATGAATGCATTAAGCCCATGTTTGGGCAAATTCTTTCAAAATACATTCTTTTAAAACTCATTTTCAACTGCATATTCTTTAATAAAATAATATTTTTCATCACATCAATAATTTTTCCTTACTATTTAACCACATATTTCCCATCATATTATTATTTAAAATACATTCTTTCCTCAATAATATCCATCAAACACACCCTAAATTCGACTTAGTTTGTTTTGAATTGACAGCGTATAAAGTCGAGAAAATGACAAGCATACAATGTAGTTTAGTCACTGATTATTCTCTTTGTTTGCATACTAACAGCCTGATCTCGAGCGTAGAGTCTGTTCCAGACGCCCTACTTCCGGTGTAAGAATTCTTCTCGACGTATTTTTTCAGTTTCATGGAGTAGACGACACTTTTGAGTAGGATGAATATGAAGTAAAATGTGATTATAGGGGTTAATTTTCTGCAGGACCAGAGGTCCGGCAGAGGTTAGCTGGGAACGGTGGTTTCAGGGTGCCCACAGCTCAGGAAGCCGTCGCAGACGGTGGATCTGAGATTAGCTGCTATCAGATTTCGCATGAAAGAAGCATTTTTGAATCGTCCTTTTCGGGTTCGTGTTCAAATCTTATTTATCATGTGTACAAGTAGAAACCTTGTATGGAAAAAGAAAAGTGACCACTACAATTTGTATGTCACAGAACAAAAATCTATCTATGAATTGTCAAAAAAAATGCTTGGCAAAAGATGTTACATTTTATCTTCAGAGATTTCGCCCGTGTTTACAACTTTGTAGCGAGTCAAACGCCCACAGTAAAACTTTATCACATCTTATACATCTCGAGAGCCCCAAGTATACAGAAAGAGGTGCAAAATTAGGCACATCGTAAAGCACTTTTAGTAGTTCATCTACTAGTTGGTAAGATGGCACACTCCCAACTAGCTCACTTGGAGAACGAGTCTTTCTGCTGATTTGAAGTTAAGAAAACGACCCCTCTGAGTAAAATGCTTCCTAAAAGTATCTAGGAGCAGAAGGTAACAAACTTTTGACATCAAGGACACAATTTTTGAAATGACCTTCAGTTGACTTCAGAACTCTCCTCCGGTCGGAGCCTCTCGATCGACTTTTTAGTACCACTAGTATGATACCCTCCTAATCTCTCAATTATTGCATTCTAAAAGATCAATTGATGCCTTCTATGTGCTAAACAACTAAAAATGAAGTACTATAGAAACTCAATAGAGAGAACCATAGTGCCCAAATACTCATCTTTCATGAGGGATTTAATTGAGGATTCTCCTTTGGCTTCTTGCCTTCTACTCAGCGTCTTTATCCTGTCCTTTTATCTGCAAAAAACAGTAATAAAAATGTTCAAGAAGTTGAACTGGGTATCAAGGATTTTTTCTTTGTAAGGCGAAGCGTAAATCTCAGGACGCTTTATAAATCATTAAACATATCCATGACGAAGTAGATTAAAATGTCTAGCCTTGCAAACAAACGAATTGATCAACAAAGTAGCAAATAATCACCAATTGTAAACAAAGTCGTAACAAAATGCCAGTGTTCATGTACTATGTAAAATATGGTACTAGAATAGGAGACCAATGTTCCCTTGCATTTCACATTTTTATTTGGACACGACTTCCAAGGTGCATGTGACAAACTTTTGGGTAACCCTTGGGACCTAAATAATGCACCCAATGGAGGTTTCAACTATGCAAAATCAAATAATGAGACAATTCAATTTACAATTTTTTTGTACGAATCAATACAAAATTATCCAAGAAATCAAGATGTACATTACAAAATTAAGCCCCCATTTGGTGAGGATTAGAATTAGATTTTTAGTATATTTTGATAAAAATTAATTAAACACGTGGTTGAAAAATTGTGGGTCCTATGAAATGTGTGGTTAAAATTAATTGTTGACTTTGACTTAGATTAAAATCCGAATTTTAATTTTCACGAAACATGAGCTAATATGATATCTTCATTTAAAGAAATTGGATTAAAAATCAAATTTTTGGACACAGCTTATTATGGAGGATTTTATCAGCCCAGCAAAGACTTGAATTCAGTACGCACGATGCATGAAAATTGTTGTTGGTTTGGACAATAAAATTCATAATATCAAGATTTTGCTTCAAGATTGGACAAAATATTTAAAGTTAATAATTAATTAGTGAACCTTTTGTACTCATTTGCCCTCCCATAATTTTATGATAGGATCAAGTTAACAAGTATAAAAAACTTAAAAAAATCCCTATACATAATATTAAATGAACCCCTCGGGTACTTCAATTTATGAGTGGGAAGTGCTACATGTATATAATTTTGTACATAATGGTGTCCATAATTACACGTGACACTCGATTCAACCTTTAATTCAAATCTCACACTTTCACATCAACAGTCAAATCTTGTCCACATCACATTATGGACACCATTATGTGGCCAAATTATTTACGCTTAGACTTTTCCTTTATGAGTAAACCTAATGTGCATCAGTGTATATAACTGTCCTCACAATATTAAATAATATTTCTAATGTTAAAGAGGAAATATCGATGTTGTAAATCAACTATCATTTTTCTTTTTCTCAATTTTCACCTTTTTATCATTTTCTTTAGTTTCCAAAGTCAAATTTCTATCAGAAAAGAGAGAACGGAACACAGTTTCACCTGTGTTGTGATGGCTTTGCTGCAATAACTTTTTCTGTGAATGTTGTTTCTACTTTTCTTTATCAAGAATCTCCGTTGGTAAAGTAGATTGTATAGTGCTCGACGATATTCAAAAAGAAATATTCTATTTACAATGTTCTCATCCAGGATTGCAGATTCCTTGGGTCAACATGTATATGATTCTGTCTATTAACAAACTTTTCATTACATCCCATGTGGAACTAAGAAACAAAAAATCAGGTCAGTATTTCATATAATTATCAAAGAAAAGACAGCAAAAATTTAAAAGGAATGTTGTCTTGCAATATGAATAGCTTTGAAACTTCAGGAATATCCGAATGTATATACAATATTCAAAACTTTACACGTTATATCCCCTTCCTGAGCTACATGTGGATTCACTTGCCCAGTCATGCTCACTCTCAACCAACTACAAATCGCCTCCGGCATATAATGCATGTACGAAAATGCTCGTAAAGAGGAGAGGAGAAATGAAGAGATAAATGGAAATGACAACTATACTAATCGTCAAAATTGGAGACGCGGTGTGACGAATATACACTTTTGTACATTGTGGGCAGCTTACTGCAGTTAATCTCTTCCACATGATTTACATACTCTCTGAAAAAGTTCTCTTGAGCTTATAATATCCAAAGCTTGATTCAGCCATTTAGCTTTGCTAAAAACTGGCTCAGATTATATTCTTCAGTGTACTGTGATTGATCCCAAAGTTCCTCTAGTCCACCAAGAATGGCCTTAAGTCCCTTGCCACCACCCGGTGATTTTTTATCGCCTTTAGAGTTTTCATCCAACCGTACTGATTTTCTTGTTCCCTGAAGAGCATCTATACACACGCACAATGTTTATTCACTGGAAATGTCTAAAAGTAACGGGATTAAATGAAGTAGTTCATAATCTGTAGTAGTCTATGATATGATCAAAGTCACATATAAGTAAAAAGTAAAAATACCGAATAAAAATGGAAGGTAAACTGAGCAAATACCTTTTTGCCTTCTGCAGAAGTAAATAGATCCAGTAACTGGTCTGTGTTCATTGTATTCATACTTGCATTATCTGCATTGATGATGGCATTAGCAATCGAAACTTCGAACTTTTGGAGGCTCATCACTTTTTCTTCCAAGGTGCCCCTCATGATGAGACGGTGAACATTGACAACTTTCCGCTGACCTACCTGTCCATTGCCTGCAAGTATGTCAGAAACACAAGTCATTTAATTGAATGGAAATAACAAGGGGCAAATACCTTCCTCAAAAAGTGAATCTCAGACTGCAACTTCTCTCTCTTGAAATTATTTCATCACATCAGTGTATATGTGCCACAGAAAGAAGTGATTCTACCCATTCGAACAATGCCTCTTACATAGAACATACAGTCAAAGGCTCCCTTGAGGTATTCTTTATAATCAATCAAAGATGTAATGATCAAGTAAAAATGACTCTTAGAGTGAAAGATGTTTAGAATAATGACTGAGAGTCGGCAATTTTGATTTTTGATTCATAATATCTGTGACGGAAGTGGCAGGTGAAAACAAAATATTACATTCCAATTTCCGTGTGTTAATAAACAAGACTACCATTTACTGGTAAAAGTTCCTAAATATATTCGGATCAAGCCATGAAAACAAAGTCCATACCTGGTGATCTCGCATGGGATTCCAGCCATGCTCCATAAAAACCAGGGTATCTGCTGATGTCAGATTCAAACCAAGCCCACCAACTGCAATTATGAATTATGAGATTTAAGTTCCAGTAACTTTTAAACATTCACCAAAAGCCCATAAAGCAGAACTGTAAATGAAGTCATTGTTCAAACATTAGAAAGTTTAAGCTGTTAGAAGGGCCTTATGTACATCATTTAAAGAGTCTTCAACATGCCCTACACATATAGGCAGGGTTCATTATTTTCCCCATCAATAGTGGGGTCTGAGTTGAAGGTTTTCACTATTTTAAAGCGCTTCTCTGTTTGAACTGATCCATTCAACCACAAATATGCAACACTGCTTCAAAATACGAATAAAGCAGAAAAAAAATTCATGATGTCAATAAACAAGACTCTTCCAAGATATTTCTTAGCAATAAAATTTACAAGATTGAATGCAGGCATATTCACGTATCATTAAATGAAAAACACAATAAATGGAGAAGCCTCTACATGGGCAGAAAGTCCACAACAATTACAGCAGACTCCAATATCATCACTTCCTAGCTAGAAAAGATGAAAACAATAGTTATAGTGAAGGTAATTGGGTTATTTATGACAAGAAGAACAATGAAATATATCATATCATAACTAAATGCAGCTTGAAAGTGTTCACACTATAATAAGACATTGCTAGGAGGGATCAACATTTATTTCCTTTTCTCAATAAAATAAAGAAAAGCATATAGACGAAGAAAACTCACCTTTTCATATGGGTGTGAAACAAATCTCTTTCAATAATGTCCAAAAGGGCCTGCATAAATTGACACAGTTATATGTCAGACCAAAGCATACTGTACTGATTAAAAACTTTCATATAGCAGCAGAATAGAATTCCCTCTTGACAGAGAATAAGAAACGATTAAAAAAAGCAGCAGCAAAAGTTACCTTATGCTGTGCAAATATGAGAACTCGATGCTGCCCAACACTAATGGGTCCTTCAGCACCTGATGCCTATTCCACATTCTTCTAGTATCTCCTGAAGGGCAACAATTTTGGGAGAATAGTGCAGTTTATGGAGTTCTGAAGCTATGCAGGAACTAGCAGGAAAGAGTTCTGTCGGATGAGGTAAGAGTGACTCCGGGATTGATTCACCAAGGACAAGCAATGGATGACTACAAAGTTTTAACAAGTACTGAAGTGCCTAAAACATAGAGAACAGTCATCAGGCAATAAAATATGCTGGCTTGGTCATAATTCACAATTACTTTCCAACTTGCCTGGAAAACATGAGAAGATGCTTTGGGTCCCTCTCTTTTATCTTCATTTACCTTAACCATACTTGAGATTTCTCGTCTAACATGTGAACCAGAAAACTGTTCATATAACTTTAACTGTACAGGACTCAGGTCACAATATCTATCCTGAATGATCTTCTCTGGTAAATCAGACAAAACTTCATCTTTTGTTCGGCGTAAGAGGAAATGCATAACCTATCAGAGGAAAATCCAATGACATTGTCTGATAAAGAACTACAACCAAATGTCAATAGATAAAAAAATAAAAGAATGAAATTAGAATCACACACCTGCTTGTGCAGAGCTTCCATGGCTAGTGCACCTGCTTCAGCATCCTTAGCTGAACATTTAGAATCCTTAGCAGCTAGCAGCGGTTTTCCATAAGTAGCTTGAAACTGCTTAAGAAACAATGGGTTTGTCATTAGATTCCTGATCTAACACTTGAAAGAAACAAGTACTTCATAGAGTGTTTGTTGAGCTACCTCATCTAAAAGTTTATTTATTAGAAAGGGAACAAATTTATTTATTTTACATTTTGTATTCAACAAGCCCAGTCACGTGTGCATAATTCTTTTTTTTTTTTTTTTTTCCAAAAGGTACAAATGGGTTGCAGCGGGACTTGAAGTCATGACCTTTTGTTGTTAGTGAGGGGACAAATTCATTTATTTAAATTTTGTCTTCAAAAGTGTTCTAGCAGTGAAGATAGAAACACTTTTCATCACTTCTGACAATCAGATAATAAGAAATTTTTTACACAGTTGACTCTCTTAAATTCAAATACTGAACATTCACAACAAAACTGTAAAATGAAGTCAACTGATTATTATATGAAGATGTATGCATGTACAAACGTGTAAACCAGAATTTACACATTGCTCCACTTTGTCTAACAAAGATATTTGCAAAATAACTTCTACAGATTTTTTGCATGCATATATTTATGTACGTTTTTTTTTTTTTGGTGTGTGAGAGAGAGAGGGACGGGGGATAAACACACCACCACCGTAACCAAAGATGGAAAAAGTAATATAGGCTACATCTCATACTTGTCTTTCTGTTCCAAGAAATCCTGGCATGAGAAATTCGAAAAGAGACCACAGGTCCAACACATTATTCTGCAATTAGATATAGAAGTTTCGTCAGGCAAAATATACGAGCTTATTTTTTTCAACTGAAACCAAAATTGATAATGAACCTGGATTGGTGTCCCGCTCAGTATCAGACGGTGCTAAGCCTTCAGTTGTTTCACTGCAACTGTAACTTTGGACTTTGAGTTCTTTATTAGATGTCCCTTGTCCAAGATGCAGTAGTTCCAGAAAAGATGGCTGAGAAAATCAATATCTTTGCGGACTACATCATATGATGTTACAATAACATTGTGCTTGTCAAATTGTGGCTGAAGAGACAAGCGCTCTTGAGCAGAACCAATGTATTGAAGTGTTGTAAAAAGAGAAGAATCAATAAACTTCTCTATCTCATACACCCAGTGTCCAACAAGTGTTGATGGACACACTATTAATGATGGTGGTAGATCATTAGAATTATTTGCAGCAATATGCTCTGCTATATCAGATGCCATGATTGCCGATGATTGAAGGGTTTTGCCTAGGCCCATATCATCACATAAGATGCCATGAAGGTTAAATCGACTTAAAAATGCTAGCCAGTTTATGCCTTCATGTTGATACCTGAAAACACCAAAGGTATCAATGTGCATTAGATCATAAATCGAATAAAAGGGAGACATTAGAGTAAATGTAGAATTACACAATACCACACATTGCATCATAATTACAAAGGGAACGAACTGGTTGAAGTGACTTCAATGGAGATAATAAATGAAAAACAGGAGAGAAAGGAAAGAAACTCAAATGCAAATGTCATTTAACAAGGATAGATCAAAAGTTATCTCACTTAAATCTTAATACAGATGCAACCTTGGATGCCACAGCACCTCGTATCAATGTTGGTTTATACTTTTCCACCATCCTTAATTCTATTTTGTTCTAAACTATGTCACAAAGCAACTACTCCATCATGGTTTATTGCATGGTGTGGCAGCAAGTACGTAAAGAGGAAATATAATAACATGCTGATACTTAGAAAAAGAGAGCTAAGATACCTTCCCAGATTGATAACACTGATTAAGCTTATGCTATGCTAATGTTTATAAATGGTTCAACCACTTTTTATCCACACATTTCATAGGACCGACAATTATTACCCACCAATCCACCACTCATTTCTTTCTATCTATAATTTAAATTGTTTCTAAAAATTTCCCAAACAAGCTTTAATTGGTAATTCATGTTTACAGAAAGTACATAACACAAATAAAAACCCGAGCACAGAGGATTTTTCCAATGCTTAAGCTGTGTAAGAGGAGCATGTTAGTGCAAACAGGCAAAGGCCACACCTTGCTACACAGATTCTTTGTGAGTTCTATTTCTTGGAATTTGAATAAGTACCCTTTTTAATCATCTGGAAACTTTTTCATATATTAGTTATTTTTATTAAAAAAATGGTGTACAAAATATAATTCTCGTAAATCATTCTCCTACAGCATCAAAGATCATTATGATCATATTACCTAAAGTGGAATGTTTTTCCAACTGTGCCTAGCAAGCTGAAAATTTTCATGATGTGATATTCCACTAAACCCTAGAGGATAAACCTACTGACAAATATGCAACTTAATATCATTTAGCACGTAAGGAACACCAGGTTAAAAATGTCTTCTAGCACGAGTTTCATTCCACCATGATATTTATAAACTTTATAACAAAGGCCAGCAAATTTGTAATTACTCTTGCAGGTATTTAGCCCCTGTTTGGGCTCCATTTTTCCAAAAATGCATTTTCTAAAACTCATTTCCAACCACACATTCTCCCATAAAAAAATGTTACGCTTAAACCCAAAACTGTTCCTTATTTTTTAATCATATATTCTCCAAAATGTAGCTACTCCAAAACAAATTTTCCCCCCAAATCTCATTTTAATGGAGCCCAAACATGGGCTTAATTAAATCATAAAATAAGAACAAATGATATATTAAACTAAGCCTCAGAGGCTATTTCCACACAAAACAGGTGCTCAAATGGGCTAGATAATTGTTACTCAACTGAAGAGGCATGAGAGAGAGAGAGAGAGAGAGAGAGAGAGAGAGAGAGAGAGAAATTGGGTTATAAGAAACAGATAGTGAATTTTGCCAATCATAAATACATCATTTTGAAAGACAAAAATTTAGAAAAAAGTGTAAACCTAAGGTTTGATATATAAGTAACAGAACTAAACACAAAATCGTTATATAGAAAATTCGATTTTGTATTGCTATAGACAATTACCTTCTCAAAGTTACTTTTAATTCAAAGGAGAGTTTGTAATCATCAATGTGGGAGTTGTCAACTAGTTGCTCCAAAAACTGTGCATCTTCTTTATATCTAGACAAACGTCCAGTCAGGCCAACAGGTGGGTAGATGCCATGTGCTAGCCGAAGAAGAGGTACAAGGGCTGCAAAACTATGTGTTACACTCTGTCTGACAGAATGATCAGAATCACCCATGCACTTCAGAAGAAAAACAACTAATAAAGAAGCATAAGGGACAAGTTCCAATCCCAATCCCTGCACAATCAAACTAACAAGCATGCCAGCTCCTTGACTACCATGCACAGATGTCATATCTCCTAGCATTGGAACAGCATTCTCAATTACAGCACCCATGACATCCAGTGTCATTGATTTGGCGATTGCTGTGATACATCTGGAGGCAGATAATCTCACAGCAATATGAGAATGGCGAACACATCTGAAAATGCATGGTAGAAGAGTGAGCAGTTTTGGCCTCAGCGTCTCATCCAGTAAAGGAGCAATAGAACGAACTACCTGCCTCAAGACAAAGTGAGTAGAAAAAGAAAAAAGAAGCATTAGAAAATCATTTGATCGGAGAGAACCATTCAAGGAACAGCCATTTTCAAACTATGAAAATGCAAAGTTCTATGTTAATTCTAAGAGGTTCCGGGAATACGACAAAGGTTGAAACAAATCTCATATTTAACAGCATTAGTTTCTTCAGACTTCTAGTCCATTTCCAAAAATACTAGTGAACAAAAATATTTAACTAATTCTTCCCAAAAAAATAAATAAATATTAGGGGTCACTTTGCTCATTAAGCGAAAGTTTGGGGGCAACTTCTGGAACTGAAAATCAATCACAAAGGTGGACTTTCCTTAAATGCACTTGCTGAAATGAAACTTGGAAGAACAGATGGAGTTTTCCAACCATCAGCCAAAATAGATATGAATATAATGTTGAACTCATGATGATTTGCTCGTGACTTATGAACTATTATCAAGTTGCCTATTTCGCAGGATGGCAATCTCAAAAGGCTTGTCCCAGTGACTTTTGCGTGATGGACATCTAGGAATTGGCCATACAGAATAACCCTGTTTATGATTTACTGACCATGCGGCTCCAACTCCTATAATTCTTTAATGCTTAAAAATCCATCTAAACAAACACATACTAATAATTGCTTTCCAGTGGCGGAAGGAACTCAAAATATATAAAAGTATTAAATTAACAGCAAATGATGATCAAAAGAGAGGTTTAGATAAGAGCAGGTGGACAGAGTCATACTTTGAAACAAATAGTATTTCTTCACAGAACTTTAAGCGTGTAAAACACCCAAGTTGGACTGCATAAAAATAATTTCCCACTTGCAGGTAGGTTATTTTTATGTTTTTGGCACATTTCCTAGGGCGACAGAATGACCTAATCCCCATCTCAATATCCACTACATTACAAGAAAAAAAAGACTAATTTTCTTTAAGTGAGTACAAATAGCAACTCTAGCAAATGATTTAGTGTGTACCAGACAGAAGATACTGTAGTAAAGAAGTTCGAAGCTCTTACCTGAATATTGTTTATTAAAATCTGAGGATCTCTGATAGACTCAATAGCTTGATCTATCAGTTTTTCAGCTTCTGATGTCACGCATTCAATAGTACAAGGCTTAAGGAATTCCACAAGACAATGCCATATCTTTGGAAGTTTCTCAAACAATGGACCACCAAACTTTACACACAAATATTTCAAAGCAAGTTCAGACCCACGTCTGCTAATGAAGCCCTCAACCCTTGATCGGTCTTCACCAAGGGAAAGAATATTAGCCTTTGATTTGTGTCTACTGCTACTACTTCCAAAGAACAGAAGATCTTGGTCTTCAATTACCTCAACAGAACTTAAGACCACAGCTTGAGGAGTTTCACAAGGATCCATACATGTCAAAGTACAAAGATTCTTAATTAGTTTGTCATTTGGACCAGGTTTGCGTTCAACGCAGTAATGTATAAGCTCTGCCAGGCCTTCAGCTGCCTTATTTTGCAGTATTTCATCCTATAGAAGTGATGTCACACAAAATTAAGACTGAATTTAGGTGCTTCCAAAACGAAACACAAAATAATTTTGATTATGTTACCTGTTCCCTTTTGACAGAAGCCATCAAAGGTAAAATAATTGGATTAAGTTTTGAGGGAAGCTCTGACATCCAAACAATTGCAGCAGCCGATAGAGCCGAGACTGTAAGATGCAAATTATTCTGCATATTACCCATATTCAGTGATGTAAACATTAGGGCAACCCGAAAAGCTTATCCACAAATAGCAAGAAATAGATGTCATAATTTCTATGAACTTAAAAAATAATAATAATATATATATAAAGGACCTGTGATTTCAAATAAAAAGCAAAAAAATGTGTAAAGTGAACTAAAATAAAACTCTGAATATATTATACACTTCTATACTGCATCTCAAACATACCTGAACGCATTTTAGATATCCAGCAGTTGTCAAAAATTTTTGTTTCAAGGACTCCAACTCTGCACTTACATTCCTTCCATTAGATTCTGTCCCAGATGCTCAGTACTTACAAACAGAAGTTGCGACACAAAATTGATCGCATCATCTGCAGTCAAATTCTCAAAATCGACTTTAATAGATGACAAAATATCGTTACATAAGCCAGATGCCTCTGTTGCGTTATACAACTGGCTGGCCTCATTCCGCATTTTAGTATACGTTCTTGAAAGTTCAGCATAAGGTAGAAGTGAATCTTTTGTAGGAAATGCAGGGTTAGTACATGCTAACAAATCCAGCAAGCAGTTTCCGAAGTTACTTGAGATACTAGAAATAACTTCATCGGACTTCAAATGATCATTAAATTCTTTGAACCAAGATATAATAACCATAGAAGCCTCCTGAAATATTCAACAATTAATATAAACACGTTACCCAAGCACATTCCAGAATATGAAAAGGACATACACAATTGATTATGTTCCTTACTCAAAAAGTATACCTGACGCTGGACTCCAGATAGACTGATAGAGAAGTGAACCCCCTCCATAAAGCATCAACCACACATTGTAAGGATGCTCCATTTAACTTAGAAGCCATAATGCCCAAAGCGGTTGCGGTAACTAATCTTGTGCAAGTTACTGAAATATCCAGATCAGCACCAACAACTATCTTACCAGGGTTGGTAGAAGCATCTCCATTTTTCTCTGATGACGTACCTTCTGTGGATTCTAAAAGTTTGCCTTTGTAATAATCATGTTCAAGATTCACAGCTCTCATTTTAGCTGCAGCTTTAAAGTGACTCTTACGAGGCAAGGAAGCAGGCCAAAACATTTTTGTAGCATCCAGCGGTGAGCCATATGGAGTAGTTGCAAGCTCTATCCAAGAAGATAAGTACAATTTTGCAGCACTATCCAAGTCCTCCACTCGGCACTGACAGCATTTAAAAGAGCATTTTAGCAGTGAACAACGTAGAAACTTAACTATTGCTTAAATGAGTAATAAAGAGGGGTACAATATTTAACCAGAAGTAGAACCCATACTGAAAAATATTCGAAAAAGTATTTTAGCAACCTAATAGCCATATAAAGAAACTTCTGACAAATGCATCAGCAAATTTGTACTTCAATAATATACAATTTATCATTTGGAAATATTTGTAAGGAGACAAATAAGTAAAACAAATTACCAAAAGTATCAAACAAGAATTAGACGCTAAAAAAAAAAAAAAAAAATATATATATATATATATATATATATATATATATATATATATATAAGCTTTAGTGTGATCCTTTAGTTTCTGTTTCAGTTCCTTTTAGAATATGTTAGATTCCGCGAGCAGGTAGTTTCACTACACATTTGAAGCTTAATTGCAATCCTTTAGTTTCTATTTCAGTTCCTTAATGATACTATTACTTTGACAATATCTAAGCAAAGATCAATATTTCAGCAAACAATACGGTGATGCAGCAAGAAACCTGGAGTAGGGATTTCCAAACTCTCTCCGAGCATTGCAGAATTTCCTCATTTGACTCAAGCAGCAAGTTCTGGAAAACAATCCTGAGGGTATCACCAACAATGAAAGAAGGCCATAATGAGCTAGATGCATCAGCAATGCTTTTCTTTTGACCAGCTTCAAGCAAACGTTCCTGCAGCAAGGGAATTCATTTGCTTCACTTTTACTTTCGTCCAGGTGATAAATTAAAGCAGATACTCAGACTACATCATTGCATACAAAGAAACAAATATTAGAGACAACCTTCCACCATAAGCATAAAATTGTGGAAGAATGACAAACAAACAAGCGCATTTCAGCACAAGTCAAAATAAAATGCAAAAAGGAACTACCAAAGTGCGAATAGCAGACAAACGAATTGAACTGATACTATGTCTCATAAACGGCCATAGCCTTGGTGCCAAGGTTGATAGCATATAGGGATTTTCTAAAGTACTTATTCCTTCTCCATGTAACGACCCAACCTCTCACCAGAGCCGTTATCTTACGTACTGTCCGCTTCGGGAAAGCCTAGGCACATCTTACCCCACACGGCTTTCTGACGCGTCCCCCAAGATTCGAACCCAAGACCTCCATCATATGGGAGACTTAAGTTGAATCTTGGTACCAATTGGGCTTCACTTAAGTTGAATCCTGGTATCAATTGGGAAACCCAATTGGTACCAGGATTCAACTTAAGTCTCCCATATGATGGAGATTTTGGGTTCGAATCCTGGGGGACGCGTCAGAAAGCCGTGAGGGGTAAGACTTCCCAATTGGTACCAGGATTCAACTTAAGTCTCCCATATGATGGAGGTCTTGGGTTCGAATCCTGGGGGACGCGTCAGAAAGCCGTGAGGGGTAAGATGGGCCTAGGCTCTCCCGAAGCGGACAGTACGTAAGATAACTGTTTCGGTGAGAGGTCGGGTCGTTACAAAAAACACGCATTTTTTTGTAACGACCCGACCTCTCGCCGGAATCGTTATCTTACGTACTGTCCGCTTTGGGAGAGCCTAGGCCCATCTTACCCCTCATGGATTTCTGACGCGTTCCCCAGGATTCGAACCCAAGACCTCCATCATATAGGAGACTTAAGTTGAATCCTGGTACCAATTGAGCAACTTGTCCAATTGGTACTAGAATTCAACTTAAGTCTCCCATATGATGGAGGTCTTGGGTTCGAATCCTGAGGGACGCGTCAGAAAGCTGTAAGGGGTAAGATGGGCTTAAGCTCTCTCGAAACGGACAGTACATAAGATAACGGCTCTGGTGAGAGGCCGGGTCGTTACAAACTTGTCCAATTGGTACCAGGATTTAACTTAAGTCTCCCATATGATGGAGGTCTTGGGTTCGAATCCTGGGGATGCGTCAGAAAGCCGTGAGGGGTAAGATGGGCCTAGACTCTCCTGAAGCGGACAGTAAGTAAGATAACGGCTCCGATGAGAGGTCCGGTCGTTACAAAAAAACGCGCATTTTTTTTTGTAACGACCCGACCTCTCACCGGAGCCGTTATCCTACGTACTGTCCTCTCTAGGGTGGGCTTCTGCCCACTTATCCCCTCACGGCTTTATGACGCGTCCCTCAAGATTTGAATCCAAGACCTTCATCATATGGGAAACTTAAGTTGAATTCTAGTACCAATTGGGCAAGTTGTCCAATTGGTACCAGGATTCAACTTAAGTCTCCCATATGATGGAGGTCTTGGGGGACACTTCAGAAATCCGTGAGGGGATAAGTGGGCAGAAGCCCACCCCAGAGCGGACAGTACGTAAGATAACGGTTTCGGTGAGAGGCCGGGTCGTTACAATCCATTTGATCAATTTCATTAAGATCTTCCAATTTCTCTCCCAAGGTGCCAAACGTCTTTGGGATCATTTCCTCCTGAGAATAAATTTCTGCCAACAGATTCATTACACTGTGACACAATAAAGACACATCAAGAAATATTCAAAAAATCCTTAGGATGTCACAAAATTATAACAATTGTCCAACCGGAGTCACACAAATACAGAGGCCTTGCAACAATCTAGAACCTAGCCATACAACCAAATATTTAAAAGCAATATCTCAATACCCAACATATACTAAAAAATGCAACAAATGGTATGTTAAATGATGAGAATTTCAAGTTTCCATACATAACTTAGGTAATCAAATTTTTGTAAGCTGAAATTTTGTATCTAGTGAATAGAGTTTGATAAGGACATAAAACAACAGAAATACAAATTGTCAAAAAGAAAAAGGTGAAAGGTAAAGCTACACTATAAATATCGTATGCATATCTAAAAAAGCGTTAACCACTAGCGACCTACTGTAGACGCTCTCCCCGGATGGAGAGCTCTCCCTTAAAATCCAAACCCAGCCACCTAGCCATCAACCCACCACACCCACCACCAAACTCCGGCCTCACGCCAGCAAACTCTGGTCAACCCGACCAGGGAAGACACTCGCAGGCGGCGGCCCTAGGTGCAAACCCTAGCGCCGCCGCTCAAGATCCGGAAATAGCCAGCTTTCCGTCCACCTCCAGGGACCACGCGCCTGACCGGTCGACTCTCCTCGCCATTCCGACCCCGTCGAAGGCGGGGCTTCTCCCAGGTGGCGCGCCGGTGACTGGCAGACAGCAGCAAGTGCGTGTTCTGCCCAGGCCATTCCAACCTTTCATTCCATTGTCGGATGCACCATTTCAACGGCATGCGAATTTGTCTGGTACAAAGGAATTTCATCTTCGAGTTGGAGTGGAAGCAAATGAATTTTTTGTGTCTATTAATGAATCTGGTGTTGTGAAGTTGACCGAATGGGGACCGAGGACATCAAATGCAATATATATGGGGAGGTTTGGAGCCTTGTGGATATTGAATATGATGGATAAAGTGAGGGGGGCGAGCAAGCAAGAGGAGTTTATTGCTAAGTTTACAGAGTCATCGAGAGCTTTTATGGCTCAGCGGTGTGGTAACAGTCGAGGTAGGTATCTGACGATAGCACAATATGGGGAGAGGCGTCGTAAGGAGTGGTGATGGTACCGGAAGGTGCGAACAGAGAGGGATGGGCGTCGATGCAGCGAATGTTTCAGGCAGTTGTCGATTTTTTTGTCACTAAAGACAAAGTGGAGCGTCAAAAGGTTAAAGTCATCAGTCAACAAGGGAGGACATACGGTGCAGTTACGGCAAACCGACGGGTCGAGCAGAACACGAAAAAGCCAATGTCGTTACAAAAGGATAGCGAGGGTCATCCTTTGATGCATAAGTTGAAGGAGACAACGCCAGAAGGTGCTCTAAACAGTTCATTGAGTAATAATGAAATAAGGGCTCGCGTCCAGGGATTGAAAGGTGAGGTGGATGAATTGTTGAGGTTACTGGGAGGTGGCACTCTAGAGGGCTCCAAGATGATTTGTTGTCATAAGTGAGGGGCTGGTATGTCTGAGTATCCGGCTAAGGAGATACAATCAAACTCGTTTCAAACTAAAGAAACGCAGGTGATGATTGAGCCCACCAGAGGGAATCAGGCACGGTATGATGTGGAGTGTAGTGGAGATGACGAGGGAGAAGAGATTATGGGGTCGGATTTGGATGAAAAGTACTCGGGGTACGAAAGAACAAGGAGCACGGTGAAGAGGGCACTGAATGAGCCTTTTGAGAAGAACGAGGCAACTGCGATTGAGGGAGATATGATCACAGCTGTAGAGGGAGTTGGGTTGACAGATAAAGTGATCGGATTAGTGAGGGCAGAGGAATCAAGTCCGGCACCGACACAAGAGCAAGTGGTGACAGGCTTGACTACTATGATTGTGAACACTTACATTAGGAGGCATTTAAAGTCTCTTAATGAAAACGTATTGGGGAACGACAAAGTAATAGTAGTGTGGGAAGAGTGCGACAAAAAAGAAATACTGGACAAGGGTACAGCACTGGTGGAGGAGGGGAAATGACAGATCTTTGAGCCTATTGAATGTTGCAATGCAGGGGAGATAGTAAAAGTTACTGCGCTTGATGTTAGACCTCCAGTTTCAAATTGGGTTCTCCATAAAATTCAGGAATTCAGCAAGATGGTGGGGGTGTCCTGTGATGGGTATGAAGATAACCTTTTGCACTTGTTTGAGGAGTTGGAGACACGTAGGGGACATGGGATGTGTTCACCAGGAGGAAGAGCAAGAAGAAAAGGGAACCGTGAGCTTAAGAGGCTTGAATGGTCGATAAACTACGATGTAAAAGGGGGTGAGTCAAAGAGAGGGTTGTCAGGGAGGGAGGAAGGAGAGTTTAGATGATCCCAAAAATCATTAGCTGGAATGTGCGGGGGCTCAACGAAGTTGGGAAAAGGTTAGGTGTACGGAACTTGTTAAGGGGATGGCAGGCCGATCTTGTCTGTTTACAAGAAACGAAGTTAGAGGTCATTTCGAGGGCTGTTGTGAGTTCTTTATGGGGGGGACAGCATGTTGGGTATCAGTTTCTTGGAGCTTCAGGGGCATCAGGAGGCGTGCTTATTATGTGGGACAGTAGAATGTTTGAAATGGAGGAGGTTAGTGTAGGGTTATTTTCTCTATCACTTTCCTTTAGTAATGTTGGGGATAGATTTAAGTGGATGTTTATTGGAGTTTATGGGCCAAACTCAGATGTGGATAGAAGGGGCATGTGGGATGAACTGGCTGGTATGATGGCTTGGTGGAACTTACCAGTGTGCATTGGGGGTGATTTTAATGTTGTCAGGTTTCCTTCTGAGAAGTCGAGTGGAGGGAGATTAACAGGGGCCATGGAGGATTTTTCTGATTTTATTAGTGAAAATATGTTGGTGGACTTGCCTATGATGGGGGGAGAGTTTACTTGGTCATCTAATCGCGATCAACCTGTTCAATCGCGGATTGATAGATTCTTGATTAGTGGTGAGTGGGAGACTAAGTACGCTGATGTCACTCAGACGAGATTGGGGAGAGTATACTCGGACCATTTTCCTATTTCGTTATCTGGGATTGGAAGGGGTAGTGGAAGAAGACCTTTTAGGTTTGAGAAGATGTGGCTGAAAGTTGAGGGTTTTGGGGAGCGAGTTCGGACTTGGTGGGCCTCTTATCATTTCAGGGGGTCCCCTAGTTATGTTTTACATCAGAAATTAAAGGCCTTGAAAGGGGATTTAAAGAAGTGGAATGGGGAGGTGGTGGGAGACATAGATGTTCGTAAGAATCAGTGTTTGTCAGACATAGGAGAGTTGGATAGGCAGGAGGAGAGTCGAGGGCTGGATGGGGAGGAAAGGGAGAGGCGTGGAAGGTTAAGGGGAGAGCTGGAGAGATTGGTGGAGATGGAGGAGATCGCGTGGAGACAGAAGTCTAGGGTCTTGTGGTTGAAGGAGGGTGACAAATGCACAAAGTTCTTTCATCGAGTCGCCAATTCCAATCGGCGCAATAACTCTATTACATTGTTGGAGGTTGATGGGGTTACGCACGAGGACCCACAAGATATTATGACTCAGCAGGTGCGATTTTATCAGAATCTCTATCAGGAGCAGTTTGCGTGGAGACCTGAGCTGGAGGGACTAGATTTCTTCACTATCACTGAAGAGGATGCTAGTTGGGTTGAGAGACCATTTGAGGAGGATGAAGTTAGGGATGTGGTGTTTAATATGAATGATGATAAGGCCCCTGGACCGGACGGGTTCTCATTCTCATTCTATAAGGCTTGTTGGGAGATGGTTAAATCAGACATTATGGATACAATCAATTATTTTTTCGAACGTGGCAGGTTTATGAGAAGTCTTAATGCCACATTCATTGTGCTTATTCCTAAGAAACCGGGAGTGACTGATATTAAGGATTACCGTCCCATTAGCTTGGTTAGTGGGGTTTACAAGATCATTGCTAAAGTGTTGGCGAATAGATTAAAGGAGGTTCTGGGAAAAGTGGTATCGAAGTTCCAGAATGCTTTTGTGAAGGGGCGTCAGATTTTGGATTCAGTTCTTATAGCGAACGAATGCATTGACTCAAGAATACGTCAGGGGACCCCAGGGATGTTGTGTAAGCTTGATATTCAAAAGGCGTATGATCACGTCAATTGGGGATTTCTTATGTATATGCTCAGGCGATGCGGCTTTCGGGATAGGTGGTGTAAGTGGATTCAGTTCTGTATCTCTACGGTTTCGTTTTCAGTTTTAGTTAATGGCAACCCCGAAGGTTACTTTCGGAGTAGTAGAGGTTTGAGGCAAGGTGATCCGTTGTCACCCTTGTTGTTTGTTATTGTGATGGAGGCATTCAGTAGAATGATTGAGAAAGCTGTGACGGAGGGTTTGTTAAGAGGTTTTGAAGTTGGTCATCTACAGGTATCCCATTTGTTATTTGCAGACGACACACTGATATTTTGTGATGCAGACGTTATGCAAATTAGGAATTTGTGCCGCTTGCTTCTCTGTTTTGAAGCAGTCTCTGGTTTGAGGGCAAATCTGGGGAAATCGGAGGTTATTCCAGTGGGGGAGGTTGCTAATGTGGAGGAATTAGCGGCCATACTCGAATGCAGAGTTGCACAATTGCCAATGTCATATCTTGGGCTTCCGTTAGGTGCGAGGTTTAAAAGTAAACATATCTGGAATGATGTTCTTGAAAGGGTGAGGAGGAGGTTAGCGGGGTGGAAGCGTATTTATCTGTCAAAAGGAGGCCGACTTACTCTCATCAAATCCACGCTTTCTAATCTTCCAACCTATTTTCTATCTCTGTTTCCTATTCCTGTCGCAGTGGTAAATAGTTTGGAGAAGTTGCAGAGGGATTTTCTTTGGGCAGGGTTGGGGGAATAGAGGAAGTTTCATTTGGTCAAATGGGGTGATGTTTGTTCCCCTGTTAGAGTGGGGGGTCTTGGATTGAGGAGCCTTGTTTTATTTAACAAGGCATTGATGGGTAAGTGGTTGTGGCGATTTGGTATGGAGATGGAGAGCTTCTGGAGAGAAATTATTGGGGTGAAATATGGTATTTTGGAGGGAGGGTAGCGTTCAGGTGAGGGTCGTGGTTCTTATGGGATGAGCTTGTGGAAGTTTATCAGGAAAGGATGGAGCGAGTTTCAGAATAGATTGGCTTTTGCGGTGGGGACCGGGACGAATATCAGAGTTTGGGACGATTGTTGGTGTGGAGATCAAACATTAAAAGTGCGGTTTCCTTCCTTACATCGCATTGCCTTGGAGCCTTCAGCCATGGTGAGTGATGCAATGGCTATATCCAATGGGAGTCCTAGCTGGAACATTGCTTTCGGGAGGGGCTTACATGATTGGGAACTGGATGACTATGCATTATTTTTGGCCTCTCTGTATGATGTGCACATTCGAGTGGGAGAGGAAGATTGTAGCAGGTGGAGGGCGGCACAGAATGGTTTGTTTTCTGTTCGTACTTATTTCAGATCCTTATTGGAACCTGTTGAGAGCTCATTCCCGTGGCAAAGGGTCTGGCAAAGTAAATTACCTCCAAGGGTGGCTTTTTTACTGTGGACGGTTGTGAGGGGACAGGTGTTAACGGCGGATAATCTTAGAAGAAAGGGTTATTGTCTTACGGAGTGGTGCTATATGTGTAAGAGGGATGGCGAGACGATCGATCATTTGTTCATTCATTGTGCCGGTGTTCGGTGGATGTGGAATGATATTCTGGCCTCGCAACATATGAGTTGGGTGTTGCCAAGGCGTATCAAGGAGGTGGTGTGGGCATGGAAGAGAAAGTTTCGAGATAAGAATAGCAAGCTCATTTGGGATCTCATTCCAGGATGCATTGTTAGGTGTGTGTGGAGAGAACGAAATGGCAGATGCTTTGAAGACCAAATACGGACGACTGAGCAATTTAGGGAATTGTTTTATTTGACTTTGTATAGTTGGTTTAATGCTATAACCATTAGTCCGATAGAAGGGTTGCCGAATTTTTTATCATTTCTATCTTGTTTAAACTGATAGTGCACTCCTTGTGTATTACCGTTTGAGTTTTTTATAAAATTACGTGATTACCTATAAAAAAAAAAAAAAAATCCAATAACTGAACTCGTAAAATTGATAGAATGCAACTGCACAATGTCACAAATGACTATTCAGTCTCATGAAATAAAAATTAGACTGTTAACTACAAAATTCTGTTTTTTTATTCTTGAACAATTAAAAAAAAAAAGTTTCATTTCATCAATCCCAGCCACCAAAAACAACCACAAAGAAAAACCCAGGAATCACCACAGCTGGCCCCACCAATCGTACCCCACACCCAAAAAATAAATAAATAAATAATCATTGCTGAGTTGATCAAAAAAGAAGCTACAAATCAACTAATAAGTACATCAAGCTATGTATTGCAGTAATACAATAATTTGGACACATTATATTGGAGGAAAGTAGTCAAACTGCAATGAACAATTCTCTTAAGTTAAAAGAGTCCAACAAAGACAGCACTTGACAGTTGTTTCTAACAAAGATACCTAGATGGCTGCTTCACCAAGTAAAGTGAGATGTCTAAAAATTGGCTCCTGGTATAAAGAAGTAAAGTAACACTCGTCATTTGAGAGTCTCAAGTAATTGCAATGTGAAGAATTGAATGATAAGTATAGCACTATTTAAACAAACATGTAAACCAACAGATTACAGAACCATAAGAGTTCTGGAAATGGATTGAAATTGATCTAGCACCAGAAAACCAAAGAGATCTTCAAATACAACTCAACGAAACGGACATTTGGTTACTCAATAGTCAATAAATATCCAAAGCCTCCTAACCCAACTGTGGCGTGGATGAGAAATATATTAAAACAGTCTGAAATAGATCCTGCATAAGTTTATAAAATTATAAACCCCAATTCATCTAAACACATCTGAAGCTTATTTATTATAGAAAGTTCTATCCAATTCCCTTCTCTATGAATGATCTTAGAATGGATCTCAGATAATAGTGATCATCCTGTTCATAGAACAACTTGTAGAAGAAAACATATTTGAAAATGAGGATTGTCTAGGTAAAACAATGAGAAGCCAAATTAGTGAGAAAAAAAATGATATTCCATACACATTGCCCTTGAGCCTATGCAATGAAATAGTTTGCTGAAAATTCTGAAAGACCCATCAACACCACTAACGATTTACTAGGTACAGAACAAAAACCAGTAACAAATGGTGCTTAGATATCTGAGGTAAATAAGAAAGAGATGGCCAACAATTATTAATAATACAACGAAAAATCAAAGTAAATGCACATCAGCTGGATGGCGATAAAACTAGAGCTTGGACAAAGACAAAAAGGGCGAAGAAGAAAAGAGTGGCATTTGCAACACGGTGTACAAAGATAGAGTACTCCATAATTAAGAAAAATATAAACAGCACAAAAATAAAAAATAAATAAAAAAAGGATGACAAATAAGTACCCGCTGGTAGACGGACTTAGATCATCCAGGTCAAGCAAAATGTCCCAAAGTAATGCAAGATTGGACCCTTAAGAGAAACCATTGCAGCTGCAGTTGGTATTAATGCCTCAGCTGCTACTGCTCTTACATCACCATCAGGATCTTCAAGCCCAGTTTTACATGCGGGAATTATGTAGTCAAGCAAATCATGGAGCATCTCCTGTTATTAGTGTTAGATATTTTTCATCATTTTGCATGCGTTATCTTTTGTTTTGCGAATGTTTTGCCGCCTGCCGCTACGCAACGGGGATTTTCAGAAGACTTTAAATAGGTATGTTTCTTCAAACAGATGCATCCATTCATTTCAAGGGGCACACCTATGCAAAAGGTTGCCTCCAACAGATGCGTCCATTCATTTCAAGGGACACACCTATTCAAAAGCTTGCCTCCATTTCTATATATTCTGGGCGAATTCTCATTTGCAAGACACATTAAAAAATTCGTTATTTTCTATTCTTCTCTCTTTTCTCTTGACATCATCAGTTTCGTTATAGAGTGTTTTCTTGGTTTGATCAAATAGTCACAATTTGAATCAAACGCCTCCATTGTATCCTGAGAGAGATTTTCTATCATACCTCGGTCGTGACTTTGTTGGAAAGGGGAGAAACATCTCTTAAAAGATAACGTTTTTCGTGCCTTGGAGTTCATTAGTTTTTTCCAGATTTTATTACATATTTCCAACAGTTTTAAGAGATGTCTTCGTTTCAAGATCTGACAGTAAATGTGTAGCGCCCCGAGTTCTGTTAACCCGGATTGCCACGTCATCGTCTTTTGCCCTAATTTTGTCAATCAATTTTACGAAAATAACCTAATTTTTAAAATCATATTTGCAATTGAAAACTACGTCGGCAATTAAAACTCATAGGATATTTAAAATTTAAATATCATATTTTTGAAATAGCGGAAAACGAAAAAATATTATCAATATTCGAATACAAAAACTTCAAAGAGATAATAATTTCGATAGTCAAATTCTTTTATGCCACCACTGCCGGATCAATCTCGATCGCCTCCGAAGTCTGCAAATATTGTTTAAAATAGCAGAATGAGTATTTCGAAGAAATACTCAGTAGACTCATCGCCGATAATTAATTTACAGAATAATTGAATACACACTTATGCAATATACAACGTGATATCATCTTTGGTTCATTTTCTTGAAAATCATAGGCTCTTTAAAATACAGGCTATGGGTAGTTCTTTCTTTCTTGTGCGGATGAAGCACATAAGTTACGCATAACATTCTCTTCTTATCTCATAAGAGATTCTTTCTTTCTTTCTCATGCAATTAAGCATATAAGTTATGGCAAGTATAACAATATCATATATCTCATATGACACATTCTCATCCTATGCATAAAGCATATAAATCACGTAAATTCACATAAAGCATGCAATTATAATTTAAACTAATTAATGGTGGCGAGTCTACCTCAAAATCTCGAGTTTCGTGAAAATGGTGCGAGAAGTAACTTCAATCTCCTAATTGTCCGTTCGTTTCGTCTAGCCAATAGAAAATAACTTTGAACCAGTATTTCGAAACTTTAAAGTTTTAAAGTGTTGAAATTAAGGTCAAGGGCTTAATTGAAAATCATAGAAACTAAAATAAATAGCTTAAAACGATAAAATAAAGTTTAGGGGCTAAATTGGAAATTCATTAAAGCTGAAAATAAAAGTTGAAAGCTGAAATAATAACTTTTCAAAATCTGGGGACTAAACTGTAAATCATTTGAAGCTGAAAATGAAAGTTAAAAGCTGAAATAATTACTTTTAATAGTTAGGGGTTAAACTGTAAAGATAATAAAGCTGAAAATAAAACTAAAGGGCTGAAATTAAACATTTTCATAATTTAAGGACTTAATTGAAAATCTGCTGAAACTGAAAATAAAATATTAAGGACTGAAATAATAATTTATAAACTTGGGGGCTAAATTAAACATTATCTAAAACTGAAAATAAAATTAGAGGACTGAACTTTAAAATACTTAAAGCTTAGGGCTGATTTAAAAATAATGAAAACTGTAAAGACTTAAATAAACATTTTAAAACTTTGGGGCTTACGGTTATAATTTCTAAAATCAAAATCAAATTAAAATCTAAAATTAAAAATAAAAAAAATAAAAAAATAAAACACTTCTCTCTCTCTCGTCCAGAGAGAGAGAAGACGACGGGGGAAAGGGTTCGCCCCCTTCCTCGAGATCTCGCCGCCACCACCCGGCGGCCGGTGGCGCCGGACATAGAGGTAGGTGGGGGGGGTTTATTTGGGTGTTTTGGGCTCGAAATGAGGAAGAACCGTGGCTTGAAGGCTCGGATTTCATTCGGTAAGTTCATGGGTTTCTTCTTATTTCTTGATTTTTTTCTTGGTTGTTGACTATGGTGTTGGGTTTTATTTTTGGTTGTTTTCATCTTTGTGGCGGTGTTGGAATTTTACGGTTTCGGTTGTGCGATGGTGGAGCTTTGTGGTCTCGGGTTTGGCTTGACTTGGGGTGACTTGTTCGGCTTTGGTGGAGTGGGTGTTCTTGGTTTGAGGCTGTTTTGAGGTATTGTGAATTGATGTTGGTTTGGTGTTGCGGTTTGAGGTCTCGGTTGGCTCAACCTGGGGATTTCCATTGGTGGTTCTGGGTGGTTCGATTTGAGGTGAGTTTTGGTGTTCGTTTGTGGCGGTTTGGTGGGTGTTGCTGCTTGGATGTGGTGGACGTTGGTAGCGTGTGAAGTTGGGCTTGCAGTGACTGGTTGGTGGTTTGGCAGTGGAGGTGGAGTTGAGCAGTGAGTTGGTGAGTGCAGTGTTGGTGATGATTCGATGTTTGCAGCTGGGTTTAGCTTCTAATGGTTGGTGTTGGGCACTGAGTTGGTTTGAGGTGGTGCTGTTCGAGAATGGGTGGCTAGCTAGTGTCGAAAATGGTGACTGAAATGTGGAATCGAATGGCTGCAGCTTCTTGTTGGTGGTTTTGGCAGTGTTGGTCTCGGTTTCATGAATGGGGTTGGAGTGATTGCATTGTTGAGTTCACTGTTGATGGTGAATGGTGTTGTGAGTTGCATTGTTGGTGATTGCATTGTCTTGATGATTACACTATTGATGCTGGTGTCTCACATTGGGAATAGAGAGAATGTTGGAGAGATAGACAAATTTTCTTACCAAATGGATATTGCAAGAGCATGAGTGTGAGTGGAGTGGAGTGGGGTATGAATAGGGATAGAATTAGAGCACAAAACCCTAGACGAGTAATTGGGCCTATCAGTTGGGATTTAGGGTTTTCTAATTGGGCTAAAATAAATAAATTCCGGTTTTGGGCTCATTTAATTGGACTTAAATGAAATGGGCTAAATGAATTAAAATTCAAGGTGTTGGACTTATATAATTGGGCTTATGTAATTGGACTTGAAATTTATAAAAATCGAATTTAAATAAAATATATCGAAATTGATAATAAAATTATTATTTGGGATTGGATTCAATCGAATAAATTTGAATTCGTTTTTATAACGGCTAGACGAACGCGTTTCTCTAGAAAATTAGGGTTACGTTTTAGCGACACGTTTTTCGAAAAAATTAATTTATATAATTTAAAAGTTCGCGGTCGCTACAACCTTACTCCCTTAAAATAATTTCGTTCTCGAAATTTAAACTTACTTGATCTAATATATCTGGATACTTAGCCAGAATCTCTTCCTCTTTCTCCCAAGTAGCTTCATCGTTATCCTGTCTACCCCATTGGACTTTGACTAAAGGAATCTCCTTGTTTTTTAAGACATGGACTTTTCTATCTATAATGCACATAGGTGTCTCCTCATAGGACAGATTCCTCTGAATCGAAATAGTCTGAAAATTTACCACGTGACTTGGGTCGTGGATATACTTTCTCAATAGGGAAACGTGAAAAATGTTGTGTACGGCCGATAGCTCGGGCGGCAACGCCAAACGATAAGCCACGTTACCTACTTTCTCTAAGATCTCGAATGGTCCGATAAAACGAGGTCTTAACTTCCCTCTCTTGCCAAAACGGATAGTTCCTTTCATAGGAGCTACTTTCAAAAATACTTTTTCTCCAAGTTCAAATTCTAAGTCTTTCCTCCTTTGATCGGCGTAGCTTTTCTGTCTATCTTGAGCGGCTTTGATCCGTAGTCTGATCTTATCAATAGCCTCAACTGTCTTTTCAATCAATTCTGGACCTAAAATTCTTCTCTCGCCTACTTCATCCCAATAGACTGGTGATCGACATCGTCGTCCATAAAGTGCCTCATATGGTGCCATTCCAATAGTAGCCTGGAAACTATTAAGGCAAACTCCACTAGTGGAAGATGATTCTCCCAATTACCACTCAAGTCTAGTACACAAGCTCTAAGCATATCTTCCAATGTCTGAATAGTGCATTCAGACTGTCCATCAGTCTGGGGATGGTAAGCTGTACTAAAATTTAATTTAGTACCCATTGTAACATGTAGACTTTTCCAAAATCTCGAAGTAAATCTCGGGTCTCTATCGGAGACAATGGAGGTTGGTACTCCATGAAGTCGAACAATCTCTTTAACGTACAATTGGGCCAATTGATCTATATTGAGAGTCATTCTGATTGGTAGGAAATGAGCCGACTTAGTAAATCGGTCTACAATAACCCAAATAGCGTCATGACTCTTTACTGATTTTGGTAATCCAGTTACAAAATCCATGGAAATTTTCTCCCATTTCCATTCTGGTATATCCAAGGGATTTAACAACCCTGATGGTCTCTGATGTTCAGCCTTTACTTGCTGACATGTCATGCATCGAGAGACAAACTTTGCAATGCAACCCTTCATGTTTCTCCACCAAAAGGTGTTGCGCAAATCACGATACATCTTTGTCCCTCCTGGGTGGCATGCATATGGTGCTGAATGAGCTTCTGTCAAAATCTCATTCTGGATATGTTCATCTTTCGGTACACAGAGACGTCCTCTGAATATAAGTGCCTTATCAGAGGCAATCTCGAAACCTACTCTCTTACCAGTTCCAACTTCGGATCTGATCTTTTCCAAGAATTTATCTCCAGTTTGAGCTATTATAATCTGACCTCTCAAGTCTGGTTTAACGCTCAGATTTGCCAATCTAGAAGATCCTTGGACTGATGGGGTTCGCACTTCGATTCTTAGATTTCTCAAATCTCGAATCAACTGATCTTGCGTCGTTCCTAAAGCTGATAACTGTCCAGCGTGCTTTCTGCTCAAAGTATCAGCAACCTTATTTGCTTTACCTGGGTGGTAAAGAATGGTACAGTCATAATCTTTTACTAGCTCTAACCATCGTCGTTGTCTCATGTTCAGTTCCTTCTGAGTGAAGAAATACTTGAGACTCTTGTGATCGGTGTAAATCTCACATTTACTCCAGTACAGATAATGTTTCCAAATCTTAAGAGCGTGCACAACAGTTGCGAGCTCTAAATCATATGTCGGGTAATTCTTCTCATGTGGCTTCAACTGTCTTGAAGCATATGCTATCACTTTTCCATTCTGCATCAAAACACAACCTAAACCATGTTTGGATGCATCGCTATAAATAACGAAACCTTCAGATCCATCTGGTATAGTCAGCACTGGTGTTGAGACGAGTCTGTCCTTAAGTTTCTGAAAGCTTTGTTCACATTGTTCTGTCCACTGAAACTTAACTCTCTTCCTGGTCAACTGAGTCATAGAACATACTATTTTAGAGAAACCCTCTATGAATCGCCGATAATATCCAGCTAAACCAAGAAAGCTTCTCACATCTCCAACATTTGCAGGTATTGGCCAATTCGTTACAGTTTCAACTTTAGAAGGATCAACCTCGATACCTTTAGCTGTAACAATATGACCCAAGAAACCTACTCTCTCAAGCCAAAATTCACATTTCTTGAACTTGGCGTACAACTTTTCTGCTCTCAGCGTTTCCAACACAATCCTCAAATGTTCTTCATGTTGTGCGGAATTCCTGGAGTAGATCAGTATATCATCGATAAAAACAATAACGAATTTATCAAGATACTGATGGAAAACTCGGTTCATCAAGTCCATAAATATTGCAGGTGCGTTCGTAAGACCGAACGGCATCACTGTGAACTCATAATGTCCATATCGTGTCCTGAACGCTGTCTTTGGTACGTCAGCTGGCGAAACCTTTAGCTGATGGTACCCAGATCTCAAATCAATCTTCGAGAAGATTGCAGTACCTTTCAACTGATCGAATAAGTCTTCGATCCTGGGTAGGGGATACTTATTCCTTATCGTCAACTTGTTAAGTTCTCGATAGTCGATACACATCCTCATGCTTTCGTCCTTCTTCTTTACAAAACGACACGGGTGCTCCCCACGGAGATACACTTGGCCTGATAAAACCCTTCTCTAGCAATTCCTCTAATTGCACCTTCAGTTCTTGCAACTCCTTTGGTGCCATGCGGTATGGAGCTTTAGAAACAGGGGCAGCTCCTGGTACCAAATCGATGGAAAATTCCACTTGCCTATCCGGCGGAGTGCCGGGTAGATCGTCTGGAAAAACGTCACCATATTCACATACTACTGGCACTGAATCCAGAGTAATCTCATCTACGGGTTTGTCTTGAAGACTAACCAAATAGCCATGACAACTATCCTTGGCTAATAGTTTCTCCGCTTGTAAAGCCGAAATCAGGCGAGGAAGTGCCTTAATCCTCGTCCCATAAAATCTGAATACTTCTTCACCATCTTTACGAAAAATAATCTCTTTCTCGTGGCACATAATTGCGGCACGGTTGGTGCTGAGCCAATCCATACCTAGAATAATATCGAAATCTTTCATTCGGATAATATTCAGGTCTGCCTCCAAAACTTGATCATCAAAATCTATTTGTACTGCCTTGACTATCTTATTAGTATCAATAGTTTCTCCTGACGGCAAACTAACTTCAAGGGTACTACCAGTCTCTATGCCTATTAGGTTCAGTCTTTCTAAGCATGCATCGGATATAAACGAGTGTGTGGCTCCCGAGTCTATAAGGACATATACGGGTATCCCGGAAATAGATAGTATACCTGATATCATATTAACATGCTTAAGACGGGAAGGAAATTACAGCATGAATGCGGTTAAGATATGTACAAGAATACCAGTTTAACTAGTATACCTGCGATCACGTCGGAATCCTCTGCGACATCTATAGCGAACACTCGGTCGTCCCCTTCCTGGTTACGGCACAGGTTCGTCTTCTGATTGGAACCCTGGGCAAACGCAGGACGACAGTCTGATGCAAAGTGACCTGACTGGCCACACTTATAGCAAACACCCTTCCAAACAGGCATTCTCCTTTATGCATCCTCTGGCACTTAGGGCAGGGTGAGATGAAATTGGTCATCTGCTTCCCTGTTGGTCCCGGAGTCGGCCTCTTAGCGAATGCCAGATTCCGGTTCTGATTTTGGTTCGGAGTTTGGTTGCGGCTCAGACCTTGCCATTTTCTCTTGCCCAGGTTTCTCTACTCATACTGAGGTCCCTGGCTTACCGTCCTCCCACCGGCATAGGCTACTGCTTGAGCCTTTTTTACTACTTCCCGGTAGGTTGGCAGCTCATATGAACTGACAAGTTGTCGGACATCGGAGCGTAGACCTCTCTCAAATCTGCGGGCCTTTTTGAACTCTGTCTCCACCAGATGTGGAGCATAACGTGATAGCTCTTCAAACCTCCTTTCATACTCGACTATATCCATATCTCCTTGCACTAGTCGCAGAAATTCGGTCTCCTTGTGATCTCGAAGAGCTTGTGGGAAAAACTTGTCCCTGATCTCTTCCTTAAAATCATCCCAAGTTAGGGCTGCCTGTTGTTCCTCGCTTCTCGTGCGGGATGCAGATTCCCACCAAAATCCGGCTCTTCCAATCAACATGAACTCGGCACAACCCACTTTCTTGAATTCCGGGCAGGCTATGTGCTTAAAAAATTTTTCAATGGCCTGGAGCCATTCTTCCACTGCCAGTGGCCCATTTCCGCCGTCAAACGTAGGCGGGCTGTACCTTCTGAATTGTTCGATCACTGGTACAATAGGGTTGGGGTTTACTGGCTGCGGAATCTGTCTCATTTCCTGCACAGCTTTGAGTAATTCTCTGATAGCTTCGACTTGGTTCGGTGGTGCCATAACCTTCATAAATTTAAAGGCAGTTTGTAATAGTTGACTAGGAGTACTAACAACGCGAACAATAAGGATATCTCGTGAGACGGAAATTAAGTTTCAAATTTCATTTCATTCATATTTCAACTTCTTTTCATGTAGGTACATCGGGTGGCGTGTATGCCAACATTTGATTAAGACAAAATGTCAACCCTACTCTAACTCCTATCATCTATTCTCCTTCGGTCACGCATGATTCGGCGTCCGAGAATTCTCCCAACGCTGGATCAGCGTCTTCCTCTGGTTCTTCTTCTTCTGGGTCTTCTTCGGGATCTTCTTCTTCTTCTGGGTCTTCCTCGGGATTGCCCTCGGGTGCTAACTCATCTTCTTGCACCTGTGCAGGTTCGAGCATTGGCTCATGTTCTGGCTCCCCTTCAGGTACAACCCCAAGGCGGTGCTCAAAATACATGGGCCAATATGCCACAAATCTCACGCAGAATGCATCATATCCCATATCGCCGATAATTAATTTACAGAATAATTGAATACACACTTATGCAATATACAACGTGATATCATCTTTGGTTCATTTTCTTGAAAATCATAGGCTCTTTAAAATACAGGCTATGGGTAGTTCTTTCTTTCTTGTGCGGATGAAGCACATAAGTTATGCATAACATTCTCTTCTTAGTTAAAATTTACGAGGACGTAAAAATTTAGAAAACTATTTCCAATTATGCTCAAACTCGTCTTTCTTTCTTTCTAATTCGGATACACTTTTTTTCTCTTTCTTCTAAATCTCGTAAATCGTAAAACAGTATCTGAAATAAAATAATAATAAACTTCATAAACTTCTTTACCTTCGGAGTCGACGGATTGAATGATGGCAGTGGCAACTTTCATTAATAATAATTTAGAACGTCTCTTTGAAAAAATTCTTTGTAATTGGACTTGAAATTTATAAAAATCGAATTTAAATAAAATATATCGAAATTGATAATAAAATTACTATTTGGGATTGGATTCAATCGAATAGATTTGAATTCGTTTTTATAACGGCTAGACAAACGCGTTTCTCTAGAAAATTAGGGTTACGTTTTAGCGACACGTTTTTCGAGAAAATTAATTTATATAATTTAAAAGTTCGCGGTCGCTACAAAATGAATCTGTGGCACCTTTAATTAAAGTTATGAATCAGGATTTGATTCGTCTTGATCGGTTTGATGGACATAACTTCACGCGTTGGCAGGAGAAGGTTTTATTCTTCTTGACAGCAATCAAACTATCCTACATTCTGAGTGATGATCTTGCGCCTATTCCAGAAGAAAAAACAGATGATTCAGATGAACGGAAGAAGGAATTACAGGAACAACGGAAGAAACGAAAGGATGATGATTTTCTGTGCAGAGGCCATATTCTGAATGCACTATCGGATACTGCTTACAGCGCACACAGGACTATCGGAACAGCAAAAGAATTGTGGCTGGCATTGGACAACAAGTATCGTATTGAAGAGGCAAGCAACCATAAATTCTTGATCGGTAATTACTTTAATTTCAAGCCCAGGTACATGAATTACAAATTATTGTTAGTAATATTAAGAATGCTGAAATTGTCTTGCCTGAAGCATTTCAAGTTGGTGCCATTATTGCAAAATTACCAAGTTCATGGAATGACTATAAAAAGAAACTCAAACATGATGAAACCAAGCATACCCTGGAATCCCTCGTGCGCCATCTACGTATTGAGGAAGACTCTCGTAAACGAGATAATAATGATCAAGTGGTAGAAAAGGCAAACGTGGTTCAAGGAAATCATAAGGGTAACAAGAAGCGTAAACACTCCAGTTCTAAGGGAGATTATGCAGGAACCTCTAAGAAAAAATTCAAGGGGGATTGTTTCTACTGCAAGAAACCTGGTCATACTGCTCGTGAATGCCGACATCGAATAAAAGACGAGAAGGCAAAGCATGAGAAGACAAAGAAGGATCAAGTAAATGTGACTGATGGAAATTATGATCCAAATCTTGTTGCTGTGGTGGAAGAAGCCAACTCAGTCGGAGTTGAAGTAGGATGGTGGCTGGATACCGGGGCTACAATTCATGTAAGTAATGACATATCTCAGTTCAAGACCTACAAAGAATGCACCGGTGGGGGAGAGGTAAAAATGGGTAACAATGTTCGTGCCAAAGTTGTTGGAATTGGATCAGTTGAACTGAAATTCACTTCGGGAAAGAATCTGACTTTGGCAGAAGTTCTCCATGTGCCTGAAATGTCCAAGAACCTGATTTCTAGGGATCGCCTTAACAAGGCAGGTTTTAAGATTGTAATTGAGTCTGATAGCCTTATAGTTTCTAAGAATAATGTATTTGTCGGAAAAGGCTACTCATGTAATGGTATGATCAAAATGAATCTAATAAAAGATAACTTTGCTTATACTGTTGATTCTTTATCTTTATGGCATGCTAGATTAGGTCACATAAATTATAAATCTATTAGGAATATGCATAATTTAGGAATTATTCCTAAATGTAAGTTTGATGATGTTAATAAATGTAATATATGTGTTCAAGGTAAAATAACATGTAAACCACATAAATCTGTTATGCGAACATCTGAATTACTTGGTCTTATACATTCTGATGTGGCTGATTTGCATAGTAAAGTTTCACGTGGAGGGAACAAGTACTTTGTGACTTTTATAGATGATTTTTCAAAATATGCTTATGTACACTTACTAAAAAGTAAAGATGAAGTTTTAAGCAAATTTCTTATTTATAAAGCAATAGTGGAAAATCAATTAAACCGAAAAATTAAAATCCTACGTTCTGATAGAGGAGGTGAATACCAAGTAGTAGAATTAGCAAAATTCTGTGAAACTAATGGTATAGTTCACGAGTTTACTCCACCATATTCGCCAGAATCAAACAGAGTAGCAGAAAGGAAAAATAGGACTTTAGTTGAAATAGTGAATTGCATGCTGATTAGTTCTGGTTTACCTGATCAATGGTGGGGTGAAGCACTCTTAAGTGCATGTTATACTCTAAATAGGATTCCTATGAAGAAGATTAACAAAACTCCATATGAGTTGTGGTTCAACCGGAAACCTAATATTAGTCGTCTCAAGGTGTGGGGATGTCTCGCATATGTGAGAAAACCAAATCCAGAGATTACTAAATTAGGAAATAAAACTTATAAATGTGTATTTATAGGTTATGCAAGGAACAGTACTGCTTATAGGTTTCTGAAGTTAGAATCCTATGATGTTATCGAATCAATTGATGCTGAATTTTTTGAACATTTATTCAAGTCTTCATCTATGAAAACTGAAAATAATATTACTTCTAGTTCTTCTAAGAGAGTTCATGGAGAATCTCTTGATGATACTTCTGTTGAACCACAATCGGAAATAGAACCTAGAAGGAGTAAGAGACAAAGAAAAGAAAAATCTTTCGGACCTGAATTTGTGACTTATTTGCTAGAAGGTGATGTAAATAAAATTACACATCAGACTAAGCTAATGCTTAATAATGATAGTAATCCTGTCACATACTCAGAAGCTATTTCCTCTCGAGATGCTGTACTTTGGAAAGAAGCAATCAATGATGAAATGAGATCCATTATGTCAAATCAAACATGGAAATTGGTTGATTTACCTCGTGGCTCTAAACCAATAGGTTGTAAATGGATTTTCAAGAGGAAATTAAATGCAGATGGCTCTATAAATAAATATAAAGCTCGATTAGTAGCTAAAAGTTTTAAACAACGTCACGGCATAGATTATTTTGATACTTATGCTCCCGTAGCAAGGATATCATCCATCCGTGTGTTGCTATCTCTTGCTTCAACTCACAATTTAGTTGTCCATCAAATGGATGTAAAAACGAATTTTCTAAATGGTGACTTGGAGGAAGAAGTATATATGGAGCAACCTGATGGTTTTGTTTTACCTGGACAAGAAAAGAAGGTTTGTAAACTAGTCAAGTCTCTTTATGGTTTAAAACAAGCCCATATGCAATGGCATGAAAAGTTTAATAAAGTAATGTTATCTAATGGTTTCAAGGTTAATGAAGCAGAGAAATGTATCTATTCTACATATAGAAAAGGTGCATGTATTCTTATTTGCTTGTAGGTAGATGACATGCTTATTTTTTGTCCTAACTTAGAAAGTATTAAGGAGACCAAACGATTGCTAGAGTCTAACTTCGACATGAAGGATTTAGGCGAAGCAAATGTGATCTTAGGGATTAAAATAATAAGAAAAGATGAATGCATATCGCTGAATCAATCTCATTATATTGAAAATATCCTTAAAAGATATGGTCATATGGATCAGAAACCCGCATCAACTCCAATAGATCCTAGTATTAATTTAATGAAAAATACTGGTAGATCTTATGACCAACTACAACACGCAAGTGTGATTGGAAGTCTTATGTATGCTATGCATTGCACAAGACCAGATATTGCATATGCAGTTGGCATATTGTGTCGATTCACTAATAATCCAGGTAAAGAACATTGGAATGCGGTTTCAAGAGTTCTAAGATACTTGAAAGGAACTATTTATTATGGATTACAATATCATAGATTTCCCGCTGTACTTGAAGGATACAGCGATGCAAGTTGGAACAACATAGAATCGAATTCTAAATCCACAACAGGATGGATTTTTACTTTAGGAGGTGCAACTGTTTCTTGGTGTTCAAAGAAACAAACACGCGTATTAGATTCGACTATGTTGGCAGAATTTATTGCTTTGGCTGATGCAAGTAAAGAAGCTGAATGGCTAAGAAATTTGCTAATAGATATCCCATTGTGGGATAAACCATCTCCAGCTGTGATGATATATTGTGATAGTAAAGCTACTTTGTATTCGGTAGCGAACAAGACTTACAATGGTAAGCAACGACATCTTAGTCTTCGACATCAGTCTCTTCGAGGATTACTTAAGCAAGGAGTAATCACTGTTGAATATGTAGAGTCGAAGAATAACCTAGCAGATCCTTTGACAAAAGGACTTACTAGAGAGATGATTGCAAAAACATCGAAAGGAATGGGATTGAGGTCTACGTAACTCCAGTTAGCTTTAATGGGAACCCTACTTATGTTTTGAAATATAAACAAAGTTCAAATGGTACAAACAAGTTAAAGTCTAACTTAGACGAGACACTAGAGTATTAGTTAAAACCCATTCATAAAAACTCTAGTGTATGTATTCTGCATGGTAGAGGTTGGATTTAATTCCTTAATAAGTTCTATTGAGAGAGAAAGTAACTCGCATAATTACTTTATAAAGAACTTAGCTATGTGAATGAGAAAGTCAGGTCGCTTTCTATGAGATTTAGACCGTCTCTAAAGCACTCATGAAATTCGGGATATACGCAAGGCCATTAATACGTTGGTATAAAAGAGACACTCTTTATCGGAATAGTATGTGTAATGACTCCGGCTAGTCATGATAGGGTCCTTGGTTCAAGATTCGTTCACCATAGCACCTTGACGAAACTTTGAGTTGTTTACACTAAGTGAAAGTTCAAAGTCAAAAGCTACTCATTTATGTACAATTTCCTACAATAATGCTTTGTGTGTGTGTTTGCATGAACTACGGTGGCTTGATCCCGTTAAGGGTACGTAGGCAATCAATTTTTGTGATGCAGCCGTTTCATTTTTCTCTAAATCAAAATTTTGAAAAATAGGGGGGATATGTTAGATATTTTTCATCATTTTGCATGTGTTATCTTTTGTTTTGCGAATGTTTTGCCGCCCCGACTAGTGTTTGCCGCTACGCAACGGGGATTTTCAGAAGACTTTAAATAGGTATGTTTCTTCAAACAGATGCGTCCATTCATTTCAAGGGACACACCTATTCAAAAGGTTGCCTCCAACAGATGCGTCCATTCATTTCAAGGGACACACCTATTCAAAAGGTTGCCTCCATTTCTATATATTTTGGGTGAATTCTCATTTGCAAGACATATTAAAAAACTCTTTATTTTCTATTCTTCTCTTTTTTATCTTGGCATCATCAGTTTCGTTATAGAGTGTTTTCTTAGTTTGATCAAATAGTCATAATTTAAATCAAACGCCTCCATTGTATTCTGAGAGAGATTTTCTATCATACCCCGGTCGTGACTTTGTTGGAAAGGGGATAAACATCTCTTAAAAGATAACGTTTTTCGTGCCTTGGAGTTCATTAGTTTTTTCCAGATTTTATTACATATTTCCAACAGTTAGTAGCGTAGATCAGAATGCTGAAACTACCAAAAATATAAAGCGGAAACATATCAATAAGAATTAACTAGTGTAGTTGCAAGAGCGTAATCATAAGTTGAATTGCAAGAAAACTGTGATACTAGTGTATGTTGAATCACATAGGCCTCAAATCTGAATTTTTTTAAAACAGCTTCCGATTTTCATTGACAAGAGAACTTGAAACTGGAGAGACAGAGAGAACTGGCTCCTCTAATCGTTATGACTTGCAATGGTATGCTCTTACAGTTTTTCAGTCAAAAATATGTCATTCAGTTTGAGATAAAAGGAATTCAAATGAAACGACAGCGAAGTATTTGGAGTTCACATAATTAATATATTCTCCAAAAGAAACTCCAGGCATTAAATGGAGACTGCAGGCACATGCTTAAATATAACTCTCTAATACAGACAGTACTGATCAACTTTTAGCATCAATATTCCTTTGAGAAGCATTCATAGAAGCAGGCTGTTAAAGTAAAAGAATTAGAAGGCTTAACAATAGTGTTAGCCTGTCCCACTATTTATAATAAGAGTTAGGAAAACCTTAGGAAACCCTAGGTATTACATAAAAGACCTAAATACCCTTTAACACTCCCCCTCAAGATGGAGCATATATATTGTGTGCTCCAAACTTGTTACAAATGTACTTTATCCTTGAGCCCCCCAACGGTTTAGTAAATATATCAGCTAACTGTTCAGCTGAGTTTACACATTTAGTCTCAATCTGCTTCTGCAACAATTTTTCTCGAATAAAGTGACAGTCAACTTCAATGTGCTTCGTTCTCTCATGGAAGACTGGGTTGGATGCAATGTGAAGTGCTGCTTAATTATCACATACCAGTTCCATCGGTGAAGTGTGTTCAAACCCAAGTTCTTCCAAAAAATGTTTCAACAATGTTAACTCACAAGTGGTATGCGCCATTGCCCTATATTCCGATTCTGCACTCGACCGCGCCACTACCGTCTGCTTTTTACTCTTCCAAGAGACAAGGTACCCAGTAGTAGATTTCCTATCTAGGGGTGATCCAGCCCAGTCTGCATCTGTGTAGCCCTTTATTTGAGTATGTCCAAAATTTTGATATAGCAAACCACAATCAGGAGCGCCTTTCAGATATCGGAGAATACGAATCAGTGCATCCCAGTGACAAATAATTGGACGACCCAAAAACTGACTAATAACACTAACAGCAAAGGAGATATATGGTCTAGTAACTGTCAGGTAGTTCAACTTTCCAACTAACCGTCTATATTGAGCTGAATCTGTCAGTGGTATACCATGATCTGGCAATAATTTGGTGTTTGGATCCATAGACGAGTCAATAGGTTTTGCTCCTAGCATTCCTGTTTCGCCCAATAGATCAAGGACATATTTTCTCTGGGACAGGTAAATGCCCTGACTTAATCGAGCAACTTCAATCCCCAAGAAATACTTTAAGTGCCCCAAATCTTTGGTTTGGAACTTACTATGCAAACACTTTTTGAATTCTTGAATACCATTGTGATCATCCCCAGTAATCACGATGTCATCCACATACACAATTAACAATATTCTGCCGACTTTACTGTGCTTGTAGAAGACAGAATGATCGACTCCACGACGCTGAAGACCAAATTCAATGACCACTTCACTAAATCTTCCAAACCATGCTCTAGGAGACTGCTTGAGGCCATAAATAGACTTCTTCAAACGACATACCAAATCAGACTCCCCCTGAGCAACAAACCCAGGAGGTTGCTCCATATAAACTTCCTCAGTCGGATCGCCATTTAAGAAAGCATTCTTGGGCTCCGTTCGGGAGGGATTAAAAGCCAATTAAAATTGAAAATATGACCGTTATTGGGTCCCACTCGTCTAATAAAAGTCAACAATAACGGCTATATTTTCAATTTTAATCCGATTTTAATCCCTCCCATACAAGGCCTTGATATCGAGCTGATGTAAGGGCCAAAGAAAAGTGGTAGCCAGAGAGATGAACAAACGAACAGAAGCGTGATTGGCAACGGGAGAAAAGGCCTCATAGTAATCAAGACCGTAGACCTGAGTATAGCCTTTAGCAACTAAGCGAGCCTTGAGTCGATCAATGGTGCCATCCGGATGAACCTTAACAGTGTACACCCATTTACATCCAACTGTAGTTTTGTCAGGCGGAAGCGAGACAAGATCCCAAGTGCCATTCTGATGTAAAGCAGTCATTTCTTCCTCCATTGCTTTTGCCCAACCAGGGAGAATAAGGGCTTCTGAAACGGACTTAGGTACAGAAAAAGAGGACAGAGAAGCAACAAAAGAGGAGTATGAAGGAGATAGGTGCGCATATGAGACAAAGTTAGAAATAGGATGGGTAGTACAGGTGAGCTTACCTTTCCGGATGGCAATAGGCATGTCCATGTCAGACATGGGCGGGTCTGCTGGAGAAGAATCTGAGGGCACAGAATCGATGGGCACAGCAGCAGAGGTGTCCTTCTGGCGACGAGAGTATACTTGCAAAGGGGCCGAAGAACGATTGGAGGGGATAGGATCTGGAGCGGAGGAAGATAGCGTAGGGGTAGGGTCAATAGGCAAAGGAAGTGTAACATCTAGATCAATTTGAGATGATGGGGTAGAAAAGTAAGGGGTGGACTCAAAGAATGTAACATTGGCACACACAAATGAGCGACGTAATGATGGACTATAACATCGATAACCTTTTTGCGTGCGAGAATAGCCGAGGAAGACACATTTTAAAGCACAGGGATCTAACTTGTCCCTGCCGGGAGTCAACTGATGAACAAAATAAACACACTCAAATATGCGAGGAGGTAAGCTAAATAAGGGTGAACGGGGAAAAAGAATGGAATGGGGAACCGTGCCTCGCAGGGTAGAGGATGGCATCCGGTTGATTAGGAAGCAAACTGTAAGAACCGCATCTCCCCAGAAATATTTGGGAACGTTCATCTCAAAAAGGAGAGTACGGCCCACCTCTAGGAGATGTCGATTCTTACGCTCAGCAACCCCATTTTGCTGTGGTGTGTGAGGGCAAGAAAACTGATGCAGGATACCAAAAGCGACATACAGGAAGTAAAGGGCTGAGAAAAGTATTCTCGAGCATTATCACTACGAAGAATACGCACGGGTACATTAAATTGGGTTTGAACTTCAGCACAAAATGCACGAAAAATAGAGAATAATTCGGAACGATGTTTCATTAAATAAAGCCAAGTAACTCTTGAAAAATCATCCACAAAAGTGACAAAATAACGAAAATCAATTGTAGAAGTAACACGAGAAGGACCCCAAACATCTGAATGAACTAAACCAAAAGGACTCGATGCTCAAACATGAGTAGGGGAAGCAAATGAAACACGACGATGCTTACCCAATTGGCAAGACTCACACTCTAAAGAAGACAAATGACTGAAACTAGGAAAGAGTAACTTGAGGTTGCCAAGGCAGGGATGACCAATGCGACAATGGATTTGGTGAGCAGGTGCAACAGCAGGACATGCAGTAGGAGGGTGTGTAGGACTCTCATCACGATCAAGGTAATAAAGGCCATTGTCCTCACGCCCTGTGCCAATCGCCTTCCGCGTCCTCAAATCCTGGAGAATGACAGAATCAGGAAAAAATGAGACAGAACAATTAAGATGTTTGGTCAATTTACTAACTGACATCAAATTAAAGGAAAACGAAGGAATATACAAGACGGAGGAGAGAAATAAGGAGGGTGAGGGGTCCACTGTACCAATGCCACGGATAGGGATAGTGGAACCATCAGCAACTGTAACAGGAGACAACGAAGAAGAGGACTGAATATGCGTAAATAAAGAAGATGTACCTGACAGGTGATCAGTGACTGCGGAATCTATGACCCAGGGTGATGGAGGGGATGGACGAATGGAAAGACAAACAGAAGAAGTACCTCGTTGAATGCTCAGATGACGTAGACGAACCCGAGCCAGAAACATTGTCCTTGGTAGTACTAGGGGAAACGCGAGAATACATTTCAATGATGGTGGGGAGGGTAGCATTCGAAAGAATCTGAGATCGGACTGGTTCGAAGTCTGGACGTAACCCAGCCAAGAACTTCATGACAGCCAACTGCTCACGTTGCTTTTGCATTTCCTTCAGATCGATAGTCAATGGTAGGATAGTATTCATCTCCTCATAGAGGCGGTTGAATGTGGCAAAATAATCTGTAACGGATTGCGTGCCTTGCTGAAGTTGGAAGTACTCCACTGATAAATCATACATCCTGGTGAGATTACTAGAATATAATACACGGAGATACTCCCATATATCTTTGCACGTATCTAGATGAGTACAGAGATCAGCCCCTGAGGCCCCATCGAATTCCACAACAATGTTACAATCTGCGCATCAGCCTGAATCCAGTCGTCATACTTTTTATCATCTGTTGCCGGGGCGGATTCCGTGATGTGACGATGTTTTCCCTGTCCAGTTAGGGTTATTTTCACAGCTTTAGACCAATTTAAATAATTGGTTCCGTTCAATTTAAATAATTAGAAGGCTTAACAATAGTGTTAGCCTGTCCCACTATTTATAATAAGAGTTAGGAAAACCTTAGGAAACCCTAGGTATTACATAAAAGACCTAAATACCCTTTAACACAGGCCAGCATTTTGGCACCTGGGATCTTAGGTACAAACTGACATGCGTGAACTGCATCCATTAATGAGGTGATTTCTGGAGGTTAAAGAGAGCTATTATCTTAGCATTCCCATAGAAGACAAACTATAACTTCAATATAAATGCTGATAAAGACAAGTTAAAGATGATGAATCCATCAAATAATAAACAGGGTATATTCTGAAGAAGACCATCTCAGCTACACAGAAGTGAAAGAAATTTATCATACGGATCTTGTCAACGATCATGTTCTGTAACAGTAACTATACAACAGAGACATCAACTACAGAACTATGACAGCTGGCTTTCAAGCTAATCCCTACTATCTTAAAAGAGGCAACCCACCGTTCACTGTTCATTTGTGAAGTTTTTTTTTTATCCCATTTTATCCCTACTATCTTAAAAGAGGCAAATCCAAGCTTTAAGGGTAAAACCGACTTCCTTCTACCCATACCCACAATTGTTGTCTTTGAATCTCTTCTTGCTTCTTGGGCAATCCACCGTTTACTTGATTAGTGTTAAAAATAAGTGTTTGTAAATTTGGTAAATGTTATTTTTAAATGTATTGTACACTTTTGAGATATACAAGATACAAATGATTTTGTTTTGCTATGAGTTTATCGTATATTATTGTTTGCCCTGTATTAAAAAAAAAGTTCGGATTTCATACATTTAAATGCTCCGCACAACGCGGAGCATTCACTCTGCGCAGGTCGATCCTCGCCGGGGGCAACCCCCACAAGGGGCCCTGTCCCATCGACCCTCGCAACATAACTGAGCAAGTTGATCCTCGTCAGGGGCGTTGCCCCCGAGCCTCCCCTGCCCCTCGACCCCCACGATGACTGGACAAGCCGATACCCATTTCGAAGCAGCAAATCATTTTCATAATAACAATAAACAAATAAATAAATTATGAAAAAATATATTATTCCCACACTAATGGTTTTCTGCTAAATTTGAAGTTTGCTCAACAAGGTAGTATTCTGATGGTCCCGATAAAACTTTAGCAATACAACTTGATAAAGTTTATTCCAGAGTTAATGATTATGCAGACATTTGAATATTTTTCACTAAACTTTCTTCCTTATTCAATGGGTACAATAAATATTTTGGTACAGATCACAAATATGAATTGTCAAACGTTAGCAAGTTTAGAAAAATTAATATTGTCCCATTAATTTCTTCCTTGGAAAAAATCTTGGCTACTAAAAACTTTTCATTTAAATCTTACTAAAATATTATCATTATGAAATTTTACTAATTATTATGTTAGATAAAAACTTACTGAACTTTCACAATAATTTAGTTTTCCATTAATATTTGATACACTAACATTAACTTAAAAATACCAAAGCCCGTACATTGTACGGGCATACTACTAGTATGATCAGAATTTACCAATCTATGACTATTAGAGAACTTATTCTTTTAGCTGCTTTGAAACATGTTACAGGAGAGAAGACTCATTCCCTATAAAAGATGCAAGGAGTTCCTTATCAACAACATCCACGTAGACAATCAAGATTGCATATTAGAACGATAGTCAATGGCAAGAACTTTAATATTAAACCAAACAAAATATTGTGCAAGCAAAGCAATCTAAATTTCATACTGCATTACACTCCATGCAATTAAAAGGCAAAAGTTAATCTGAGTAACCAAAACACAACAATACAAAGCAAAGTAGCGAGTGAAATGAATATTAACAGAACCAGAATCGCTGTAAATAAATAAAAATAAAAATTACACAAACAGAAAACAGTAAATTTATTGCATCAAAAAAATAGTACCTGTCGCATGGCAATTAAATATTTAATACCCAGAAGACTCCCATGGCGGATCTCCCATTCTAGTCTACACTGAAAGAAGCAGAAGTGATAATTAAAAAGATATTGCAATAAAAAAACAAAGATTATCCTCAAAAGACCATCTCTCTTTTATGGTGTGAAAAAATTCCTACTCAATATTTACCTGCATCAGCAACAAAATATTTAGAGTCTCATGAACTGATGTAGGGTGCATGTACTTGAGGACAGCACCCAACGCTTGCGCACATGTTTCCCTGACTGGCGCAACAACCTGATCAGGACATAGTCTCCAAAACTGTACAGATAGAAGAAATTCAACAACAGATTAGGCAAAGTACAAGGAGATATTGTCTATAGTAAAACTTCGTTATAATTATCACTCAAGAATCAATAGAATGCGATTGTAAGATTACACCCATCCAACAAAGTTAATTCAAATATAAATTGAATGTTTAAACCAAATTATTGACATAAAAATGAAAAATACATCCAAAGTAAGAAAATATCTTTTCTACAAGTCATTGGTACTTCTCTGGCTCACTTCTCCGGTTTCAACTACACTAGTTACATTTGAAATAAACAAAAAGCTATGAATGGTTTATATTATTAAACAAGATCATACCGGTCCACGGACAAGACACACAAGAAACGAATTGCACAATCTTGCAGAAATTCAAAATTTCTCAGCCAGAAATTTCTAGTCATTTTAACCAAGTTCATCAGCTCGGCATTTTCAGCGAAATTTTCAAGCATGTTCTTCTCTATTGAATCCGTGTCTTCAGTGCAACTCCTTGCCTCTGTTAGATGAATATTAGAATGGCATGTGCTATAAATATGAGGTTCAAGTTCCACCTTAATGGAACTAACATTAAGGGAGTGTTTGGGAGAGATTTTCAATTTCTACAGTAAATCAATTCTCATTTTCAACCAAACATTCTTCAATAAAATAATATTTTCCATCACATCAATAATTTTTTCTTCTTTTTCAACCACACATTTCCCATCATATCACTATTCAAAAATCAATTCTTCCCCCAAAAATTCCTCCCAAACAAGCTCTAATTTCACCATTTAGTTGCATACGAGGTATGTTTCCTCTGTCTTCAACTTTAGCACAAATGTCCAAATCTCCATCACTAGTGGCAGTGGTTGTTATATCTGTCATTGGACATGAAACATTTTCCAACTTTGGTCGCATCAAAACTGGCTCCAAAGCTTCTAGCAGAGCTAATAGATTCAAATCAAGTTCCCTCTCTCTCTTCACTGTATTTTCATCATCTTTAGCTTTCAAATAAGAAACTGATGCAGCCTTGCAGCTCATTTGAGACAGAATTCCTGCACCAGCACCTTGATAGGTCAATATCTCTCTCAGGGCCATGATACTGCCATGGCGAACCTCCCAAACTGAGAACACAAAATTAGAGAAATTAATTTCTCATGAGAATTATGAAAAAAAGTTCAAATGCAGGAAAGTCAAAATATTATCTATACCCGGGTCAAACATATCAACAAGGAGTTGTTCAACAAAAGATTGAAAAGGCCAACCCCCATCTCCATCATTCTCAAAGCCTTCTTCATCAGAAACACCATCTCCAAGTTGCTGCATCAGAAAGTACATAAAATTTTTGCATTAGAAAGATCAGATAAGAATGTAAAATATAAGGCAACAAAAAAATGATTCCTTAACATCCACAAAGAAGAAGAAATCAAACATGTCTAACTACAGAAACAAAATAATAAAAACATTCCGAACAGCAAATGGTAAAGGGCCAAGTTGATGGAGTATGCAGGACTTTAACAAAGAATTATAACCAAAATATAGTAATATAAATGAGAGAAAAATCAAGAAGAAACAGCACTCAAAAAAAAAGGAAAAGAAGAAGAACACTGCATCAGCACCTCCATAAACAGACAGCCTCATAAAAAACTACATTTGTGAAGATCAGAATGTACTCAAACAAGTGGATCTCAACACACCATATGCATTACAACATGTGAAGGTTCGATTCTGACTATCTGAATCGAAGAAAAGTTTGATCCATTAACTTGTAAATATTGCTGACACACATGGGAATCTCTATAGATATGTGCTAAAAAGGATGAACAGGTCTTCAGGGAGTTATTTTTTTTCCCAGTAGAGAGAATGCACACAAGTAAACTTGGTGTAACTAGCTTATCTTTGATAAACATAAACAAACTGCTGCTATAATGAAAGACAAGTATAACTAGCCAATTCAATAAATGCAAACTTCAACCATTGAATTTCTACATATTCATAAATAAAAGTTCTTTGCACGAACAAGCATGTATGAATCTTCAGATCTCAAATTATTTGGCGAAACTATGGAGCCTAATAATCAGGGACGACGTCTATTTACCTTATGCGAGCTTGGGGAATCTAGAGAAATGCTCCCCTTCAGTGGAACCATATCTTGTCGTTGTGGTACCTCTGCATCTCCGACCTTAGACCACCCCTTTGTTTGTTCCTTTGAATTATTTTTTGCTTTATGTTTCTAGAGATTTAGTTCCCTGGCACTAGGCCTCCGAGACCTGGAGGCAGGAACCATGTTCATGACAAGTTGCTGGATATTATGAAGAGGTCACAAGGAGAAATACTGAAGGGCAACTCCATTGCCAGAGGAATTAATTTTGTGCACAAGAAGGTCCTCATCTCTCATATCATTCACATCCATAAACTGCTTGCACACATCTAACCCTGTATATGAAAATGACAATTAATATTTCGACAAACAGTATTGTATATTAGGGCCATGCAGGAACTCCGTTGAGGAAAAATAGGAAATAGAAAGAACATGCAAGCATACAAGAACTAACAAGCATAGGAAAAAACGATAAACAATTATGACTAATTTGTCCTGTGGCGCCAACTAATCCAATAATGCGATCCGGGGATCTAAGTAAGGTGGCTTTCATTTAACTGCTATTAATCTCAATTTTAATCAGCTGGAAGACAAATCAGTAAGGACGTCACCTTGTATGATACAATGCGTGTATAAAATGTAACCATCTGGCCATATACCCATATTCATTGAGCAAAATGTATGACACAGCTCGTAAATGGAAACAAAAGATAAATCCAGGTAATCTCATAGTTGCAAATGTGAAATTCTCTACGCATTTATGTTATCAATTAGAGAATATATTGAGAGACCTGAAAGGCATCAATAAATAATAAATATAGCTCGTGATCAGAATTCCACTAGTACCATGTGCATAGCATGCTCCAGGAAAACATACTAAAATGGAATAAATAGGCTGACCAGAACCATGTCTAGATCATACTGTAAACAAGAGTTTTCCTATTTCCAGTATGAAACATGTTAACAATCTGAGCCTACAACTGAAGAATCAGTTATCAATAACTTTTAAAGGACGAGACTATTTTATTCACTACATCACTAAGAAACAGATAGTACCGTTGTGGCCTTAAAATTCAGTATCAGGGGATTGCTGATTATTTGACTTATGGATACAAATACTTAGTTGTAAAATTTGATACAACACTCACCCAATCGACGCAGAAGATTCTGCTTTTGTCGAGCCAATCTTTCCAGAGAATTCTTTCTGTTTTCACTTGCTATATCGTACTCCTAAAACGAAGTCAATTGAAAAATCAAGTGCACGCACAATATTACATACAAATCTAACCTGCACTCGTTCCATCAAGAATCAATAAGCTATGGACACCAACGAACATGTGAACATAGAAATCCTCCCCTTTCCCCGCCAAAGGCAGGGTATTAATAAATTTTGAAGTTCGTGAGTTATCTTGAATTTCATTTGCTGAACTAAAGAATAAAGGTTCTCTATTTAAATTCTCAGTCTGATTTTGATTGCTGACTACGAAACAAGGTAATGCATGATCAAGTTCAAGTGGCTTTCAGGAACATGATATATTTCAAGAGAAGCATTTCGAGATAACATCTAGCAACTTTTCTATAGCGTGTTCTTACAATAGGAGGGATTTTAAAGCCAATAAATGTGACGTAAAATTGAGTACGCATGTAGAAGTCTTGATAAAGTGTAAATTCCTAAGAAGTCCTACTAACTTGACATTACAAATCATTTTCGAAGGTCTATGCTCGCTTAAAAGCGAAAGAAAATTCACAACAGTTTATCAGTTTCTAACGACTACTAGCACTTAAAATAACATAAGCATAAACACATAAACGAGCCAGAAAACAAAAACTGAAGGCATTAGACAAAAGGGAAGTACACATACCATACCAGCACATCACCAAATGGGACATTGGATACATAAAACAACAGAATTCAAAACCAATTTTTACCCATTGTAAGGGCTTTCATGGTGGGGGTAGTAGCTCTACCACGCATTTGGAAGTGGAAATTGCAGTAGAAGTGGTAGCCTGGTAGATTGCATTGGAACTCAACAGATTTTAATGGGGATGGCCGTGATTTAGGAATCTCTTTTCTTTCTCCTATTTAATTCTTGAAATATAATTTCTTGGAGAATGAGAGGCAATTGCAGTGGAAGGGTGATTACGGTCATGGTGTTCTTGTAATCCAAGGCTTGGAGATGCCACTAATCTTCAATTTTCTTCTCTGTTTTGTCTTTCTGTTTTTAAGTATAATCTAGATTCTAGGGCTAAGCTTCTATTAGTCGTGAACTGTGATTTAATGATGGCAGTGATAGTGGTGCTATTCGTCACAGGTTGCCAGGAAAATGCCATTGCGAAAGAAAGATGATCAGCTTTTCTTGTGCCAAGTCAGTGGGGTACAGTACATATTTGAGATGGAAGGTCGGCAAGTATGCTCATTAGCGAATAAATCATTCAATGTGGAAATCTAGATAGGTGGGGATAGTCATGGCAAAATGGGCGGGCCCGCACACACAAAGGCCCGTGCACAGCCCACCATAAAAAAAGGGTCCGTACGGGCTTTCCGGACCTGGAAAAAAATCGAGTGACCCGGATCGGACCGCGAAGCCCGCATGGGCTAGGTCGGGCCATCGGCCCACTCGGTCCCTTTTTTTTTTTCCAAAAATAAATGGTAAAAATTAAATTTTATAATTATAGTGAAAATCGATAAAAGTTACATAAAAATAAATTTTACATTAATTTATTTTTCGATAAATTTTACATCAATAACTGAATAACATAAAAACTTACAATTTTTCGAACAATATTTTGCCTAACTTGACAAATTAAACAGTTTTTTAACTATTTATAAACTTATAGTTAAAGTACATCCCAACTAGGTTGGCACCTACTTAACTATAATTTCGTCATTACAAATTATATTCTATTCATCTACGGTAAGTTTTTTAAAGTCTTGAGCAATATCGTCAGCAACTTTATCTTGCATTCTTCTATCTGCAAATAACCAGTCTTTCACGCAGATGAGAGCTTCTAAAATATTTTCTTTAAGTCTTGATCTTCTTTCATCTAGCACTCTGTTACCTGCACTAAAAGCAGACTCCGATGCCACCGTTGAGACTGGAACTGTTAGTAGATTTCGGTCCATTTTTGATAATATTGGATATGACCGTTCATTTACCTTCCACCATTGTAAAATATCTAAGTTGTCAACCTCGTCTTGTGGAATTAAACTGTAGTAATCAAATTGATAATATCTTTCTAATTCAGATGGTGTAACATTCTCATTTGAAAATGAACTAGTAGATGAAGTAAAAGACACGTTGCGTTTTTTGGTTATTAAAGAAAAGAAATAACTTTTACCTTTTGAAGTGGTAGCAGAACTTGTAGTAGAAGGAACATTTTCGTTATTACCATATTTCATAGAATAACTATTGTACATTTCATTAATAAAGTGTTCTATTTCCCGGTTTGTAATATTTATATTGAAAGATAAAGTTTCAGAAAGTTGGTCCATAGCACACTGAACTCCAAAAAATTTAATACGAGGATCCATTACAGCTGCAATTGGAAAAATCATTGGCATATTTTCGTAATATTTTCGAAACTTGTCCTCCATTGTACAAACAATATCATAGAAAAATGGATTGTCTTTATGACTTGAAAATTGATTAGCAATTTCTACAAATTGTAAAAGCACAAGATTACTTGTTGGATAATAAACTCCGGAACTAGTTTTTGTTGCCTTATAGAATGGTTTCAAATAATTCATGACTTTAAATGCAATGTTCCAATCAGAATCATCTATATAAAATTGATGTTACTTTGAATTAACGAAAGCATTAATAGCATCTGTATAACCAACACACGATTTTAACATAAGAAATGTTGAATTCCACCTATTTGGAATATTATCAATAAATTTTCTTCTCCTCAATCCAATATTTTTACAAATTTTTCCAAATTCTTTTTGTCTAGAATCTGAACAAGAAATGTAGTTAATAACTTCTCTAATTTTATGTATTTGTGGTGTTATTAATTTTAAACCATCTTACACTACTAAATTATATATATGACAAACACATCTCATATGAAATAATTTAGAGTCACACGAGGGATTAAGTGTCATTTTCAAAAGTTCAATGCATGCAGTCTTTGCACTAGCATTATCAAAATTAATGCTAAATAATTTGCTCAATACATTAAATTCATTAAAAACCTGTAATAAATATTCTCACACAAACTTATTCCATTATGTGGATATTCAAGTAAGCGAAAAGCAATAATTCTTTTGTGAAGTAACCAATTATTATCAATAAAATGTACGGTGACACATGCATAACCATTGTGATTACGTCCAGACCAACAATCAGATGTAAAACACATAACTCCATCAAAGTTATTAAATTCAGTTTTTAAATGTTCAGTCATTGTATGAAATAATTTCAAGATATTCGAGCGAGCAGTATTTCTACTTACAGACCGATAAGCGGGTTGAACATACTTTTACATAAACTCCTCAAAGTATCGATCTTCTGCGAAAGTAAAAGGCATCTCGCTTGCTGCCAAAAATTCAGACATTCTTACTCTCATTCGATCCTGCGAATAACAAATATTAGAAAAAGTAACTGTTCCACTAGTATTAGTAAAAGAAGTAATTTGAGCTTGTTTAGTATCCAAATGCCTTCTTTCATTTATGTGTTTATCTTTGTGTCTTCGTAATGTGCCCGTGCCTTGACCTTTAACCCATGCATAACTCTTTCTACAAATAGTGCATATTGCACTTTTGTTTGGTTCATCCACTGTAAAGATTTCCCAAACATCAGATGTATGCTTTTTATTTTTTCGTTGTTGAGAAGATCTAATATTTGGATCATTATCATCTTCCAAATTTATTGGAGAACAACTATCATGAAATTGACATTTTTTGAAGAAAAATCGTGAGAATCCATAACACTTTAACAAAAAATTTTGAAATAATAAGATGAAAAGAAAGTACAAAATACTAAATATAAAAAATACTTGCTGAAAATATTAAGAGAGAATGAGAGATTATGAGAAAATAGATATTTTAAACTTGTAGTTGTAGACTTGTAGATTGTGAGAGTTTACTATTTCTTCACTTCACAATACCACTATTTATAACAAAAAAAAAAAAAAATTACTGTTACCTATGCAAAAAAAAAAAAAAAAAGTCAGAACGGTCAAATGACCGTTCTGACTGACGCAGGCAGGCTGCAGCCTGCTACTGCGGCGCTTTTGTTTCATTTATTTTTAAAATTTTTTTTTTAAACCGGGCCAACGGTTAACTCGGTTTGTCTTGAACCCGTCCGGACCGGTTTCAGGTCCGAGCAGCCCGTGATTCGACCCACACGGTTCATGGGCCGAATCGCGGGCCGATTCGCCCCGGCCCGCCCATCTTGACAACTCTAGGTGGGGAACAAGTATGCTTAGGACCCGTTTGGTAGTGTAAAACCAAAAGCTACTTGAAAAAGGTTAAGAAACTGCTTCTAAAAATATTTTTTGGAAGTTTTTTTATCTTGCTAGGAAAGAGAAAGCTAGCCTAAAGTAGATTCCTCGAGAAGCTCTTCTACAAGTAACAAAAACAGAAGCCCTACAAACGGGACTTTTATAATGAATAAATCATTCAGTGTGAAAATCCATATTCCAGACAAGCGCTAATATGTTTAGTTACATTGGCAAACTCAAAGTTCGTGTATATTTATATATATCACTTAAGGATTAGGAATATAATTTTTATTAAGAAACTATTTAATCGAAATAAATGTAAGAAACAAAATATATAATTTAAAATGCTATTCATAAATGAAAAAAAGTGCAACATATTTTCAAAAATTTAAAGGAAGGTACTTTAGAGGGAAGAAGGTAGTTCAGTTTACAATTTTTAACATAACTTCACATTATTTGATAGGTTTAAGTAGAGGTGTCAAGACGGAAGGGGCGGCCAGACCCGTAAAAATCGGCCCGGATCGACCCGTGACCCGAACGTGCGGTTCACGGGCCAAAGAGTTGTGACCCGCGGGTTTCGCGGGTTTAGACTTCACAGGCCGCGGTTAACCCGCGAAAGAAAAAAAAAACAAAAAAATTCGAAAAAGGGGGGAGAGAGCCGTTGAACGGAGAGATCCGTTCAACGGCTCTCTCCCCAGCAGCCTGGCTTGCTGCAGGCGCAGCAAGCCAGGCTGCTGTTGCTGCAGGCGTAGCCTGCATGCAGGCTCTGCACGCAAATTTTTTATTTTTATTTTTATTTTTATTATTAACGGTCATTTTGAAGTCTTCATCTATAAATTCAATTAATTGGTAATATTAGTTCACTTCACTTTCGTCTTTCAACTACAAATATTATCATCATCTCTATTATATTTCTTTCTTCTTAATACTAAACTTTTAATACTACTATATTATGGATTCTCACGATTTTTCGTCTCAAAATCCTATTTTCAATTATAGTTGCTCCCCAATAAATTTAGAAGATGATAATGTTGCAGAAGTTGGATCATCTCAATCATCAAGGAAAAAAAAACAAATATCAGAGATGTGGCAAATTTTTACAGTAAATGAAAAGGATGGAAAAACAGTATGCAATATCTGCAAAAAAGATTATGTCTGGAGATATGGTCAAGGCACCGGCACGCTACGGAGACACAAAGAGAAACATCTAAATGAAACATGACATTTGGATCCTAGACAAACTCAAATTACTTGTTTTACTAATGCTAGTGGATCGGTCACTTTTACTAATTTTGTTTATTCGCAGGAACGAATGTGAGTTGGGATGTCGGAATTTTTAGCAGCTCGTGAGATGCCCTTCACATTTGCAGATGATCAGTATTTTGAAGAGTTCCTGCAAAAGTATATTCAACCATCTTACAGGAGTGTAAGTAGAAATACTGCTCATTCTGATTCTATGAAATTATTTCATACAATGGCTGAGCATTTAAAAAATGAACTTAAAAAATTGATGGAATTATGTGTTTCACGTCTGATTGTTGGTTTGGACGAAATCATAATGGTTATGCTTGTGTTACAGTACATTTCATTAATAATAATTGGTTATTGCATAAGAGAATTATTGCTTTTCGTCTACTTGAATATCCACATAATGGTGTAAATTTGTGTGAAAATTTATTACAAATTTTTAATGAATTTGGTGTGTTAAATAAACTATTTAGTGTTACCTTTGATAATGCAAGTGCTAATAATGCATGTATTGAGCTTTTAATTAGGGCGATTAGACCCCTATATGATTCTAAATTATTTCACATGCGTTGTGTTTGTCATATATATAATTTAGTAGTGCAAGATGGTTTGAAATTAATAACACCACAAATAAGTATAATTAGAGAATCTATTAATTATATTTCTTGTTCAGATTTTAGACAACAAGAATTTGCAAAAAATTGTAAAAATCTTGGATTGAGAAGAAAAAAATCTGTTGATGATGTTCCTAATAGATGGAATTTAACATTTTTAATGTTAAAATCGTGTATTGGCTATACTAATACTATTAATGCATTTGTTAATTCAAAACAAAGTCAGTTTTATATAACTGATTTGGACTGGGAAAAAGCATTTCAAGTTATGAAATTTTTGAAACCTTTTTATAAGGCAACAAAAATTAGTTTTGGAATTTATTATCCAATTAGTAATCTTGTACTTTTACAATTAGTAGAAATGGCTGAACAGTTTTCATCATTTAGAGACGATCCATTTTTCTTTCAAATTATTTACTCAATGGAGGAAAAGTTTAAAAAATATTATGAAAACATGCCACTAATTTTTCCAGTGGCAACTGTAATGGATCATCGCATTAAGTTGTTTGGTGTTCATTGTGCTTTAGAATCACTTTCTGATACATTAGCTTTTAACATAAATATTACAAATCGACAATTGGATACTTTTATTAATGAAATGTATAACGACTATTTTATTAAATATGGCAACAATGAAAATGTTTCTTTTTCTACAAACTCTAGTACAACTTCGAAAGGCAAATCTTCTTTTTTCTCCATAATAGCTAAGAAACGTAATATTCTTGGTTCTTCATCTACAACTTAACTGCAAATCCAAATATCACACCTGCTGAATTAGAAAGATATTATCAATTTGATCATTATAGTTTAATACCTGAAGATGAAGTGGATAAATTAGATATTTTACGATGATGAAAATTAAATGAGCCGTCGTATCCTGTATTATCTAAAATGGCATGGGATCTACTAACAGTTCCAGTCTCAACAGTGGCATCCGAGTCTGCTTTTAGTGCAGGTAACAGGGTATTGGACGAAAGAAGATCTAGACTTAAAGAAGATATTTTGGAAACTCTCATATGCGTGAAAGATTGGATATTCGTGGATCGAAGGATACAAGATAAAATTAGTGATGATATTGCTGAAGACTTCAAAAATCTTGCAATTCCTGAAAATTGATTGGAAAACAAAAATATAATTTTTGAACAACTAAATTATAGTTAAGTAGGTGCCAACCTAATTGGGATGTACTTAAACTATAAAGTATAGTAAAAGTATGTGTCAACCTAGTTAAGATGTACTTATACTATAAATATTTGATAATAATAAGTAGACATGCAATTTGATATAGTTGTTATTTGTTTAAGTTAAATTTAAGTTTGCAAAGTTATAAAAAATTCATGTAACATTAAATTTGAATTCTATGTAAAAATTTCTTGATATAATTATGAATTTATCATTTTGTTCAATTCTTAGTTTACATTTAACAAAAAAAATATATATTTTTGCTATAAATATGAAAAATTCTATATTTTTATAATTTTATTTATACAATCATACGGGGCCAAACCGGAATGAACCGCGACCTGTGACCCGCATGGGCTCGACCGGATGGGTCAGCGGGCGGGTTTGGGTTGTAGTCCAAAATTGTGGGCCGACCCGGAAACCGCAGTGGGCCGTTACTGGGCTCACATGTTGGCGGGCCGACCCGGCCCAGACCACCCGGATTGACACCTCTAGGTTTAAGAAGTTAAGTAATTTAAAAAAGTAAGACATAGAGGGAGACTAAAGTAAATTATCAGTTGATGAGTGAAGTTCCTCCATATATATAATATATTATTGATCTTCTACGATAAAAAACTGCAATCATATTGAAGTGCGGATGTCATTTGCAACGTAATTGAAGACGAGCAATAAAAATATGATACTATTCCAAAGTAATTAATACTGAGTAGCGAATCTCCACAGTTTCATAAATCATTAATACTTTGGCAGAGAAATCTTCATTGCTCGAGCAATTATCATAGTTTCACTCAGGGGCGGACCCACATGGGGTCATGTGGGGTCAAATGACCCCACAACCCCACAAATTTTTTTTTTTTGTTTTGTGTTTTTTTTTAATATCTTGTAAAAACCTAGACATTATCCCTTTATTTCCTATGTTCTTACAAAGCCAAACATTATAATCACATGAGGTTCAAGTCCAAATATCTCTTCTTCCAATATGTATTGTTGAAATTCGAATATGATTATCTAAGTTACTATATATTAGGACAACAATTTAAATAATGTTTTGATATTTTGAACTTAATTTCATGTTTTTGACATTAAATAATTGTTTGGATGAATGTAGCTTTCAAATAATTAAATGCTACTTGAATTATTTGAGATTTATATTGTTTTTTGAGATGTTGCATATAACTTTTAGCAAATATTGTAGATTCTAATAGATGATAGAAATCTATTGCTATCGTCTGTGTGGAATTTATTGAGATAACTGGATGTATTTTTTTTATTTTTTGTTCATTTTGCTCATTCTTTATTGTCATTATTTTATTTTGTCATTAGATGTTTTTACCATTTGTCGCCATTGGTCACCATTTTCTTTTATCAGTTATGCTTTATCAATTGACAAATATAGGCGATTTTGTATGGAAAAATTAGATTTTCAGGTGATTGAGGTTATCTGTAGATTATCTAGACGATGATAGAGTAAAACTTACGAAGTAGGATAATTTAGATATTTAGAAATTAAATTTTCAATGTTAGCATTAAACTTAAAATTGTGAAAAAAAAAATGTGTACGAATTGCTTCTGAACCTTTATCTTTTACATTGACACTGGATTAAATTTTGTTATTGAATGATAAAGCTACCAACTCTAATAAAGTGCATAATAAATTCAATTCTGTGAGCAGAAGGCTTGGTGTGGTCAAATACTGAGAGATAAAGTTTCAAATTAATTCTTAGTTTTGGCTTCGAGGTTTCTCTATGATAGTTGCTACCAAAATGCTATCACCTCGCTATTTGACAAGTTTCGAACGCCTAATACCTAGAAGTTCCAGATCAAGGTTTTTGAAAATTTTTGAATAGTCATTTTTTGAATAGTCATTTTTGACCCCACAAGACATTTCGTCTGGGTCCGCCCCTGGTTTCACTAAAACAAGGAGTTCATGATACTAAACCATGGATAACATCAGTAAGATGTTAACTCATCCACCGTATGATAACATTAATCACAGCTACAGTATGAGAAGAAATAAATCAAACTCAAGTGATTTTGAAGACAAATAGCAAAAACCTTATTTTTTTATTTTTTTTCAATATATGATGAACCAATGTGAACAAGTGTAAGCTTCGTTGCCTGAACAAGATTGGTGCTATCTTTAAACCAATGCCTCTGACACATTTCCTACTTTCTTTGCCAAATAATGAAAAAGCGACACAATATTTATACTCCTATCACAATTTGTATTGTACAACAAAAAACGCTCAAATGGAGTTTGTAAGGCCCCGAGTTCCGTGAACCCGGAGTGCCACGTCATCGTCTTTTGCCCTAAATTAACTAAAAAGTTTGCGAAAATAACTGAATTTTAAACATCACATTTATAATTGTAAAAAACCTCAACGGCAACAAAACTCATTTGATTAATTTAAAAAAATTAATTTAACTTTAAATCTCAAGTTTTTGAAATAACTGCAATGTCAAAGTACGATAATAACGTTCAAATACGTAAATTTCAAAAGTAAATAACTTCATCCATTAAATCGTTGCCACCACTACCCATCAATACCGGCCGTCTCCAAAATATGTAAATGTCGTTAAAATAACGGAATGAGTATTTCAAAAACATACTCAGTAGACTTATCACCGATAATTAATTTACAAAATAATTGAACACGTAACTATGCAATATATATACCGTGATATCATCATCATCATTGGCTCATTTTTTTTTAAATCATAGGCTCTTTAAAATCATAGGGTGTGGGTAGTCTCGTCTCATACATTTAAGCACATAAATTATGCATAACATTCTCATCTTATCTCATAAGAGATACTCGTCTCTTCTCATGCATTAAAGCATATAAGTTATGACAAATATAACAATATCATATATCTCATAAGAAATAGTCTCATCTTATGCATTAAAGCATATAAATCACGTAAATTCACATAATATATGTAATTATAATTTAAACTAATTAATGGTGGCGAGTCTACCTCAAATTATCTCGAGTCACGTAAAAAGTGGAGCGGGTAGTAACCTCAATCCCTTAATCGTCCGTACGTTTTGTCTAACCAAAATAGAAAATAGGTTTTGAATTACTATTTTGAAACTTTAAAGTTTTAAAGTGATAAAATAAAGTTTAGGGACCTAATTGGATATATGTTAAAACTGAATTTTGACAAGTCTAAGGACTGAAAATAATATTTTCAAAATAGTGGGCTAATTGTGAGAAACAAGAACTCCAAGAACTGATTTACTAATTACTGAAACCTTGTGACTGAAATAAATAACTTAAAATGATATAAATAAAGTTCAGGGGCTTAACTGGAAATTTATGAAACTGAAATTAAAAAGTTTAAGGACTGAAACTAGACTTTTCGAAAGTAGTGGGCTAACTGCTGAAAACAGGAACTCCAGGGACTGATTTACTAATCACAGAAACTTTAGGGCTAAAATAAATAACTTAAAATAATAAAAATAAGTTCAGGGGCTTAAGGGGTAAATTTCTAAAATCAAATTTCTCACACACACACACACTCCCTCCCTCCCTCCCTCTCTCTCTCTCTCTCTCTCTCTCTTTCTCTCTCTCTCTCTCTCATATTTCGAAATTAGAGAGGAGAGAGAGCGACGGGAAGGGGGCGAAGCCCCTTCCTCCGTTTCAACCGTCGACAAACAGCCGGCGTCGGTGCCATCGTCGTATGGTGGCGCCGATGCTTCGTGTGTAGGCTGTGGGGGATTTGGCGCGTGGATTGGAAGCTAATCGAGGCTTGGAGGGTTCGGGTATGAGGTAAGTTTATGGGTTTTCTATTTTCTTGGTTTTTGTGGCTGTTGGGTGTTGATTTTGAGGTGTAATGACTGTTGATTTTGGGGTGGTTTGGGTGGCTGTTCGTGTGGTGGTTCGAATTGAGGTTTGGCAGTGAAGCGAGGTGGTGGTTCGAATGGTTGCAGCTTGGGTGTCGGTGGTTCGATTGGGGTGGATTGCAGCTCGTGAGTTTCCTGTTGATGCTAGAAATCGATGTTCTAGCATCAATAGTGAATTCACCGTAAATTTGCAGCTCGTGAGTTTCCTGTTGATGCCAGAAATCGATGTTCTAGCATCAATAGTGAATTAACTATAAAATGGATTGAGGAACAATTTTGGGGAAAATGAAATTTCCTCACCAATTTGGTTGGCTGCGTAAGTGTGAAGAGAGGAAGGAATGAGTGTGCTATACGAACAGTAGACGATTTAGGGCACATATTTTTAGGAATTAATTGGGCCTAAGTGGATTGGGCTAAAATAAATGTTGGACCCTAAATAATAAAACATTGCACTTATACTTATTAAAATTTGGCTTTGAATTGATAGGGAATTGAATACTTTAAAATATTTGGGATTGGACTCGATTTGAAATAGATTTAAATTTGCTTTACAACAGCTAGACGAACACGCTTTCATTTTAACGTTTGGGGTTAAAACTTAGCGACACGTTTTTCAAGATAATAATTTAAAATTCTCGGTCGCTACAGAGTTGTTATACTTTCACTAAATGAAGTGAGATATTTACTAATTTCTCGTAGATTGAGGTTTGCACCACCCCAACCAAACAAAAGAAAAATAGTAATCATGTCAGCGGATCCATATGATGATAATAATTCAGTGGAAGAAACTGAAAGCAAACACAAAATAAGTTGCAAAGAGTAGATAAACAAAATATATCTGTTAATAGACATTTTTTTTTGAAAGGTAATCGAAAATTATATTAATCAAAGTTGATACACAGGATGTGTATCATCAATACAAATCAGAAATGAAACAACAAAAATTGGGCAGCCCATCTATATGCCTAGTAGTCACAGCATTAAACCAAGTATACAATGTCAAATAAAATAACTCCTTAAACTGCTCTACTGTTCGAGTTTGGTCCTCAAAACAACGTCCATTTATTTCTCTCCATATACACCACACGATGCAATCCGGAATAAGGTCTCATACAACTTTGCTATCTTTATCGCGCAACTTTCTCCTTCATGTCTTTAGCATGTCCTCCATACGTCTCGGCATGACCCAAATCTTATGTTGCGACATCAAAACATCGTTCCACAATAAACAAGCAGCATGTCCAATCATGTATGAAATTCTGCAAAGAAATATATTCTTTTGCTTTTTGGGCCTGCGGAGATAGATGGAAGGAAAGTACCTGTCCACCGGATGCCACCAAAGCCCCAAATTCCAACACCTTGTTTAGATCAAAACTGTGGAAGTTGAATTTTCCTCAGAAGAATAATCTAAACAACTTGGACAGTTTAATATACTCGAGGAATGCCATCATGCAAGAAGTATGACCGACCAGTAAAATGAAAGCAAGTATAGTGTATATGATATTAGACACAGAAAAAGGAAGAAAAAAAACCTTCTAAATGAAGTGCCTGCTGAATTTTCAGGATTGCGGTTAGGCCAAGTCAAGATGTCGGCGAAGGTGCTAGAAATCCCAGCTTCTGAAATTTTCATTTCAAAACTATTAGAGAGCTCAGTCAAAGATGTATGTTTTACATTCTCAGCAATAGCTCCTATAGCATGAGCTGCAGCAACCCTGGTATCCCACCTTTTACTGTGCAGATTTTGGGACACCTGCATGTTATGAATCAAAGGTCAAACTTAGGAATTTAAACTGGACTTGTGCTACACTCTACGTAATAAACAAAATTCACTAGGTACATTAGATCAGAGTTGACTTGGAGCCTGTTCAATGACATTATCATTCCAGTGGACCATTATCCAATAAAACTATTGTGCAAAACAACATTATGACACCAAAATACTATGATAAATTACACTAATAAGAACTGAATGACATAATTTTTTCTTCAGTGAGGCAATGAAATCAGGCTACCAAATATAAACAAGCAAGAGAGCAGAAGGTATAACCAAAACATGTTGTAGAGTGAAACCAAGTACTCGGAGAACTAAAATAATCTTAGGGGTAAAACCATACCTTGCTCAACAGAGAATTCAGGTCCTGAGGATGTGATTTGGCAATTTCCCCTACCTGCCGGGCTGCAGTAAACCTCGTCGCTTGGGTCGAACCCGCTTAGTTTTCATTATAGAGAAAACAATATGCCGCACAGACAACAATTGACACCAAAAACACAAAAGAAGAAGAAGAGAAAGAATCTGAAGTATCATCCTCATATGTATACTTGCCCACTATATACCAAAATTGCTTATAACAGGATAAAGTAAAAAGATTGAAATATTTACAAATTCAATGCAAGGACACATGATCATTAATGCGTAGAAGCCTTTCTACTAAAGAGATGTTGACATTCACAACAAATAACCATATAGATACTTACAAGGCACCAATTGACACCAAAAACACAAAAGAAGAAGAGAAAGAATCTGAAGTATCATCTTCGTATGTATACTTGCCCACTAGTACACTACATACCAAAATTACTTATAACACGATAAAATAAAAAGATTGAAATATTTACAAATTCAATGCAAGGACACATGATCAATAATGCACACATGCCTTTCTACTACATAAGATATAGACATATACACAACAAATAACCATATAGATACTTAAAAGATAACAGTTAACCTATAATTTATATCGAAACAATTCTACAGACACATGCAAGCATGCTACACGTCAAGTGCATATATACATATATATTATGCAGACATAATTATATATAAAATCTAGGTGTAAAATGATATTTATATCCATCTGAGTATAAAACTTATAAGGATACTGTCTAATAAAGTGAGCAGACGATTAAGCCGCGATGATTGCTGAGCCATGGTTTAATTTTGCAAGATGTCGTTCAATTGTGTAATGCTTTGATTCACAGAAGTGAATGATAATAATCTGGCAACATCTTGCATGTCACTCTATGATTACAGAGCCACCATAAATATGTTCCTACCATTCACCAAAAACAAAAATAGATGCCAAAAATGGTTACCCCTTTACTCAAAAATTAAAATAATATTCAATTACAGACGCAATTCCATAATTCAAAAAAAAAAAAAAAAAAACAGTAGAGCTCCATGCATATAAATACGAAAATAAAAACAATAACCCATTTCGGTGAAATCAATTTTCTAAAATAAAAAAATTGAAATGCGTATGATAAATTTTTAATTAACCATATAATGCGGGTCCATTAATAACCTCGACTAAACTGAATATTTCACGACACTACACCATACGTATACATACCAATACGAAGACAATTATACATATTGGAATTACCTGGAGAAATGTTGTAAGGGAAATTCTCTTCGTTACTGAGAGACGAGGGTTCCGATTTTGATAAACAGGCGACAGTATATTTTATAAAAAGAAAAAGAAAAAGAAAATAATAATATTTGTTCAATCCATTTATTTTCAAAATATATTTTTCTCGCCCTTATTTTTAACCACACATTTTTCATCACATCACTATTCAAAAGTGCACTTTTGGCAAGAAAATGGGACTCAAACGAGCTGTAAATATCAAATAAAGTGAGAATAATATTTTGAAAAAATTTATCCCTACTGCAATTTAATTATTTTAATAATATTATAATGTCTTAATTTTCGTTTTTCAATATGTAATAAATACTATAAATGACATGTTTGAACTCTATGTTTAATGTAGAATGTATTTTGAAACAGTAAATTGATAGAAAATGTGCGACTAAAAAATAAGAAAAAAATTTGAATTTGCTTGTAATATTATTTTATTGAAAAATGTGTAATTCAAATGAAGAGAGAGAAAAGTGTAATTTAAAAAAAAAATGGAAATCAAACAATGACAAAATCATTGTCATGTATTAATTTCATGTTATTAATTCTCAATTAATTAATATTCACATTAATTTAAACTCAACGAATTTTGACTTGGTGAATCTTGATCTATATGAATCTAAAGTTATTTTTAGTCACGTATTTGGTTGTTTATGCAACCCATTCTTTGCAACTTGTGTTTCTCGTTCCCTATTTTGTCTCTTGTTGGTTCTTGTCGATCTTTTGCAGGTTTCGAACACAAACCCTAGAAATCTAACTTTCTTCCTTAATTTTTAGTTAGATCTTCCATGGAAATTGTTGGTTTGTTTATGTTACAATGTTTTCGTCCCGTTTTCACTTTTCTTGGAACACAAATCGTAGCACTATACTTAAATTTTTATTAGTTCAAAATTTTGGAAGTCATATGTTCTTTTTTAGGGGTTTAAGTTTTTTGTTTCTGTCTTATTTCAAATTCGAAGTTCTTGAATCTATGGTCAATATTTTATTCATAATTTTTATCCGAGTTAGCCTTATCACTTCAACCGGCGTCTGTTCATTGATATTGTGCAAGGTCTAAACGATATATGTATCTGGGATTTTTCTTCTTTTCATTCTCTACCGGTAGCGGGTATATATATATATATATATATATATATATATATATATATATATATATATATATATATATATATAGTTCTAAGAGTTAGGCTGTTATGAGGCTGTTGAAGAGCTGTTGTGGAAACTGCTGTATAAAAATATCCTACTCAGTACTCTTCTTAATCATGATATCTAATTCTTTTGATAAAATAATATCCCATTTTTACTCTTTTTTTTTTTTTTAAACTCGTCAAAAGAAAAAAATGCCATCTGAGATATATGAACTTTGGCCTAACTCCACTCTTGTAAGGACACCACTGGCACTCCCTTAACAAGAATTCTTAAAAAAGAGATCCATTTCCCTCTTCTATGCATCTCCTAGCTTCTTCACTGGGCTTTATGCTTTGAGAGGTCACTCAGGACTTATTTTAAAAACAGTTTAAATTTAACTTGGAGTTAAGACATGCTCTTATCATATACTCAGCATGAAGCATAAAACTTTTTTTTTTTTTTTACAAAATCATAAAAATTTATAAACACAAATTGTTCATAAAAGATCTGGAACTAATATAAATTATTAGCACCATATCTTAGAACTATAAAACATACCTACTGGAATGATCCGTTAGTAGTTTTAAAACAACATATTTTTGTGGGATATTATAATATCTAAGAATAAGAATGATTAAGAATTTCCCTTTCGGGAGGAAAAGGAAATTAGAACATTTTGTAAGAACAAAAGCTTATATTGTATTCTTTTTTCTGTGTGTTTACAAATGAAGAAATGGTCTCCTTATATAGGAGAGAAAACGCGTTTTTCAAAAGTAAGGAATCTTTGCTTTTTCAAAACGTCAAAAAGAAAACAGTAAAAAGAAAACTAATCAAATCTTGGGTGTGTTTGAATCTAATTTTGAGGCGAATAAAAATTTTGGAATAGTGATTGATGTGAGAATGTGTGGTGGAAAAGTGATGAACAGTTTTTGATTTGTATGTAATATTATTTCATTTAAAGAATGTGTGATTGAAATGAAGAATGAGAATGACAATGGAAATGAGAAATTAATGGGTGCCAAACGGGGGCCTTACTTTATCAAATAGTAAGATTCGTTACAAATTTTTCAAAAAGAAAACAGTAAAGATTCTTCTTTTCATACAAAAAATCTCCGAGTAGTTGAGTCTTGTCTTGTCAATCACCAAAAATTTGCCAAGTGTCTTCCTTTGCATCAAAATCTGGAAAATTCTTATCTTGTTTCATAATTATGTCTGCCAATGCTGTCCAAAGAGTCTCCTCCGTCGATCTGATCATACGGATTATCATTTTCTTCTGAAAAATTGTCTTTGAAATCTTCCAAACCTTTTTCTTTTTCAACTTTCTTTTTGCCTTTATTTTTCTTTTTAAACTGTATCTTCTTTTTCTTTGTAGTACTTTGTTTAACTTGTTGCTGCAATTCTTCAATCTTATCAAACATTTCTTGAATTCTTCTAATATCTGTCTGAGAAATTTGTTCTGGATCTTGAGACGATTGAAATGAGTCTCGAGAAATTCTTCGTTGTTCGTTTAAGATCTATTGGACTAATAAGTCTAGTAGCGAAATTATCAGTCTGCTGTGTCTGATCTTCAAAAATCTTATTTTCTGTAACAGGATTTTCAGCCTGTTGAGTCTGATTAAATTGGAAAGTAGGCGAATCAACAGTCTCCTGAGTCTGTTGAGCTTTTGATAAGCCCAGAACCATGAACGGATTTGATATGTCTTTACCAGCTTCCGTTTGAGCTGGACTAGCTATAGACTTCTTGGGCTCTATAGTACCTGATTGTGTCTGAACAATTGGATTTAAAATCTTTAAATTAATAATTTCTTGTTCTAATTCAGAAATTTTCTTTTGTAAAGCTAATTTTTCTTGTTGTAAAACCTGATTAGACTCATTTAAAATTTTAAAATTTTTTGTCATACATTCACAATGCTCACAAAATTTTGAAACATAATCTAAAAGTTGATCTGAAACATTCTTTAAGGACGGTGCAACAAAATAATTTATTCCTAAAAATTTTCTACATTCTTCTAATACTTCTGAAATTGAATAAAATCCTTTATAAAGAGGATTTGGAAAATTTTTAATACAATCTGAAACTTCTAACCAAGTATGATAAACTCCTGGAAGTGTACCTTGTAAAACAACACAACACTTAAATTTTTTATGATCTTGACTAAAATGTTCTGAAAGTGCATTTAAACATGCTAAAAAATATTTTTGATCTTTTGGATTCTTATTATAAGAAATCCATAAATTGTCTAAAATACATTTTTCTGATTTTGTAACTGAAATATGAGGAAGTGTCTTAAAACTAATATTACTATTTGGAAAACAAAGTAATTCTATACTACCAAACCTTAACTTATCATGAGTCTGTATTATGTTTGTCTGAGAACTTGAACTGCCAACAATTGGCAATCCTGGTCTTGGTCCTCTGGGTCTCTGCATCTGCAAACAATCAGTCATAATCTTTATTTTTAATTATTCTACTTAAAATATCTGCTATCTGATTATTGCTACCTTTAATATGTTCAAAATTAATTATTAATCCAGTATTAGTAATTCTATCTATAAAATTTAACCATCTTCTTCGATTACTTCTTTTATTTTCTAATTTCATTTTATTAACAAAACTTACTATTGCCTCACAATCTGTTCTTAAAGTAATTTCTTTTTTAGAAATAATAAATAATTCAAAAGAATTTAATGCATAATTAACTGCAAGTAATTCTAAATCTATGCTACTTATATTACTTTTTTCTTTATAATTTCCACTATTGTATCTAACAATTTTTTCAAGATCTTTACCTGCATACTTATTGGGTTTTGCAATTAAAATTGTTCCCCATCCTGTTATACTTCCATCTGTTTCTATAATCAGATAATCTGTATCTAATGGCATATCTAATTTAGGTAAATCTTTTAATCTTTCTTTTATTTTTTGTACTAATTTAATATCTTCTATATTAAAATATCTTTGTCCTTTAGGAGATGTTTTTCCATATAATGGCCCTGCCATCTTTCCTAAATCCTTAATAAAAGGTCTAGCATAATTTACTAATCCTAAAAATTTCTGTAATTGTTTAAGGTCTTCAAGCTTATCTGGGAATTCTAAAGCTTTCTGAGCTATATGAGGTTGTAATTCAATCTTACCTTTTCCTATATTAACTCCTAAAAATTCTATATATTCTTTAAATAACATCATTTTTTTCTTATTTACAATTAAACCATGTTTTATAAATTCTGAAAAAAGAATTTGTAAATGACATCTATGTTCTCTTTTATTTTTACTAAATACTAAAATATCATCAATATATACTATAATAAATTTACTATGTTTATTAAAAATATTTTCCATTTTTCTTTGAAATATACTAGGAGCATTCTTTAATCCAAAAGGCATAACTAACCACTCATAATGACCTTCTGGAGAAGTAAAAGCTGTCCATTCTATAGAATCTGGATGCATTTTTACTTGCCAAAATCCTGATTTTAAATCAAACTTGCTAAAAATATTACAGTCTTGAATTTTATTTATTAAAACAGTCTTATCTGGAATAGTATATGCATCATCTATTGTATTATCATTAAGTCTTTTATAATTTATAACCATTCTACTTTTTCCTCTAATTATTTCTGAATGTTTTCTAACTATAAAAGCTGCTGATCTATGTGGACTATCTGATTTTCTTATAACTCCTAATTTTAAAAGATCTTTAATATGCATCTTAAAATCTTCAGCATCTTGATTTGTAGCTTCAATACTTTTAGTCTTAATTATATATTCAGGATTTTTTATTTTTAATTCACATAAAACTTTATCTTTCTCCCAGTATTTTAAAACATTTTCTCCTAAAATTTCTAATTTTTCTAATTTATTTATCATATTTTCTATATCTTGTTCTGTTACTAATAAATCATATATTTTTTCAATTTCTACAAATTCTAAACATATTTCTCCTTCTTCCTTAAAATCTTTAAAATAATATTCTTCTTCTATTAAAAACTCTTCTTCTTCTACTAATTGACATTCTCTTTCTCTGCTACATTCACATTCTTTTTCTTCTTTAATCCCACCACGCTTCTCAAATAAACTCTGATGGAATAATCTTAGTATAAGTAGGTGCAGAAATTGTAAATTTTTGTAATTGCATAAAATCTTTACTAATCATTATACTTCCATTATCTTTTAATAAAAAGCTTAATCCTAAAATCAGATTTGTATTTAAAGATAATTCTCTTATCCAAACTGAGTCTTTAGGTAAACTATATTATGTACTTCTACCGCAATTAGTCTCAAAACTAATTCTTGCTGGTTTTAAAATATCTTGATAACTATAAAAATTTCCATCCATTTGTTGAGCTTCTATGGGTTCTTTTGATTTTATTATATATTTTTCTGGTATGATTCTTTTATTAATTATACAATGACTACAACCTGAATCTATCAAACCTAAACACATTATTTCATAATTTTCTATTCTAATATAACATTTTACTTTAATACTTTTTAATTTTTCTGAATTACAAAAAACTTGAACCAATTATGGTTCAGGAATTATTTCTGAGTTTTCTCCTTTTTTAGAGGATTCCATTAATTCTAGTTTTTGTAAAATATACCTTTGCATATCTTCTAAATTTTCTATTCTTTTTCTTAATATTTTAATTTCTGACAATTCTATCTGAATTGAATTAATTTGCTTATCTTCTTCCAATTGTATTAAATTTTCTTGTAATAAACATTTTTTACATGCCTCTAAAAAACAATCTTTACATTTTACTCTTAATTTCTTACTAGGATACCATTTACATATATAACATGGTATGTTGTCTAAACCTGTTTCTGTTAACCAATTATGTTTACATTCTATATCCATTAACTCTAATTCTTCATCTGAATCTGATAAGTTTTTTAAATTTGAAAATTCTTGTATAAAATTTTCATAATCTGATTGTTCTTCTGGATTATTATTATTATTAAAATCTTCTATTGAAACAATACTGTAAACTGATTCTTTATCTGAAATATACTCATCAATTTCTAATAAATCTTCATTTGTGCATTCTATAAGAGTACTTCTTTTATCATTATTATTTATCTTTTTAGGACAAGTTCTGGCTAAATGATCTATTCCTCCACAGACATAACAATTTAACTTATTAGGATAATTCCTTTCTGGTTTGAATTTTCTAACATGTCTGTTTTCATCTAAATATGATTTTCTTCTATTAGACTTTCTTAAATAATATTTTTTCCTAATAGGCATATCAAAATTTTTCCTATCATATTTTCTTTTACTTTTTTCTCTAAAATTATTTCCATAAGTTTGTGGTGTAAAGATATCTTTGCAAAATTTATAATCTGTCTTTTTTAATTGATTCTGAATTTGCAATTCAACACATTTATTTTCTAAACATTGCATTATAAATTGAATTCTATTTCCTATACTCCATAATTGATCTTGTCTTTCTATAACATTTTTATTTTCATTCCATCTCTTTGTTATTTCTAATCCTAAAGGGCCTGGTAATTTATGAAATAATTTATTACCTAATTCTTGATTAAAAGTATTTCATGAGATAGATACTAAATAGTGATATTCATTTAAAAATTGTTTTACTTCTTTACTTTTAGTCCATCTATTTAAACTAAGTTGTTCTAAATTTCTTATAGCCTTATGTTGAATTAATAACTGTCATGTATTAGGATCTACTCCTGTTAATAATTCATGTATTTTACTAACAAAATTATAAGGATTGTTTCCTAATGCAACCAATGATTCAAATTCTGTCTGTTTATCTTTCTTAAAAGCTTCCCATGTAACTTTAGCACTTTCTCCTAAAAATGTTTCTAGATATCTATACATTTCTAATGGTTCCATATTATCTGCTAATCTAATATAATGACCTATTATTGTATTTTTCCATACTTCTATTATATTATCTCAAGTCTGAGGGTCATGTGCTGTAATATTTAATATTTGTGGTTTATGTACCGTCTGAAATTCTATTTTAGGTTCTAAAGGTCTAACTTTTCCTCTAACTGTATAATTTCTTTCATTATGATTATAATCTGTATAAGCAATTCTAGGAGGATAACCAGCTGTATATTGATATGTTTCTGGTTTAACTTGCATAACTTCATCTGCCAATTCTTTATAATTACTTATTTCTGAAATTTCTGACTTATTTTCAATTTCTTCTATATTAATTCCTACTCTTATATTTTGATAATTATCATAATATAAATATTCTTGTTCTCCTATTTGTTTATTTAAAAACAAATGATCTTCTAATCTTAAAAGTTCTGTAGGAGATAAAATCATTCCTAATTCTTTAGGATATAAAATTTTATCATCTATCTCTGTTTCTACTGTATTAAGAAAATGTTCTTGTTCTTGTTTTTCTTCATTAGTAGTATTAAATTCTGTATCAAAATTATCATTTCTATTTATAGTACTGTAATTACCAAATCTTAGACTAGTCCTTCCGTATAAATCTTTATATGTTATAGCTTCTTGAGGAGTTAAAACTTTTTCTTGAGTTTCTAAAAACTTATCTAAATCCCATTCTAATCCTGCTAAAATTTCTGAATCATAGGTTTTAGGTTTAATCATTTTTATTCCTTTACTACTCATTAAATTTACAACTTTATCTATATAAACTTTATATCTTGTTTGAGAATTATTACTACATCTTCCCAAAAATCCTATGCTTATTAATAAATTTTCTCCTGAAGTTACATCTTCATATCCATGTGTCTGAATACCAATTTTAATTTTTTCTGAAAAATCTTTTATTGTTAATAAAAAATCTGGATTACAATATATAATTCCATGATTATTATTCATATCTATCTCCGTACTAGCTATCATACTTTTTTCGATATTTTGAATTCTTTCATCATAAATAGTTAATAAAACTTTGTTACCTAAATTTTTTCTCATTAATCCTTTAATTCCTATAACTATTAATCCTAAATGCATAAATCTATAATGCTTCTTTCTTAATTCTTTTTTAGATTCTTCCGAAATTAATGATAATTGTCTTACTTGGCCATCTAAACACTGAATTGAAATTTCCCTAGTATGTCGAAAAAATTGAGTTCTTGATTCAAAAATACCTCTATTATATAAATTTTCTGGATTAAGTAATTGTAAACCATGAGTTTGAAATCTATTATAATCTTGTTCAGGATCTATAATTTCTTCTATATTCTGATTATACTGAGGCTGTCTAATTAAAATTCTTTCTATTATATTTGTACTTATACTAGAAGTACTATGTCTACTTCTATCAAAAATCTCTGAAGATGATCCTTGTTCTCCCATTGTTCTTGATCTGCCTGGAAAATTATTCATATCTTATAAAATGTTGTAGATATTTTTCTAGTTATTGTTTCTTGTCCCGTATTTTTCAACCTTAATTTATTTAACTTATTTGTAATATTTTCTAAATCTTGAATTGGTTTATTCTCTATATTATTTAATTTTTTATTTATATTTTCTATTTCTTCTGTAGTTCTAAGATCTGGAAACTTTTCTTTATCCTCTACTTTAATAACTTTATTTAAACTATTTAAATTCTGTTCTTTAATAAAATCTAAATTTTTTTTATTTTTAAAATATCTTTCTCAATATTAATAATTCTTTATATTAGTTCCAGATCTTTTATGAACAATTTATATTTATAAATTTTTATGATTTTGTAAAAAAAAAAAAAAGTTTTATGGTTCATGCTGAGTATATGATAAGAGCATGTCTTAACTCCAAGTTAAATTTAAACTGTTTTTAAAATAAGTCATGAGTGACCTTTCAAAGCATAAAGCCCAGTGAAGAGGCTGGAGATGCATAGAAGAGGGAAATGGATCTCTTTTTTAAGAATTCTTGTTAAGGGAGTGCCAGTGGTGTCCTTACAAGAGTGGAGTTAGGCCAAAGTTCATATATCTCAGATGGCATTTTTTCTTTTGACGATTTTTTCAAAAAAAAAAAAAAAGAGTAAAAATGGGATATTATTTTATCAAAAGAATTAGATATCATGATTAAGAAGAGTACTGAGTATGATATTTAGAAAGATAAAGTTTTATGTGAATTAAAAATAAAAAATCTTGAATATATAAGTAAGACTAAAAGTATTGAAGCTACAAATCAAGATGCTGAAGATTTTAAGATGCATATTAAAGATCTTTTAAAATTAGGAGTTATAAGAAAATCAGATAGTCCACATAGATCAGCAGCTTTTATAGTTAGAAAACATTCAGAAATAATTAGAGGAAAAAGTAGAATGGTTATAAATTATAAAAGACTTAATGATAATACAATAGATGATGCATATACTATTCCAGATAAGACTGTTTTAATAAATAAAATTCAAGACTGTAATATTTTTAGCAAGTTTGATTTAAAATCAGGATTTTGGCAAGTAAAAATGCATCCAGATTCTATAGAATGGACGGCTTTTACTTCTCCAGAAGGTCATTATGAGTGGTTAGTTATGCCTTTTGGATTAAAGAATGCTCCTAATATATTTCAAAGAAAAATGGAAAATATTTTTAATAAACATAGTAAATTTATTATAGTATATATTGATGATATTTTAGTATTTAGTAAAAATAAAAGAGAACATAGATGTCATTTACAAATTCTTTTTTCAGAATTTATAAAACATGGTTTAATTGTAAATAAGAAAAAAATGATGTTATTTAAAGAATATATATATATATATATATATATATATATATATATATATATATATATATATATATATATATATAAGTTATTGAATTATCTTGAATTTACTTATATTTATGTATCTTCATTTTTTTATAACTTGTGAAAATCAAAAGAGCAGTATTTTTTTCTCAATCCATTTATTAAATTTTTACTAAGGTGGTGTTTGAGCCCCATTATTTTTGAAGAATATATTTTAGAATAGTAGATTGATGAAGAATGTGTGGTTAAAAAAATGGAGAAGTTTTTGATTTACGTCTAATATTATTTTAATGAATAATGTGATTGAAAAAAAGAAAAAAATGTATTTTGGAAAAAATGGAAATCAAACATCTGCTGAATTGTAGGCATTCTTAAGTAGAGTTTTGGTGAGTTCAACTATACGATGTTTAACTTGTATATATGGATGGCAAAACAACCCGACAAACTCATTACCCGCGAGACCTTGTCCTGAACGGGGTGATGATTACCCGCTTAATTGGGCATTCGGGTTGGGGACGGGTAACTTTGCCTCGCCCCGTTTAATTTTTTTTAATTTTTTAATTTTGTTGAATTCAATACTTTAAATGAAAAATTTCACGAAATTTCATTAGTTCTAATAGAAAATGGCAACTAAAATTATTTAATAAATATGACAAATAATAAAAGCCTTAGTTTACCAAATATATTTGAATAATTTAATTTTTAAAAATAAGTAAAGATTAAAAAATATATTATTATTGTCTCAATCTAATGAATTGGAGCAATAAAATGAATTATAAAAAAAAAAAAAAAAGGGAGTAGTAAACGGGGGCTAGGGCCCTGCCCCGCCTTAAATGGGTAACGGGACAGGGACGGGGCCGTCCCTCCTTGTATATGTGTTTAATGTGAACTAAAAAGAGGCTTTTTACATTTCTTGAAATGATGCCGTTTTGGAGCCCATTAGCCTTTAAACGATGCCGTCTGATGCAACTATTCATTTATTATTTTCCATTCTTATACAGAAAAATGGGAGACCACTCATTCACTTAGGTATTTCTATCAATTCTAACGCCCTCTGTTCTCTCTAAAATTTTTGGCAATAATTCCGACAAATTCCTCCAAAAAATGAAAACTTGGAATTCTGCAAAGAATCCTGAGCTTCTTTGTGAATTGCTGTTTAGAGATTTACACTTCTATAGTTAACCTATCGATTGTTCCTTCTTCTTATGTTCGAATTTTCCCTGTGTGCTTGATTTGTCCGCTTTCTTTAATGTTAATCAATTTCAAGCAAGAATTTTTCGATTTTCCGTATTTGTCTTGTTAGAAATTTCCCATTGTGCTCGATTTCGTCTATATGTTTATAGTTAAGCAATTTTAGTTTTTGATGTAGAATCAATAGAAGAAGTAGAATTGTAGGGAGAAGATAATTAGTAGAAGAAACAGAGGAAAGAAATTGTGAAAGAAAGGAGAAGAAGAAACGTGGCAGCCGCCAATCTTAATTTTCATCAAATCATTTACTGTCCAATTACAATGAAAAAATCATATAAATAGTAAAAAAAGAAACTTACTGGTGACGGGTTTGGGCCAACCCACTACTACAAGCCCAATAATAATAAAAACATAATTAATAAAAATTCAACAATAAAATAGATCGTGATGTTCGCATTAACTCTCTCGGGGTGGGAGAAAACTCGACCCTGTCGAGTGGATAAACTTCTACCACGGTGGACGGTCTTTCATGAGAACCAGATATCGAAATTCTATGTTTGATAGTAACAAAAATTGCAGTTTATTCCCAAGAATATGATCCGACCAAGGGGAACGATCTCTCCATCTAATCAAGTACCGATACTGGACTTCGAAAAACAAACACTCATGCAATTCATCTTTAACACTTTCATTTGGTTGTGCATAATGAGGAGCATAAGAAGCTAGAATTGCAGACTGACCTGTACAGAAAAATGATCGCAATATCGAAGGCTCAAATGGGCCTCGATTAGTAAACAATTCTTCTGTATTGAGAATATAACTTTCATTTAAGTGAGGCCAGTCAAATTGAAAATCTTTATGTGAATGATCCAAAAACTTTTCTTCACATTTTTAGAAAAACGGATAAGAGAAACGCGCAATAAAGTATAGTAATTTGCAATAGGGTACTCTAACATATATTGCACCTCGAAAGTAAGTTCAAAAATTTCATGATTCAAAATGATTTGACCTCTTAATTTGGCATGAAATTTAAGAACATTGTCAACAGAATGATTAACTAACAAAGCATGTCGATAATTAGTGGACAACATCCTAATGTCCATAAGAAGAATGTGCAATCGAGCAATGGTCTTAGAAAACAACGTGGCAACCCGTAGAATCTCATGTAATTGAGGAAAAACTAAAACAATTTCAACATGAAAGTCATGTAACCTAGTAGGCATGAGATCTAGGATATCTGAAATGCCCTACTTTGATGGTATTGTTGTAGGTAACTTCTCAATTATGTCATTGTTACGTGTATCGATTACAGATGCGATCACGATAGGAGACACAATACACTGTTCACAACTCTCGACTGCTGTGACAATGGAGGAAAGAACTGCACTATAATCATTTAAACAAACTCCTAACGATTTTATATCTTGTGACAAGTAAAGTTTGATCGTGTCAACACACTTCTCAAAAAGTCTTTCCACCACACTAAATTTAGGCTGTGTCTGCTTCTGATTTTTTACAGATTAAAATTACAAAGTTGACCATTACCTTATCCATGAGGGGCCCACATGAGAGAGGCAGTCAACTATTACGACTGGAACCCATGGCAACAGTCATATAATGGCTAAAAATCAGATAAAAAATTAGAAACAAACACAGTCTTAATAGGAGAACCCTCCCTGTGTTTATTTTGAACACTATCCAAAAGAAGGGTAATCAAATTTAGAGGAATATTGTCACTTTCTTCCAATGTAAAGGTCATGATAGTCTTTATGGATGTGAAGACATTCCCTAAATGATTTCCATTTAAAGCTACAATAAAGTGTTGGAACATGTCAATTATCATAAGTTCACAATCTAGGTCCAACATGATAAGACAATACTTTGCATTAGCCATAGTATCTAGTATCCTAACTGCCGTAGCATACAAATTTATGGATGTGCTCGTGAGAAATACAAATGATAATATAATCGAGGGAAAAATGTCTTGCATTATTTCATCGCAGAAAGGGGGATAAGGTGCTGTGATGCAGAATATTTCACCAAGGCATGAAACAATTGCTACTTGTATAGCAAAATCAAGATGTCGTAATAGTTTATTTGAGACCAATGCCGTGTTAAGTGTATTAATAGATGTGAGCTTGGAAACAGCAGGCAATTGGTCCACTTGGGAAAGCAAATACTCAGTATATTCAAGTAACGATAGGAGCCCATTAAAAGGTAATGAAGATTGAAGAAGTTTCCTTCCATTTGTTAACAAGTGAACTCCTAACGTTTGGTATTCATGCCATAACATTTTTTTATTATTTGTTTTATTCTTAAAATTGAAAAGCCAAAATACTAAAATAAAAGTACATGTTCAATACAATAAAATTGTTACCTCACGAGATTCAAAAGAGTCCAACAATGCCCCAATCATGATTTTTCATTTGACACTGCTACGGTGGCAAGGCAGCAACTGAAACGTTTGAGCGACCGTCAAACAACAATCTCAGTCTCTTTTTTTTTTTCCACCTTCCTCTCTCTTTTTTTTTTTTTTTTTTTCACACCTTTTTTTGTCACTTTTCTCTCTTTTCTTCCCACCCCCCCCCCCCCCCCCCCTTCTTCCCCATTCTCTCTAAAACTAGAAGCAAATTACAAAGATAGGGACCCAAATCGAAGCCCAACGTGCCAATAAAGCTACCCACAATTCAGGGATAACAGGTCACACTGGGGCCCAACAAAAATAACAAACCAAACTCTTTTTTTTATTCAACCATTTACTGTCCAATTACAATGAAAAAACCATATAAATAGTAAAAAAGAAACCTACTAGTAACGGGTTTGGGTCAACCCACTACTACAAGCCCAATAATAATAAAAACATAATTAACAAAAATTAGCAATAAAATATATCGTGATGTCCGCATTAATTTTCTTGCGTATGTCCGTTCCATTTCTTTTACTTTTATTTCATTTGCTCGATTGCTTCTTTGTGTTTAGGTTTTATTAATTTCACCCAAGTGCTCTGTTCTCTTTAGTTCTGGCCTCTTGTATTGTGTGTTTGTTCTGGTTTTTTTACTTTTATATGCTTGATTATTTATTCTCCGTGTTTAGGGTTTAATAATTTGCAATCAAATTTTATGGTGAACAGAAAGTATTATTGCAAGGATGCAAATTATTTAGAACTTAGTATTTATTATTTTTTGTGCAACATTGTGTACTTATTTATAACTCTTGGAAATTTTTAGGATAGTTTCATATGGTTCAATTAGATTTCAACTCAAAAGTTCCCATTGCATCTGTTAGTGTAGAGCTAGATAGTTACTTACCTTCTTATTTTGTGCTCTTGTGTCAGCTCGCACTATAGTTAACATTGATTTTATATATTTGGGAGTAGGGTAATTATATTACCCCCTAGGAATTTTGTTAATTACACCACAATTTTAAGTATTTTTTTATTTACTTAAATGGTTTTAAGTAAAATTACATAAATGGAGTTTTTAATATATTTAATTATTTGTTACATGAATTAATTTATTGTCCCACCACAATCATAAACCTAAATCTGTAAAACTTATAAATTTTTTGATCAGTTAAAAGCTCTTAAACATGAAGATAACCACCAACTTGGCTTAAATATTATATTCTAGATTTTTCTCTTGTGCAGCCAATGAAGTCAAGAAGAAGCCAGAAGAAACCAATTTCAAAATTTTATATGTTCCACCGCCGAACTCTCCATAAACTCGCTGCCTTCTTGCCACCGCCACCGCCACCGCCATATGGGAATTGGGATCATTGTAGGAGCAAAACCCAATTGAGTGTTAGTGTAGTAAAGTTATTTTCAAATTGTACCGGAGTTTTTTATTAATAAATAAAATTAGTTTATTTTGGTGTTTTAAACTCAACTGAGCATAATCCTCCACCGTCTTCTCCGGTCTATTTCGAGAGTCTAATGAAGAATGTAATTGAGAAGCAAGAAGAATTGTCGGAGAAATTCTTAGAAACGCGAAAGAGATTGAATTGCTATTGAGGAAGCTAGGAGGGTAGAAGAAATGGCGTGGTGTAATTATAAATTTGTTCATTTTAAGTTTTTATTGAATAGTGAGTATAATTGTAAATTTGTTATGGTGTATTTATTGAAAATATATTTTAATCGTAGTGTGATTATAATGTGGGGTAGTAAGTAAATTTTGTAGTGGTAATATAATTCCCTTGGGAGTATTAGTAGAAAGAATTGAAAATATATTTTAATCGTAGTATGATTATAATGTGGGGTAGTAAGTAAATTTTGTAGTGGTAATATAATTCCCTTGGGAGTATTAGTAGAAAGAATTTCTTTTATTGCCCATATTACCAATTTACTAGCACCCTCGAATGTAATTCCTGATTTACTTTTTTTACTTCAGTGAAGAACCTTCATTGACAAAACAAAGTGAAATTTATAATAGAACGAAAGTAAGACAAACCATTAACAGTCTCCTGTCACTTCAGTAGTTTGAACTTCACTAGCATCATCCATGTTTTTCTACTTCAATTGTTGTTTGCAGGGCCCGTCTCTAATGAAGTGAAGTTCGAGGAGTTTCTAATAAGAAAATTTACCAGAGGATAAATGAAGTACTTCAGCCTGATCCAGTGGTAGAATTTTTCATTGCAAACCCTTCCTTAAGCGTAGTTATGGCAACGAGCCGAGCCGAAACTTGAAGCTCGGGCTCGGCTCGAGCTACAAAGGGCCGTGCCGATCTGAGCAAAAGCTCAGCCAAAAAAAGAGGCACGGCCCGAGCTTTCGGCTCGAGCCTTAGCAGGCCAAGCCGACTCGGGTTTTTTTTTTTTCTTGTCAAATCTAAATTTTTTTCTTAAAAAATTTAAAATTTGTACAATTTATACGTACTATAAATTAAATAAAACTTAAACCCTCTTTCTTTATCCGGGGTTTGGGATCGGCTACAATCATCGTAGGCGGAATTAAAATTGTACACGAATAAAATATTCCGTGTACAATTTTTCATATATTAACAAAAAAAAAAAAAAAATTTAAAAAGTTGCGTATTTTTTTAAACTAATCAATTTAAAAACTTACAATATCTTATGCTTGAATTTGCTGCAACTCATCGGCCATTATACTGTCAACTTGTTCTTGAGGACGTAATTCCTCATATTCCTAGTCTTTCAAACATATTAAAGCCTCCAATATATTTTCTTTTAGTCTTGATCGTTTGTCACATAAAACTCAACCACCTAAACTAAATGCAGTCTCCGATACTACCGTAGACATCGGAAGTATTAGTAGATCGCGAGCAATTGTTGATACAATTGGATACCGCCTTTCTTTACACCTCCACTATGATAAAAGACTAAATTCCTGTAATTCTTGTGGTTGTAATATACTACGAATGTCCACGCACATAGGAATTTCAAGATTTGTACCATTGACATCTATTACTCTAGATATTGATGAACTAGAACTAAATGAGGGAACACTAGTATTGGTCTCTAAATAATTCCATAAATTATGTGCATTTGTTGAAGAATTTCTAGAAAAAGAACTTTGGGAAGTAGAACTACACCGACCTCCTTTTTTAGCGTAATAGTTATACATTTCACATAACAGATATTATATATGTACATGTGATAATTCTGCATTCATGAAATTTGAAATCCCCTTTATAGTAGCTTTTGTGCAAGTTAAATTAAGTCGATGGTCCATCACCAAAACTAATAAAAATAAAGGGTAACTCTTCCCATTATTTACGAAATTTTAACTCTATAGGATAAACTACATCAACAAAAATTGACATATTCCTATGTTTTTGAAATGCTTGTGAAATGTTGTAAAACAAGTGAAGATGTAGGGTAATAAACACCGCTACATTCATTTGTGGTATCGAAAAAAGATTTTAAGTATTTCTTCACGATAAATATAAGAGATCATTCCCAATCGTCCAAATTATGTTTGGGTCCATATGTATGCCTACCATTATAATACATTGAAATAATTTTGTCATAATTTTCACACGAGTGTAACATAAGATATGTAGAGTTCCATCTATGTGATACAGCAGTGACAAATGATTTCTCTTTTGAGCCATACTCCGCACATAAACTGTTAAATGTTTGCTTTCTTACTGGTGATATAGTAATAAAATTGATTGCTTACCTAATTTTATCTAAATGTAATTTTATATGTTTTAATCCGCCTTTTACAATCAAATTGATAATGTGATATGCACAACGTCGACGAAAAATAAACCTCGAAATGTAGGGTTCAAATCATTAATAAATTTTTCGAAAACAACTTTGTTTACAGTAGCATTATCAAAAATAAAATTTCGAACCATTTCTTGCATACCATATTCTTGTATAATCATTTTATGCATAATCCATATGTGATCAATATAATGAACTGTAGCAGCAATATAACATTTTTTTATTAATACTGGTCCATAAATCAGAGGTAAATAATATAACACTATTAAAAGTTTTTAGATTTTCAATAGTAATTTGTTTTCTTCATTTATATAATTTTATACTATCCGAACGAAGAATATTTCTACAATAAGAAGTATACGTGTGTTGGAGATAATTCTGTACAAGACGAGTAAAGTGTATTGACTCAATTATCGAAAGCGGCATCTCTGCTGCAACCAGTGTTCTAAAATGCGTAATGTGTTGCGATGCGTCGAGACCGAGAATCAAGAATCACAAGTTTAGGCGTGTCAATGCGAAGAATAAGCGTCATAATGCGTTTCGTATTTTTAAGGCATTAAATATATTTATATATATAAAAAAAAATTTACCAAAAAAAAAAAAAATTTTGTTCTAAAATGCGCCCGCCTAGGCGCGCATAATGCGATGCGCGCCTAGGCGAAGCATTTTAGAACAAAAAACCCAAAAACGCATTTCCGCGCAATCCTCGAATTCGACGCGTTTTTCCCGCGCGTCGTTCCTAGGCGGCGCATTTGCGCGCCTTTTAGAACCATGGCTGCAACCACGTATGCAGTCATTCCTTCACGAAATATTTCTTGTGATTATACAAAAGTGGAAAGAGTAGAACCAGAACCGATAAACACTAGTTGGTCTATTTCGGGTCAAGACTGACTTGTTTCGCTTTACAACTTCTTAATATATGCCTATTTAAATGCATTTTGCTTGAACTGAGTTTCCAGCTAAGTTCTTTACCAAAATAATTGCAATATGCTTTCCAAATATCAACTCCATTTTGAATCTCAACTTTTTTACGTGTCATATGTTGCCAACAATCCGTAGATTCTTTTTTCGACCTTTTAACCTCAAGTACTTCCTCATCTTCGATATCTTCCAAATCAATTTGGAATATTTTGAGAGGCATCGTAGCCGGATGAAGTACTCGAACTACCTTTAAACTGATTAATCTCATCACTAGTAAAATTCATTTGGAAGTATTATGATAAAGAATGCTGAATATTAGAGTAAAAGAAACTGAATAAGATTGAATAAAGAAATTAGATATTGAAATTGAAAGTATAACACAACTAAATGTCTAAATTGATGATCGGAGTAAAGAAAATAGAGTAAAGAAATTGGAGACTAGAATACTGAATATTGAGTAAAGAAATTAGAGATAGATTGAAGTAAATTTATATGAAGTTGTAAATTTTTTTCCCGTATTTATAGGAAAAAAAATATCTATTTTAACTAAATTTAAATTTCAAATTCAGAATTTGAAATTTTTTTGAACGCGATTTGTACATTTGACTAGACAATTGCTTGCACGCTACTGCGTACAGGCAATAGTCAAGCTGCCTACAAGTAGGCATGCAGGTATTTTTAGCTGCCGCAATTATATAAAATTAAAATTATTTAAATTTTTTTTGAAACGAGCTAGCTAGTACGGGTTGATGCCCCAAATGGGGCTCGGCTCGAGCCTCAGCTTAGTGGAACCGAGCCTCGAGTCGGCCCAACTCGGGTTTTTTTTTGGGCCGAGCCGATCGAGTCGGCGAACTTTTTTGCCATCCCTACTTAAGCGTCAGTGAAGTTCCTCGAATTATTGTCAAAGAAAGATTGACAAACCAATAGGGTACCCTTGACATTGAACATATGGTGAAGTAAATATCATGTCGTATGTCATGAATTATATGAAAGTTGTGAATGATCAATAGATGATTTCTCACTTTTAGATAGTAAGAGATTATGATCTATATTTCATTCAGTTAAATTGATAATGAAATCATTGATCAATGTATACTCATAAGTTGAAAAAAGTGTTTTTAACTTGCATTTTTTGGATGAAAATATGATTAATAATTGAGATTAAGATACATTCATATCTCGTAATTGATCGGATCATGTTGACGAAGGGATTATAGTTTCACAGTAAACAAATAAGTTTGATTTTATCATACCACATCACATTATCTGTCATAAGTAATGCTCTAAAATATTGCCAGATGTCAATTTGGGAGTACGGAAGTGAATTTGTGATAAATTAAAAAGAGGTATTTTTAATTTATTGATTTTGCTTAAATTAAAATAATAATTCACGTCTTTAGACATCGCGATCGAGAATTTAATGTGACACACACAAAGGGAGAACTAGATGAATGAGATTCACCAATTAATTAATTAACAAGTGTTGGATAATTAATTAATTGGATTGCTTGTTAATAGACCCGAATTAATTAATATTAATTCATGAATCAAATTTAATTAATTTGATTAATTAAATATTGAATCAGGTTAAGTTTAAAAGACGGGCTAAGCTCATTTAGACTTTTATTAATATGTTTCTAGGGGTTTAAAAATTGATAACACAATACAATTATATTCTTGCTAGCACAAGAAAAAAAACTCTAATTCTCTCAATCTTGTTCCATGTGTGGATTTTCATTAGAAGCTGAACAATTGGACAGCCGTTGATTGCAAATTTGAACTGTTCTTCAAGAAATTCAATAAAAGTATAATTCTTTATCGCGGTTTCTCTTTAAGCACAAAAAATATTCTTAGTGGAAATTGAAAATTTTGTTTAAATACTGATGTATATGTTAAGTAAATTCCCAACAATAACAACTTGAAGCTAGAAGTACAACTTGTTTGCAGCATGCTACCTTAAAATAATACTGAAACTCTCAATGCTTCTTGGGAGTTGTTAGATTTTCTGACCACTTAGAGCATCTGTAAGGAAAAGCCTTAATGCCCCGGCTCAATGACCTGGGCATTAACAGTTGGTGCCCCCCTATTGGAGGGGGGGCGGCTGTGGCAGCCCCCATCTAATGTGTGGGCGTTAGTTGTCGCCCCTGTTTATGTCCCGGTCATTGAGCCGGGGCATAAAGCATGGCTCCATCTGTAACAGCTTGCATGGGCATTTGTGCGGCAAAACTTATCTCTGCTTCATAAGTCTTGGATCGATATGAGATCCTTATCCTTTTCTTGTCACTATCATTAAGACTTCTAAGCCTTCCAGTACTAGCATTCCCATTGTTTTTGCATACAAATCATGCACTAGCATAAAGACACAATCAAACATCAATGGAAACAATTAAAACAACAGATATTCGGATAAACCTATTTGATGTAACACCATCAGGCACAACAGTAAACTAAAATTTGTTTCTTGGAAGTGTACCAACGGTAAAAAAGCTTTTCTTCTCATCATAAGTGAATTATTCCCCAGCCAACTCAGTGTCATATGTCTGATGAACTTTTCCCAACACTTTCCTTCTATTACGTTTCCCATCTATAAGATGACCATCTTTATATGCCAAGGATACCTAAGGAAAAAAATCGAGAAATAAACTATTAAGTAAGCCTTACTTAATCTTATGTGAAATTGATTAAAAAGCACGATTGAAATAGGGAAGATGGTGGGTTTAAGATACACTAATGATAGAGGTGCTCATAAACATTGGAGACATTCACTTTGAAGTAATTAGTAAGCGTTCGTTTGGTGCTCATTTTCATCTCATTTGTAGAAATTTTTTGACCGTTGCATAGTGAACAATTCTTTTTTTATTCAAAACTTTTGACATTGACTTGACAAAAGTCTGTCAAAGCTATTATACTGCCTTACCAATTTTACCCATCACTCCAACTACCCAGTTTTCAAAAAATGCACTGTGATTTCTTTGCCATTAAAGGGGCATAATTGGAAAACACAGACAAAACCTGCAGCAAATACAAAAATCATGAAACGGTGGGCCAGGAATGATGTAACTGGAAAATGAATTCTCTCAAATTAACATGGCTTCTGATTCTGTTTTTATTGGAGTTATATTTGAAAGAACGAACAGGGGAGGTGGCAAAGGATTTGCACTCCCGTTATGCTTCTGTTCATCATTATCTAATTTCTTTTTCATTGCTTGTTCTGATTCTGCTTTTATTAGAGTTACATTTGGAGAAACGGGCAAGGGAGGTGGCAAAGGATCCGCGCCCCATTATGCTTCTATTCATCTATTGAATCTAGAGAGCAAATATGAAGAAAAGGCACTGAATAGATGATGCTAGCTGATATATGCTGAAACCTCTCCTTAAGGTCATTCCAAATCTCATATGCAGACACTAAATAGATGATTCTAGCTGATATATCCTTAGATACAGAATTCAAAATCCAGGAAATGACTATGTTATTATTACGGATCCAAGCACTGATTAGATTGTCATTACCTTCTGGCCTTGGGATAGATCCATCGATGAACCCTAACTTGTTCTTTACAGACAAGGCTATCAACATACTCTTGCTCAAAGAAGCATAATTGTCTCCAACCAGTAGCTGAGTAACCAGCACAAGACCCAGACTATCCGAATTGTTTAATACTCTTGCTCAAAAAATGGCCAGGGCTGCCGGACGGCAGCCCCTTGGCCCACCCCAGTAGCGTCTCCACGCTGCTGGAACGCTGCTCAGGGGCGGACGCAGAACTTTAATGTTGGGGGGGCACAATCGAACTTGTAAAAAAGTTGGTAGAAATTTTACAATCGAAAATTTACGTCCAAAAAAATCATACTCCATGTAATTTTACATCAAAAAATGTACATGGGATATGACTTTTTCGGATGTAAAGTTTCGAAATTTTTTGAAAATTTCCTAATAAAATGATGAAAATTACATTGAGAAATTTGTATCACAAAAATAATAAATGTTAATGAAATAATTGATTTTTTTTAAAAAAAACATGCGAGTTAAATTTCTTTTTAAAGGTTCACGTTTAACGTATTTTTAATTATTTTTTATATATGTTTGAACTATTCGATATATCCATAATATAATTCTTGAAATAAGGTTCGAAATGATACAAACAATTTGTAGATTCGATTAGCGTATGATTGTCGGAGAATTTTTAAAATTTTTATATTTCGAAATTCAAATTTATTTTTATTTTATCCTTATTTGGTGGAGATTAAAATCAAATTTTTAGTAAATTTTGGCACAAATTAAATAGTTATGAATTCCATGAAAATAAGTTATTAAAATTAATTGTTAACTTTGATTTAGATTAAAATTTAAATTTCAATCGATAACAAATGTGATTTAGAAAACAAAAAAAAAAAAAAAAAAAAAAAAAACAAAAAAATCTCAAAAGTTGGGGGCACTTTCAGACTCCAGGTCCGCCCATGACGTAGCTGGCCACACGTCTTTGTGTTCAAGGCGTACGTTGTAAACACAAGGCCGTGTAACACAGCCTACGGCCAGCTTGTGTTCTGACGGCATTCTTGTGAACACAAAGAATAAGTGCTATGGCTATGCCACGGCAAGGCAAAGGCCCAAATTTTTTTTTTTTTTAAAAGCTGAAATTCTGAAATCTTAAAAATCAACCGAATAATTTTTCAAATTTAATAAATCTAAATCCGAAATTATTAAATTTGAAAATCATAAAAATATACAAGAACTAAATTAAAAAATACTTGATTCCCAATGATTTAACATGAATAGGCTCTGATACAACTTGTTAGAACTTTATTAAAACTTGAACTTTATGATCTTGCCAAGATCTTCATGTCAAATCATCAAGAAACTTAATTCACGCGGAACATACCTTAATCAATTGATTTCTGACTTGAATAATAAATCTTGAATCTGGATCTGTAAATCTTCAATTTGGTTGCTTCAAATCTCCATCTTAATTCCTGATTGTGGGTTTTATGGATCTTCCTTTTCATATGCTTTCTCTTGTATTCTTGTGTTGATGGGATGCCACAAAGAATGAGAAAATCACACATGAATTGGGGACCATAACCCTTTATATATATCCATATGTATTCGGCCCATCGTCAAATACAAACCCTAATGGATCCGGTCTCTACACATATAGTCCGGCCCACACTTTAATTAGATGCTTAAAGCCCAATTACTTAATTTCTTATTAGATCACTTTAATTTTTGGCTTAACTTTAAGATAACGTTTATACACAATTAATTACATATGTCGGCCCATCACGGGAAATTAAATAATTTCCCAACAATAAGGACTCAATCCATCATCAATGTTAGAATTACTTCCTGCTGCTGCAGCATTCTCTGAGTTTTCTGGTAAAAACGGAGCTGCAGTTGCCATGTAGGTGATGAATCAAAATTCTAAATGACTGAAAAAAAAAACACAGTGATCGATGTAATCAAATCACTGGAGAAGAAGAAGAATCAGGATTGCTCTGATACCATATTGAACCTAGAGAGCAAATATGAAGAAAATGTGGGAAAAGAATTCATTCCATTCAGGGAAGAAAAATGTGAATAATAGTCTTTAAATAAGCTAACTAAACTATCTATACAGTTGGAAATCGCTGGTAATAACAGCTGGCAATCCAGGTGGCAATATATGGTAAGTACAAGTTGCTTAATATCATCTTTATGCACTTGTTCAAAGGGATCCATCGTCAGATATCTTGTAAAAGTAAAAAGTTTCACCACTGATTCTGCATACTGTAATTTCTTTTCTTTTGGAGTGGGATTCTGTGGCACAAGTTACATTTTGAACTTTAGAGTCTTCTTATTGTATTGCGAAAACATTCTCCCAGCAAAGATCAAATTCAAGACATTCATGATTATTGAAGCACAATAGATGCATTTATGATCAACTGCTATTCATCACTATAGGATTGACTGAAATGTATTAGATGAAATATAATTGAAGTAGAGGTGATTAGTACAATATATTGGGATAGCATGCACACTTCTATGTGTATTTTTTTTTTCAGAATTGAAAATTTCAATAAACCTACCTTACAATTTTATCCCTCTATTCTCAGGCTATCTGCTTAAATTCTAACAACATCGAGCTGTTCGCCAACCACTCTCAAGCCAGCTTCAAACTCTGCAACTTCACTGACTAATATGAAATTTTACTGTTTTAAATGTTGTTGTGCAGCTGCTAATTGTTGGAAATTATTCGTACATTGGTCATCTCCAATATTTATAACAATTGTAATGTGTCTTGCACTTGATGGCTTTGTTGAAAATAATTTACATTTAATAATATATCCGCTCTATAATGATGGTGTTGCTTGATATTTTTTTCTATGTGAAGAATAATTGATGTTTTTCCATTTATGCAAAACCATTATGTTTTCCTAAAATAGCTATTTAGAGGTTGAGATTTTCGTTAAGGATATTGTGGACTCTAAATATAGTTGATATTAAATGAGTACTAATATCAGCATAATATGAGAATATTCATTATAAACTTATGTAGTTAATGAAGTAATGTTATTATGTCTATGCTTTATGACTTTATTGAAGACTTGTATAGCATAACAAGAAGACTTTTATTCTCGTTGGCATTAACATTTCAATGTTTTCTTTTTGCTGCTTTTTTATTTCTACGGGTTGTATTTTTAGATAGTACAATTTCTTTTACAATAATTATTAGTTCTCTCTGCATTATGAACAATTCTGTTTGATATCAATAATTTCTTTCATCTCATTTTTTTTTGATATCCAGGTGTCCACCTTTGACGACTAATCTTGGGATCTACTCCTTGGCCCCTTAAGACGCAGAGCAGGTAAACCACGGGATGTGCCCCAAACTGGTCAGGGTCCAAGAGCCCCCTCTACCGATCTACCAAACTACCGAGTGAGTCAACACATTTTTCACCTTACCTTCCAGGAAAACTCCTGCCTTCCAGGAGAGAGCCTGCCTTTCAAGATCCCCATGAATCGAACTCGCGATCTCTGAACTGCCAGCAACTAAGAGTCCCGTATATTCTGGTCTTTGCGTACATATAATTTAATAAATTTCCTAATACATTTTTTTATCAAATTTTTAGCCTTTGTTTGATTCCCTTTCCTTTCAAACTCTTTTTTTTACAGGATGATTTCAAATCACATATTCACACAATAAAATATTCTGCACGTAAATTCGAAACTTTTTTTCCTATTTTAATCACACATTCTCCTAAAACATTATTCAAAACTTATTTTTTTAAAAAAAAGGAATGGGCATCAAACATGGATTTAGTTTATACTAATTAATTTGGAGCACAAATATTCGATCATTTTTCCTACTGTTGTAATGGAAATTTCGGAATTGTTTGCTCATGGAGACCTTGGTTTTCTTGATCTTGAAACTATTTATGAGAGTTAAAGAACTTACACAATGCTTCCATTCACCAACAAGAAATCTGAAAAAAAAAAAAAAGCGAATAGGCGAGGTCAACTTCGAACTTCTTGCATTGATCATCACAAGAGGATAAATGAGCATATGTTGTTTGGAAATAATCGTTCTGCTCTTCCTCAACTGCACGAGCCCATAATGCATCATAAATGATAACATATTTGACCTACAATCTGCTGCATATATATTACAAACATGCATTTATTGTACACATTGTAATATATGAAAATTTCATAGAGAAAGCAAAAGATTCTGTTGCTTTGATATAAAAGGTAAGCTCTACCATGTCTAATTCACCAGCTCAATTGTATAATTTATTCACTTCTAAAGAACTTAGTTGTATAGAATTCAGAAAAAATTTCAAGGGAATATAATAACCATTTTGCTTTCACTTCATTCAGTTTAAAGTACATTAAAGAACTTTTCAAAACATAAAAAGGTATTTATAAATTTAAGATTCAAAGACAAGTACATCATTATGTGAACAAGCTTACGCTAGAAAATAATATGACTTCTTATATGCAGTTATATTTTTACAATACAGACAATGAAATTCAAAATCATATGAAAATGTTATCAAATTTTGTTGAATCTACTTTAATTGTTTTAATTTAAATTTTGAAGGCAAATCAATATAGTAAACTCTTCAGGTCTTTAAGTGATATGACTAACTTGCATGATCATCGAATTCAAATATGGTGTGATCCAGGACTTGATCAAAGAGTTCTCAATACTCCTACTACATCTTAAGTAGCTGCTATATGGGTTGAAAACAATGAAAATGCGAATGTTAATGTTCGTGACATTACTATATATGCTCATTTTGGTGATTCGCATAAAGTTCATTAGTATTATGGCAGTTATGATACGTTCCAATATCGATTACTCTTTTTATATGGAAAATTTGGTTGGTATGAAGGCATTGAGAGATGTATAAACATGTTCTCTTGGCTAGAACATATGTCAATTACTAATGCTTTTCTTAGCACAAATACTTGAGCAGTTGAATTTATTGAGAAAGAGAATGAAGGTTTGCAAATATACTTTTTAATAGATTCTTTTCATTTTGTTATATAAATGTTTTAAATGAGTATTTCATTTTGTTCTTCGTTTGTCATGCAGGTGCTTCATCAAATGAAGAAGCGTACTCAAGTCTCTTTCCGATAATATTATTCATACAAATTACAAATCAAGCCTTTCCGTAAGTCTATTGCTTCATGCTGGGAGATTGTTTCAACAATATGTAGACATGTATGTCAAAATTGAAACTGTTAGGTTAGGCAACTTTCGAAATATGCTGAACTTTACCAAGATATTGTAGATAATGTTCAAAATGGGAAAAGAGGAAAGTGCAAAAATGGAAGGAAATTTGTTCTACCACAATTCTTTACATTTGGGACTAGAGATATGCTTAGGAGATACATGGATGCAATGTCTATTGTGCAACGTCACGGAAAATCAAATATATTTTTAACTATAATATATAATCCAAATTGCTTGAAATTAGATGGGAACTAAAAAACAACGACGAAATTCAAAATCTACCAGATCTAATTGCTTGTACATTCAAAGCAATCTTGGAAGAATTGAAAAATGATCTATTCAAGAAATATATTTTAGGCCTGTTATTGCGCATATATTTGTTATTGAATTTCAGAATAGAGGTCTTCTTCATGCACATTTATTATTGATTTTCAACAATGGATACAAGATTAGTTGTGCTAGAGAGATCAATAGGATAGTATTTTGTGACATTTCAAATAAAAACAAATACTCTTATCTTCAATCTGTTATTGTTAAACATAATATGCATGGCCATTGTGGGAATCTTAATCTGAAAAATATATGTATGAAAGCAAATAAAGGTTATAAAAATAAATACCCTAGGAATTATTATAATACTACTATATTCGGTCAAAACTCATACCCATTGTATAAACGTCGCGATAATGGTCTTTCTATTAAAGTTAGAGGTAAGATGTTAGACAATCATTTGGTTGTACCGTATAATTATTATTTAAGTGCAAAATTTGGATTGCCACATTAATGTTGAAATTTGTTCTTCTATCAAAGTTGTTAAATATTTGTACAAATACGTGTACAAATGACATAAACGTACTAATTTTTCAGTCAATATGAATGGAACAAATGAAGACGTAGATAAAATTTCTTCTTACCAATCTGCTAGATAAACATCTCCATCTGAAGTTATGTGAAGGATTTTTTTTGTTCACTTTATCCCATTATTTACGCTTTACAACTTCATATCGAAAATTATCAATGAGTAACATATGACGATGAAAATGATTTATCAACTGCTATTGAAATGAAAGTATGAAAATACAACGTTGAAAATTTTTTTTGAATGAATGAAACAAATGAATTTGCTTGTACGCTTTTGTATTGAGATTTTTCAAGGCATTTCATTTGGAATACAAATAAGAAGTTTTGGACACTTGGAAAAAGAAAACTATTATTGGACAAACCGTTACAGTAAATCCATCTGAAGGAGAACGATATTTCTTTCGTATTCTTCTAAATCATATTCGAGGCCCAACATCATTCCATGATCCACATACTTCACATAGAGTAACTGTTATTACATATCAAGAAGTTTCACTTTTACATGGTTTGTTAAGTTGAGTTAATCATTGTGAAGAATATTTATTTGAAACTATACTTTATGAAATGCTTGCTTATTTAAGACGTCTCTTTGCTATACTTCTTACGCTTTGTAATCCTAATGATCCAAAATTCTTGTGGGAGAAATTCAAATTTCATATGATTGATGATTATGTACATGACAATACACTTTCGAAAGGTGCTGGAGTATAGGCTCTAGAGGATGTAAGTTCTATTTTAAAATTATTAGGTAAAAACATAAATGAATATGAATTAGTACCATTCATTGTAAATATAAATGAAAATGAAAGATTGAAGAGAATGGTCGTAGAAAAGACAACGAATTTGGACATTGAAGGAAAGTATGTTTGTCCAGCGATGTTAAATACCAAACAACAATCTGCATGCAATGTTGTTATCGAGAATATAAGATTGGGCTCAAGTGGTGCTTTTTTTTATTGATGGTCCAGGTGGTACGGCCATTTTTTTTTGTATAAAGCATTACTAACTAGTGTAAGGTCTCAAAATTCAATTGCTTTAGCAATTGCGTCTTCTGGCATAGCTGCGTCTCTTTTACCTAGAGGTCGAACAGCTCATTCAAGATTTAAAATTCTTTTAAAAACAATTGAGAAAATTAGCTACTCTGGTACTAAGTAATCAGCATTCGGATCTCTATTGAAAATGTCTAAATTAATAATTTGGGATGAAGCACCCATGCTAAATTGTTGTGCTATTGAAACTGTAGATAAAATGTTAAGAGATATTATTGATTGTGACTTACTTTTTGGTGGGAAAGTGATAGTTCTTAAGATGAGATTTTAGACAAGTTTTACTAGTAGTACCAAAGGGAAAAAAAAGAAGATATAATGAAAGTTAGCTTAGTCTTCTCTTAACTATGCCATTTACTGTACATCTACCATTAGTTGATAATGTGAGGGCGAAATTTGATCCCACCTTTTGTGATTACTTGTTGAGAATTGGAAATGGAACAAACACTACACCAGAAACCACCTATGGCAACGCGCGAAAAACGTTGCCATAGACTTTTGGCAGCGGTCGGGTGCACGTTGGGAAGTTTGATGTGGTCGTAGAGTTTCGACTTTTGACAACGTTCACCGAACGTTGCTGTTTCCTATTTTCAACAACGTTCACCGAACGTTGCTGTTTCCTATTTTCAACAACGTGCACCGCACGTTGCCGTAGACGTATCCGCAACGTTCGTCGAACGTTGCCGTAGCCCCTTTCCACAACGTGCAGTGCACGTTGCCGTAACCCCTTTTAACAACGTTCCATGCACGTTGCCGTATCCTCTTTTAACAGCATGCGTTGCACGTTGCCGTAGACTCTTTTAACAACGTTCATCGAACGTTACGGATACGTCGAAGCCTACGGCAACGTGCAACGCATGCTGTTAAAAGAGGATACGACAACGTGCATGGAACGTTGTTAAAAGGGGTTACGGCAACGTGCACTGCACGTTGTGGAAAGGGGCTACGGCAACGTTCGACGAACGTTGCCATAAGTCTTGTTTTTTTTTTGGTGCTACATTCCTGTTGTTGTCTTCCAAATCCCCTATTTTTTCCTATTTAACATCCATCACATAATGAAAGAAAAGCTTACATTCAAAAGGTAACTGCATTTTCAAGAATGGAAACATATCAAAATAAACTCAATCCACTATCTTGAAGCTTGGTTTGTGCAACAAATTTACAACTAAATACATTTAATTCCTTGCAGTACAAAATATGAAGTCAATTTTCCAACTCAAAATAAGGAAACTATTTGCACTACTCGTGCTGTGCTAGAAGTTGGGACGGAGAAATAAAAGCTTCGTCTTGGCAAAATCGATGCTTATCTGCACTATTTCAATTTCTTTGAGATGGGAACTCAACGAAAATCTTCAATCTGCGAAATAAAGCAACTCAATTTTATTTTATAACAAACATCTTTATACTATTGCAGCCAAATCATATTTTGCTATTGAGTGTCTGAATAAGGTTTTAGACACCAAGTGTACAATGAACTTAGAAACACTTGCAAGTATAGTTTGTCCAAATGCACCCTCAAAAAACAAAAATTGCTTGTAAACCTTTTAAGCTTACCTAAACATGAAAGTTGCTATGTTCACAATTTCAAAACGCAAACTCAAAATAAAATACGAAATACAGCCCCTAAGCCATTAACCACACATTTTTGTCCCTTTACTGAATTTGAATTTGATTCCATCATTTATTAGTGAGGCTTAAAGAAGCTAACTTGAATACAAATCAACAGCAATTATAATTTCACTAAATCCCACTCCAATAAGAAACATGAAATATAATATCACACTTGAAGATAAAGAAAAAACAAAGAACATGAAAAGACAGAATATGACTTTGAACACATATCTAAGTGCAAAAATTCAAAAAATACCTTCGTTATATGAGTCTAATACTGCTCTTTGGCCAAGCAACAGTACTTCCCAATGCTTCCTTAAGAACTCGAAATTCCTCTGTAGGTCTATATAAGGCCAAACAACTCATATACACTTCGTCAACCCAAACCTTCCAACAATCTCGTCCAAGTGGCATGTGGTGCACCTTTACACTTGGGTCCGTTGATGAAATCTTCCCTTCTGCTACAATTTCTTCCTCATCGTACCGGTACCAATGCAATAGTTGACATCTTGAATTTTCCAAAGGTGAAATACCTCCTTGAATACCACTTCCTTGTTGAGACTACAAATTCATAGTTAAATTAACATATTAAACACAAAATTAGTATGCTATAGTCTAAATTCATGTTGATCAAATAATAAATAATAAAAGATACATAACTTGAGGAGTAAAAGCACGTGAACCCATGTCATCTGCATTCTTATTTTGATTCTGTAGAATAATACAAAAATGAAAAAGTTATTCTACGTCATAAGTTATGTAAAGCTATGTTATCATGTTATATATAATGATAAAGTGTATAACCTGAGATAACTTCAGAAGTGCTTCAACTTTTTCTTCTAGTGCTCCCATCCTTTTTGACTGTGTTTGTAGTTGGCTTTCAAGTTCTCTCACTCGACCATTACTTTGATTGTGTCCATCAATTTTTGATGGTGTAACTCCAAATCCAAGTCCCCTTACTCGTCCACGACGTTCAGGACCTAGGACTCGAGCAACAGCATCATCACGAATGGAATCTTCTGATGGTGTATCGCAAATAGATTGGGCACAATCCTCTATCTTTTTCTGCACTTGTAGAACTTAAATGTTATACTAGCAAGTGATACATTTAATAAGTTTATATATTATTATCAAAATGTTGATATAATACACATACTAAAGTCTCGGCAACCGCTTCATTTATAGGGTTTCCATCCTTTCTAAGATGTCCATCAGTCCACACTCTAGTTCTTAACCCTTTTATGTCTGGACACTTTTTCCTCTGCAATACAAATCAAGTATATATATATATATAATAGCATTGGACATATGCAAGAAACTTGATATAAACTAAACGGAATGAACATAAATAAGAAAAACAGACAAGTAAAGATAGTTTGCATGTGTACCAAATCGTGAGCCAAACGCTGATAACCCTTTCGACCCATAGTATGTAGAAGTCTTTGATTATTTCTCATTTTGCTGAACTTGGCACTTTTTTCCTATTAAGAAAACACAAAAATTTAACAGCAAGACTGAAATAAATTTTAATCTCAATATGAAAATAGAACTTACTTGAAAATCATTAGAAAGAGTATCTTCTACAAACTTTTTCCATGCTTCTTCAGAGTTTACATTCTTCGGTCTAAGAAGGGCAATAGTGCGTGTTCTATTCACAGATGAGGCTATTTGAATTCTGATTTGTTTTCTCACTTTTGATTTGAATGACCTCCAATACTTTCCCATACATTGAAATGTCATTTTCTGATGGCAATCACTCACATTGAACCTTTGCTGTATTTTTTGCACATATATAAGAAATGATGTCATTAAGAAGGAAATAGATGTAATAAAAATACTCTTTTATAGAAGTGAAAGTTTAATTATTTATAAATGTACCTGTATGAAAGTCCAAAGTTCCAATTTTTTATCGTCACCTACCGATTGCCAATCCTTAAGTACGACGGGCACATATTCTCGTACTATTGCTCCAACTATGCTAGCAAATTTATCAGAGTTAGTGCCAACCATTTGCCCAAATTCATTAAATTCAAGCTCCATCTTATGATGATTGTTTTCAGGAACCATTTTCACTTGGGTTGGACCTCTTCTCTTTTTTGGAGCATCTATATTTGTCTGCGACATGTTTTGCTCATTCGAAACTGGATTTGATATAGTATTTTCTTCATCACTCGAAAGTCTTAGTCTTTTACTGGTCTCTCGAATTGCAACGGCAATTGCAGCTCTTCGACGTTTGAAGCTCTTGGAAGCTTGTTTAGTTGACTACAAGAATGCAACATGAAAACCAAAGAGTGTTATAAATGAACAAATATCTTGACCAGTATAAAAAAACATGTTTACCTGAGCTTCGTCCATCGTACAGAGTATATTACAATCAACTGGTTCGGAAAACTAACTTCGACAAGAATACAAATCTGCAAACAAAAAAGAGAGATATTTGTAAAACTATGGACATTTACCAAACTAGTTAATATATGTATCACATAATACGCCTTCGACATCTATCCTTGCATAATTCTCATCCTCATGTTGATTGTCTTTAAGTTGTGTTATATCTAATGGAATTGTTTCCCCGTGAGAAGTATCTTCTTCCATATGAAATGCTCTTGGTGACGCTTGCAAAGCAACATACCAATTAGATGTTTCATTCTCCCTAGAATAAAACACTTGTTTCGCCTACGATGCCAAAATGAAAGGATCGTTTTCAAATTTTTTGTATTCTTCATGAAGATTAACCAAAGTGAACCCATCTTCCGTTTTTATTCCATTCACGATATTTGCCCAATCACATTTGAATATTGGAATATGAAATGTATTGTAATCAAGCACTATAACATCGCGTAGAACTCCATAATAAAGAACCTTTCCAACGACATGTGCATTATCTTTCGCACTAGATCTACAAATGGTTGTTGCTTCAACTAAAATGCCACTGTTTTGACGAGATTTTTCTGCATCTTTAGTGTGAAATCGAAGACCATTTATTACGAAACTAGAATATGACATGGACTGGCATCTAGGACCACGTGCAAGCCACTTTAAAGTATTTGAAACATTGTCCAGCAACAACTGACCTTTGATCTGTTTGTATTTTAAACATATTAGGAATAAAAGAATAAACTTTATAATTATATATTGATAATTTCTTATATGTAGGGCAACCTTATCATCCAGCCAAGCAGCAAAAGAGTCCATGTGTTTCTTATGCAATAAAGTCTCATTTCTTTCAAGTCGTTTGTCATAACTCTTCAGTTCATCCATATGCATCCTAAAGACAAACAAATATATCAAAGTCCTTACGAGAGAAGAACTAAAAATCTAACAACGTAATTATTTCACAAACATACTCTATGTAAGGTGCGACTTCTGCACTATTAAGAAGCACATAGCGATGGGCAACTTTCAACATCTCATCTGGTAGTACAAGTGGCTTTCCTTTAGAAATTGTACGCCCTACAACTAAGAAGTTACTCTCGTATTCTTCATTGCGTGCAGGCTTATAGCCTATTTCAGATGCTTGTTTTATGTACTTGCTCCAAAACATCGCATTCTCTTCAACAATGTATCGTTCGGCTATACAACCTTCAGGTCGTGCACGATTCATAACATACCCTTTCAACACTTTCATATACCTACACATTTTCCAAAAATCTCATAAAATATAAAATCAAATTGATATTAAATTTTACTTTTGAGAATAACTTAATGGAATATTACCTCTCAAATGGATACATCCAACGATATTGGACTGGTCCACATAGACGAACTTCTCTACCAATATGGATTGTTAAATGCACCATAATATCAAAAAAGGAAGGTGGAAAATATTTTTCCAACATGCATAAAGTTTCAGAAACAGCATCTTCTACGCTTTCAACTTTATTCCTATCTATAACTCCTTGACATATTTCATTGAAAAATGAACACAACTTAAAAATGGAGTTCCTTGGTCCTTTAGGCAGAAGTCCTCTCAATGTAACTGATAGCAATTCTTGCATTAACATGTGACAATCATGAGACTTGAGTCCAACTATCTTACATTCTTCCACTGAAATGCAATTTCCAATATTAGAACCATAACCATCGGGTAATCTCAGGTTAGCAAGCCTTTTGCAAAACACTTGTTTTTCTGCTTTCGATAAAGTGTGAGGGGCTGCAGGTAAGTAGAATTTACTTCCTCTATTCTCAGGATGTAACTCATGCCTAATGTTCATCGCTTCCAAGTACTTACAAGAGTTAATGCCATCTTTAGATTTTCCTTTCACATCCAAAAGTGTACCAATGATGCTCTCACAAATATTCTTTTCCACGTGCATCACATCCAAATTATGACGTACAAGTAAAGTCTGCAAGTCAAACATTTCTCTTATCACGATATACTATATGTCATTATAAGTATTAAATAAAACGGAAAGAAATATTACTAGAGTTACCTTCCAATATGGTAGCATGAAAAAAATTGACTTTTTCTTCCACGTTACATTTGATTGTGTTGAGTTCTTCTCCCTCTTTCTCTTACCACTTTTTCCCCAATCATATGGAATTTTATCAACTTCAGTAAAATCTTCTTCACCACTCTTTATCTTCGGCCTAATGTCATTTTCAATACGTCCATTAAACCAACTCTTTTTCATGCGAAATGGATGACTCGACTCGAGAAATCTTCTATGTCACATGTACGCAAACTTCCTACCATGTGACAGCCATAGGGAACATGTATCTTCACGACAAATAGGGCATGCAATTTTTCGTTTAACGGGCCATCCAGATACATTTCCGTATGCAGGAAAGTTATGTATAGTCCACATCAAAATGGCTTTTAAGTTGAACGTAGATTTCGTAACTGCATCATACATCTCAACCCCATCATTCCATAACAATATTAAGTCGTCCACAAGTGGTGCCAAATAAACATCTATGTCATTACCAGGTTGCTTTGGTCCCGGGATCAATAAACTCAACATCAAACTTTCCTTCGACATGCATAATGAGGGAGACAAATTATATATAGTTAAGATTACTGGCCAACAACTGTATTTAGAGTTAAGATCTTTGAAAGGATTAAATCCATCAGTTGCCAGACCTAATCTAATATTTCTAGGATCTGATGCAAAATGTGGCCATCTTCTATTTATCATTTCCCAACTTAATGAGTCAACTAGATGCCTCATTTTACCATCTGAACTTTTATTATTTGAGTGCCATCTAAGTTGTGTCGCCATCTCATCTGTTCCTAACATCCTCTTAAATTTTGGTATTATAGGAAAATAACACAAGACTTTTCCTGGGGTTTTTTTTGAATTTTCTTAGTCTGTTGATTAACTTTCCATCTTGAGCAACCACATTTTGGACATAATTCAGCATGTTCAATCTCCTTTCTATATAGACAACAATCATTCAAGCAAGCATGTATCTTCTCATAACCAAGGTCAAATCTATTGACAAGTTTTTTATCTCGTAAAATGAGTTCGGAAGTGTATTATTCTCTGGCAGCATGTCTCGAACAAGATGTATAAGTTCATCGAAACCACTATCCGATAAACCATGTGTAGCTTTATGTTTAAGCATAGTAATTGAAGCTGACATCTTTGTAAATGCCGTGCAACCAGGATACAAAGGTGTTTCAGCATCATCAACCAAACTTTGAATCTCTACACCTCTTCCATCAAGAGGGTTTTCAAGATCTACATCATGTTGTAGATAAAAGTCCATAAACATCCTGCGTGACTCAGGCATTTCCACATTTACTGAATTTAGTTCACATGGTCGTTCTCCATGAAATACCCAAACAGTGTACGTAGGATCCATTCCTTTAATAACCAAATGTTCATACACTGTTTCGTAATGATGATGTTTTAGATTCCTACACTTAACACAAGGGCATCCTATCATTTCTGAACATAGATTTTCACAAGCTAGTTCAACAAAATTCCGTGCTCCATCTCTATATTGTTCTGAAAACCTATAAGTAAAATGTTATGATCATTTTATGTTAAATTGTATAAATTTTGCAAGTAAATTCACGAGATCTTATTTAAGACAATAACCTTGATAGTTGCAGCCAAGCTTTGTCCATTATTATTCTATCACCTACAGATGAGATTGATATAGTATATAAATTACGTCATCCAAATAAGATTAATATTTAAGAAGTTAACTTTTTATTGACATAATATTTCAAAACGTATAGAAGCATATCAATGTAAAAGCCACTATCCAACAATCTCGTCCAAGTGGCATTAGGTGTTGGATTCACGCCAAACACACAAAATACACCATAAAGAAAACATGAAAAATTATTTTGGACATTATTTATTTCGTACATTTTTTGTTTCGAGTGGGGCACGGGGCAGGAGTGGAGTGGCGTGGCGTGGAGGTGCCCCGCCCCGAACCGCCCGTTGCCATCACTAAATTGTAGATTTAAAAATAAAATTCAATTATAAGTTTTACTTGAACGTCCCCACTAGTTTCTATACTTAAGCCACTTCATAATTTTTGTAGTAAAAAAAGAATTGCCTTTAACTCTATGACATCAAGTCCAATTTTGCATTCCCAGTATATTTTAAACTCAAATCCACAATATATATTTCCTAATTGCAGTAGTTATTGTTTTATTGACTTATAATTAATGCTAATCAAACACTTTCATTTATATGATACATATCATTATTTAATTTAAACAATACTCGATGAACAATACACGATGAGGTCGGCATCTTGAACGTGACTATGAAGTGTCTTCAACTTATAAAATATTATCATAATCTATCACTGCACTTGCTCATTTAAAGCTCAATAGTGTACTAAAATATAAAATCACAGTTTCGGTATTCAAATCGACAATGGAACGTTCACCGATAAAAACATGTTCATATACCTAGATTCATGCTTTACAATTCAAAAAGAGAAACAAGTTCCAAACGTAATTGCACTATAGATGAAATTTACACAATTCCATGATAAAGGTGTGTTAAATTCATTATTTTTCTATCTAAATCTCAAAAAGCACTATACATGAACACATACACAAAGAAGGAAACCAAAATTCAAGAAACAGGTGATGGTTCTTGGTTGGACTGTGGTAAAAGATAAATTATTTATTTGGCATTGATTAGACTTTGCTGGTTTGTATTGTGACAGTTTGATCCAAGTGCTCAAGCCCCTTTAGAGTAGCAGAGATAGAGGTTCTCTCGAGAAAAAAAAAGTCACTTTCTATCCATCGCTTTTATATATATATTCGTTACCTTGGACAAGTTAGACAAAGCCTATAGTTTTTACTTAGCACCTCTTTGGGCACCATTCTTTCCAAATTTTAATACAAAATCGGACCATCATGAACAATGAAGAGGACTCAGCTCCAACCGCAATCACTAACAAGCCAAACCCAACATATTTTTTTATTTCGAAATCCCAAAAATGTCATGCTTAAATAGATTGAATGAAAAAATTAAAGGGCACAATGATATTTTCCCTAGTCTACTTTTAAGTGATCTGTAAAAAACAGTCAATAATGGCTGCAATAGTCGGGTCAACATAATTGTATAATGACTGAATTTCTTATTAATTGTACACAATGGTGCCCAAACAGCCCCTTAAGTAACATTTTCATTCAAACACCAAGCTGAATTCCCGGGAATGAATGTTTTAACTGCAGGATAGTTGTTTGGATATGAGAGGGTGAGGTACTGGTCAAGTGCTTATCTTCTGTCTTAGAAAAGAACTTATGGACGAACATTGACTATACTGTCTCAAAACTTGATATCTAAATCCATTGGAAAATCATCAAATATCGAGTGAAAAAGGTGTTGCATTAGTGACCGCCAAACTTAACAGAGACCCTTCTGGCAATAGCTAAGTTTGCTCCTTCAGCCAAACCCAATCCAGTTTTGCCCAATTCAGCCCCCCATCAAGGCTAGAATTCGACCCAACTGGGGCCTAAAACTAGACTCATTCCCAAGAGTCGACTCACCAGCTAATCCAATTGCACTCAAGCTTTAATCCTTAAAGCTACAATAAATAACCAAAGTGCAGCTAGTGGGCTTTCCAAACTTCACCAAAATCACCACATTCTGATTTTAGCCATATCTACTCAAGTCTGCCTAAACAAATAAACAACACGCAAAATTGAAATATCTAATTGCAAAGCCTAAAGAAATGAAGAAATTACTTAATACCTAATCCATTGATTCCGGTCGGTAGAGAGAAGTCACTGCACTCTGCAGCGGCGGTCAGGGTCTTCAGGCAGAGGATGGAGCCTGGAGGCTTGCAGGTGGTCTGTGGAGGCGATTCAAGCTAGGCGAGGATGAGAAGTGGTCCAATGGAGGCTGCGTGCGAAGTGGAGGGCTTCAGGTTGCGAACTGGAGGGCTAAGGTCTTCAGGCTGCGAACAGGAGTTGTGGTATGTGGAGGCGATTCAGGCGGGCAGAGGGCTCTGGAGGCGATTCAGGCGACGATTTGGGTGCGAAGGGCTGGGTAGTTCACAGTTTGGGAAGGAATTTGGGTGCGAAGGGTAACGTCGAGTGGAGAAGACGTCTGGGTTTGGGAATATATAAGCTGGGCCTTTTGGGATTTGGGCTGGGTAACTCACAATTGGGTTGGGCTGGGTAGTTCAGTTGGGTTGGGCCGTGAACTGGGTTGGGCTGGGTAATAAAAAATTGTTTTTATCCAACTTAAAAATGAAGAAAAGAAATATGAAATTGAATAGGTTAATGGCAACGTTCATATGAACGTTGCTAAAACTATTAATGGCAACGTGCAATGAACGCGCGTTGCTAAAAATATTAATAACAACGTGCAATGAACGTTGTTAAAAGGTTAATGGGAACGTTCATATGAACGTTGCTAAAACTATTAATGGCAACGTGCAATGAACGCGCGTTGCTAAAACTATTAATGGCAACGTGCAATGAACACGCGTTGCTAAAACTATTAATAACAACGTGCAATGAACGTTGCTAAAAGTTTAATGGCAACGTTCATATGAACGTTGCTAAAACTATTAATGGCAACGTGCAATAGACGCGCGTTGCTAAAACTATTAATAACAACGTGCACTGAACGTTACTAAAAGGTTAACGGCAACGTTCAAATGAACGTTGCTAAAACTATTAATGGCAACGTGCAATGCACGTTGCTAAAACTAATCTACGGCAACGTGCACTGCACGTTGCAAAAGGACCTCGAATGTTGCCAAAAGGTTATATTAGCAACATTCATTAAAAAAACGTTGCCAAAACTCAATTTTGTCAACCAATAGCAACAAACACTTGCTGAATGTTGCCATAGACCCCTTTTAGCAACATGCAATTGACGAATGTTGCCTTTTGCATGTTGCAAAAGATCTTTTTTCTTGTAGTGAAAGCAACAACATAGTTGTAATTGTATTAAACTTCCAAATGATATCGTCATACCATACAATGATGAAATTACATCTTTAAGAACTCTAATAAATCATGTTTTTCTAAATATAGAAGCATATGTCGATGGTTTACTTACAATGGTAAATCGAGTTATTTTTACTCCTAGAAATGAATGTGTTGAACATGTTAATAAAATTTTATTAGAACAAATTCTTGGTCAAGTTTATATGTACTACAACTTTGACGAAGCAGTCAACAAATCTGAATAGAGCTTACCGAAAGATTTTCTGAACAGTTTTGACTTCAAATTGTATTCAACCTTATGAACTGAACCTTAAAGTGATCTACTCTATAATGTTATTACAGAATATCAATTCATCTGAAGGGCTATGCAATGAGACACGTCTTACTTGTTGAAAATTTGAGAATAATGTAAGGCTGCGTTTGATAGGCTTCAAATTCCATGAAAATTCCATTTTCCAACATTTGTCATGTTTGATGCTATTTTTTTTTTCATGGAATTCCTTTTCCATTTTATGGCTACACGTGCACCATTTCCTCATTTTCAAGGAATTGGATTTCCCACATTTTTGGTGGGAAATCTGATTCCAGGGTTTTTTTTTTTTTTTTACTTTTTACTTTTTGACAAATTTTATAACCAATTGTGAAAAAAATTATCACTTTAGTGGACAATTTTCATGTAAAACAAAGCCAAATGAACACAAAATTTAAAAATTTTTCGGGTGGAAAATTATACTAATCAAACACACTTAATTAATAATTCCCTACAAAACAATTTCTAGGCAATTACTTTCTCTGAAATTCATTTTTTTTCACCCATTTTTCACCCTTGCAATCAAAAGGACCCTAATTCTTGCTAAAATTATAACTAGCGAGTACTGTGGAAAACATTTTTTTTTTTAAAACCAAGAATCCCTTTTACACCTCTACAAAGTGATGAGATCTCAATTCCACTAAAAATAACTCAATTTCCTATTAGGCCATTTTGTAAAGACGATAAAAAAGCGCAAGAACAAACACTTAATTTCGTTGATTAGTTATATCTTCTAGAACCGGTCTTTTATCATTGTCAACTTTATGTATCATTGTCAGAGTTAAAACAAGAAAGTCATCAAAAGTTTTACTTAACTTGTCAGCCACTAAAAATTCACACTTTCACATGTACTAAAAAAACAAGAAACATATTTCAAATCAAATACTTTTAATCCTTTTCTTCTTTGTGTTCTTTTTAATTTCTTTACCTTAGTTTTACTATTATCATTGTTACTGTGTTACTTTTCAATTCGTTTCCACCTATAGTAGTGTAAATTATGTCAATCGTATTTGTGGGAAAAATTTCTACCTTGAAAGCATTCATAAAATTCTTTTTTCAAGTATGTACGTCTCTACTCTTATATTTATCTTTGTCTCTCCCTCATTTACTATCATTGCCTGTATGAATTAATTAATTGTTCGTACTTTTGTTCCGCAAAGGTTCAATTGACAAAAGGGACCATGTTTTGATAAGATAAATCTACTTGTACATCAAAAGATGTATATCAAGGTATCCACCCCTCTCACGGTCCCATCCCAATGTGAGGAGGGTGGACACCGTGATATACATCGTGATGTACCCGTAGCAAAACCGGTTTTTGATAACTCCCGAAAGTCATGTTTCAGCCCTTTACCGGATTGGTATGTTCAAATCTGTATTTTGTTAACTTGGTGATAATATAAGCCTCTTTTTTTCCTTACGTGATTTCATTGAACTTAAAGGATTAACGCAATGGGTGCTTATCTAATTACACAGTCAATGGGCTTGCATTTTGTTTTCTAAATGGCAAAGATGCAAGGTGAGATTCAGATTTTTGTCGCTTCAAATTTCGAGTTATTGTTTCAGGTGCTATGTTTTTGAAGCTTTGAGTTCATATATTTGGGTTGATGGTACCAATGAAATAAATTTAGTATAAAAACGTAGACAATATTTTTGAAATTTTTATATCATGTTTCTATTACACTTTTTCATTGTTTTAAAAATCCTTGTTCATTATTCTGCAGAAAACTCAAATTTGGCCTTGCGTCCGATTGATGTTGAGAGGTCTTGGACTCTTTTACTTTCCACTTTGAAAATTTATACTAGAGTTCTATTTTTAATATTATAATGCACAGGCAGTTTGCATAGGATTGTATTGAAGGTTTGCATTACATTTGATAAACTATTTGCTTTCTTGTGTTTGCACATTCAGATATGTTTTTGTGCTTCAAGGTGAGGTGTATAAGACATCAGTCATCAGTCGCAAACTAGAGGTATAAGTGCTTGTAATTCAATTCTTTCTGTTTGAAAGTTATGGATTACCAAATTAATGGCTACTAAGTTACCGACTTGTTATTAATTATCCATTTTTTAATTTTGACCTTATGTGCGGAATTAATCAAACAAAAACAACAAGTTACTTTTAATTGTTTCTAGATGATTAAGCATACATGTCCAATTATCCTATATTTGAATACCACGGTAATAAAGAAAGCAATAAGTAACGAACACCAAAATGATGACGGAGAAACCCCAACTAGGTAAAAACTTCAGGACCAAACCAGTTACCTCCACTATAGACAATATGGATTACAGTCTGTTTCCAACTTAGAAAATTTCACTAGTTTCCCGCTGTTATAATTTCTGTAATCTCCAAGATTTGCTGTACCCACCAGCTTCCCGATCTTCTACAATTGTCTCTTCCAAGTGGAATTCCAAGAATTTCAAATTCCTGTGATTTTCCTATACTTGCAGTCCACCTCTCCCAATGCCCGATCGAGAAAGTACCTTGCTCAAAGTGTTAAGGAGGTCGGGTGTTTTTTATTCACGAACCTTGATATTTTCCTAAAACTTGGTTGCCGAATCTCAAAAATAATATGAATAATTCCACCAATAAATTGTGTTCTTGGATCTCTCAAAAGATGATATAAATATGTTATAATAATGAGGAACAATGAGACAACCACATATTTTTGTGAAAGAATATCTGTATTTATAGTTGGAGGTGTATGAGTAGTATGGGCCATGTAAAACTCTTCAAAATTGCGAACTAGAGTTAGCCGCGTAATACTGTAGCTCGAGCGAGGGGACTTGTTGCACAAGCGGAGGGTATGTCGCCCGAGCGACGCCTGTGCGAGAAGCGAGCGACAATGGTTCTGTTTCTGTTGCTCGGGCGATGACCAGGCATAAGGCTAGCCAAATTCCGGCGTCACTTCTTCATTGTTTCCAAACTCGAACTCAAACCCTAGGCTACCTAACTCAACTATACAAAATTGCACTTCACTCCTTGACTTTTACACATGTTCAATTAAGTCATTTTTGTTCACAGAATTGCCAATTACAATATTGAACCTAATACTGTTTTTCATGTTTTAGGGACAACTTAACCTTGTTTTGATTATGAATTTTGTTGAGTTAGGTGTCGAAATTATTTAATTGCACTGGTAATGAATAAAAACTGGTTTACTACCATATAGTTATCACCTATATTTTGTAAAGTCTTTGTATCAAATGTCTTGAGACTATTGAAATATAGATTCAAAATTCAGCGTTATAAGCATATTGATATTTTCTAGGTCGAACAAACCTTGATCAGTATATGCCTCTATAACCATGAAGAGAAGTTAACAAGCATTTTCTGTAAGTTTGCAGGTGGATTCATAAGCTTATCTTCCTCTGAACTCAAACTCTCAAAGCATTCCTTCAAATCTGATGTATCTGCCACTCTTGTTGTATTTGAAAGAAGGTTTCTTCATTTTGTCTTTTCACTTTAAGGCTCAGAATTGTTTTGCTCTGTGGTAATTTACTTCATTTTAATGGTGTTACTGTTTCTGGGGATCAATTATGATCATAAAATATCAAAGAAGAAACCTCTTTAGGACTTTTTTTCTTGTTATATTACAATTATAACTGCACTTTATAGTGGCATAATTCTCCTTAACAGGTATGCCTATTTAGAAAAATCATATTCGAGAGCATATTATTCGTTCAATAGATAAGCAGCCCATTCAGGATTTTTTACATACCTATTTATAGCTGAAGTATAGATTCAAGAATGCATATGGCATTTGTATTTATAATGTAAAACATATAGCCACATTATGGAATGCTATTAATCCTTACATGCCTCACTTCATTTTTCTTCTCTCCCCTCAGATGTTTGAGATCAAGAAGCTTCTTCCGACTTCTTTGTCTTACGATTTCAACATTCATGTAAGTTTTTAACTTAATCATGTTAATGAATGAATCCCATCATTCTGTTGAACTTATCTAAAACAACCGTCCTACTTTCCATTGCTTAATTCGTGTGACAACTTTTAGTTGTTTTTAACTCTTTGTGATATCGCTACTTCCAGTATTCTGTTATGTTTTGTTAATAAAAGGAACATAATGCACACACCATTATTTTCTTTTTGCTCCTTGATGTCTGCAATACTTTTAATGTTCAAAAATTATTTAATAATTCGTGTTCATAAGTAGTAATTAATGTTTTAAAGTTGCTAAATATACTTTTATCTATCAAATGAGTTAGCTATGCCTTCAAATATGATGTATCTGCCACTCTAATTGTATTTGGAAGAAGGTTTCTTCTTTTTGTCTTTTCAATGTGTCCAACTTATTTGAGAAACCAGTCATTTTATATCATCCACATTGAAATATTGCTTTTCACTTTAAAGCTCAGAATTGTTTGGCTCTGTAATAATTTACTTCACTCTAATGGTGTTACTATTACCCGGATCTTACCTGCCCAGTGAGAACAGATTGTTCAGTTTGGACATTAGGTACTTTCTTATGGTTAAGTAGTTTTCTATACAAGAAAATTAGGCTATTCCTTTTTTAATTTGTTGCGAAAGTTTATGAGATAACTATTTCTTGACTACTTCTCACAAGATTTTGAATTTACAGTTTGGGTGAACTAGAAAAATGTGAAAGATTTTGGTAGAGATAAACCTAAAAATCTTGGTTTTGGTAGAAATCTAAAATACTTGTGAATAAGAGTGATATGAGATTACTCATCACTAATCAAAGATGAAAATGAGCAAACTTCTGGTAATGTAATGTAAGTTTGGTTATAAACATGTGAATTTCCAACATGTACACACAACTAGTTTATTAATGGATGTTTGAAATAGATCAACTTTACACTTCAAAGATTGCTTATTTTCTGTGTTTCTTGCTTGGAATTTCATTAAAATATTTTTTTGGGTCTTTCTTCTTCGCTTTCATAAAAAAATAACTTCGTGGGATTTCCATTACCTATTTTTTGGGGGGTTTTGCTTGTTGCAATATTTTGGCATTTCTTGGCTTCTATATGCTTGGGAAAGAGAATGGGTGAAAAACGAGGTTGGTGAAGTTGGAGTCATTTTGCTGTATTTTCTATGAAATGAGCAAAAAGAAAAATGCTAGATGTACATCAAAAAGTGTACATCAAGGTCTACATCCCCTCACATGGAGGGGTCCACTCGAATAAAATATTCGAGGGGACCCCTTAGCCATGTGAGGGGGATGTACACCGTGATGTACACCCTGATGTACCACTAGCATTGCTCGAGCAAAAAAGAGTGCTGAATTTAAACCAGAGGATTTTTCATATTTCTTTGTCTTTGAAATGTGAAAATCTTGCCAATAGTTATTTTCTTTACTTTTATATTCTATATCCACTGTTGAAATTATTTTGTACAAAATGTTGCTTATTGTGGCAATATTCTCTAGTTGAAATATCTAACCATATAACAAAAATTACTGCATAAAATAAAAATAGTACTTCTTATCATAACATCTTTATATCAGTTAAATAATTTTTAAGCTTCCATTACATAATCAATCATTTTTTTCATGGATGTTCTATTAACTATGTTTAGTTAGAAATTGAGATAGAAAAGAGCTTAATTCTTAATATTTGTCATGGTAGCTTACATTGGTTTATTTATACAAAAGAATTGTGAGTTGAGAATATTCTAGAATGACTCAAACTAATTTCTACCAGCTGGCTAACAAAATTGATACCAATTCCTAAAAACCAGGAGTGGAATTCTGCTATGGTCCTTCTCGCCTCAGCTGTGGTCCTTCTCTTCATGATGTGCACAACTTGGAATAATTCTAACTCCCTCCCTCAAGGTGGAGTGTGCTCAAACACTCCAAGCTTGTCTCTGAGAATCTGAAACCGTGAATGTGATATAGGTTTAGTCAACACATCTACCGTTTGATCTGTAGAAGGAATGTATTGCATCTTCAACTGATTCTCAAGTACCTTGTCTCTTAGAAAGTGTGCATCTAATTCTATGTGTTTGGTACGGGCGTGATATACTGGATTAGAGGCTAGGGCGCTTGCACTTTGATTATTACACCATATGATAGGAACTGAATACTGAGATATTCCTAGTTCATCCAACAAGGACTGCATCCATGTTATCTCAGCAATGCAATGAGCTAGTGCTCTGTACTCTGCTTCTATACTCGATCTAGCTACCACGTGTTGTTTCTTAGAGCTCCATGATACTAAATTATCGCCAAGGTACACACAATATCCAGCAGTCGACCTCCTATCATCTGGACAAGAAGCCCAGTCAGAATCTGCAAAGGCAGTGATGTCTAGGATGTCATTCCTTTGAATGGTTATTCCATGACTTAGTGTTCTCTTTAGATACCTGAAGACCCTCTTCAGAGCTTTCCAATGTGCATCTGTTGGTTCTTGGAGGTACTGACTTAGCCTATTCACAGCATATGTTAGGTCTGGTCTGGTATGGATTAAGTACTGAAGTCCACCTATAGCACTTCTGTAACAAGTGGGATCCTTCATTGGTAGACCTTCAGCTTTGGAGATCTGTTTTCCCACGGCCATAGGTGTGGGACTAGACTTCAAATTTTCATAGCTAAGTCTTCTTAGCAACTCAGTGGCATATCTAGTTTGCCTAAGGTGTAGTCCAGCTGAGTTTCTTGTAACCTCTATTCCCAGGAACTGCTTTAGCTTCCCCATATCCTTCAGTGCAAAGTTGTTGTTGAGTTTGTCAATAAACTCTTGCAAATGCTGATCATTATTACCTGTGATTACTATATCATCCACATAGATCAAGGCAAACAAGATATCAGTCTCTTTTACCAGAAAAAATAAAGAGTTATCAGCCTTGGATTGCCTGAATTTCCACTCCAACAAGGTCTGCTTCAATTTATCATGCCAAGCCCTAGGTGCCTATCTGAACCCATATAATGCCTTCTTATGTTTGCACACATGATTAGGATGTTCATTGTTGACAAAACCTTGCGGCTGATTCATGTAAACGACCTCATTCAAGCTGCCATTGAGAAAGGCATTGTTTATATCCACCTGTCTAATCTGCCAATTCTTTGAAACAACAAAAGTTAGAATGACTTTGAGTGTTGCAGCCTTAATCACAAGGCTAAAGGTTTCACTAAAATCAATCCCAGGTGTTTGAAGAAAGCCTTTAGCCACAAGTCTTGCTTTGTGTCTTACAATCTTTCCATCTGCATCAGTTTTCAGCTTAAAGACCCATTTATTGCCTATGATCTTCATCCCATACTTAGGTGAAAATAATGTCCATGTATCATTTTTCATAAGGGCATCATATTCCTCTTTCATAGCATTCCTCCAACTATTGCTTGATAATGCCTCGTTAGCATCAGTTGGCTCAACTTCAGTCAGTTCATCTGCTGTCACACTTGCATACACTTTGGGTTTAAAGATCCCAGCATTACTCCTTGTTACCATTTGATGTCCAAGACCCTGAGGTGGATTTCTTTCTGGCACATTTTCCTCACCTACTTTATATTGAGTTTCATTTCCAGCAAGTTGAATTTCTGATATCTCATTTCCTGCTGCCATTTCTATATTCACCTCATCACCTGTTTCAACTTCATCATTCTCAGTTCCAGTTCCTCCAGTGACAAGTATTGATGCAGGAGTAACCTCAGGTTGAATTGAAGAGACTGCATTTGCATTTTGAGTAGTGGTATGATCAGTAGGGGAAATGAAAGGAAGACAGCTAGTTTCAATGTCACATGTTTGAGGTTGAACTTATTTATATAGGAAGCTTGTTTCGAATGGAAACTCTAGTTCATTGAAAACAACATGCCTAGAAATATAGACCTTGCCACTAGAGCTTAAACATTTATAACCTTTGTGGGTGCCACCATAGCCAAAGTAAACACATTTTTGTGAGTGAAATGTGAACTTGTGCTTCTGATAAGGTGTGAGACATGGAAAACAAGTGCAGCCAAACGTTTTGAGTTGTTTGTAATCAAAAACCTTATTGGACAAGACTTGATAAGGCGATTTATGATCCAAGATAGAAGTGGGTAGTCTGTTAATCAAATAGGTGGCTGCTTTAAAAGATTCCCACCAATAATAGAATGGCATTTTGGCCTGAGCTAGGAGTGTTAGTCCGGTCTCTGTGACATGCCTGTGTTTACGTTCAGCTCTACCATTCTGGACTGAGGTATAAGGGCAAGAATGCATAAGTTCTATGCCACATTCAGTAGCCAATTTGCTGAAGTTTTGAAATTCCCCACCCCAATCAGATTGTAGAGTTTTAATTTTCCTATCTAGATTGTTTTCCACAAGGTTTTTGAATTTGGCAAAAGATAGGTAATGCCTCTGATTTGTGTTTCATGGCATAAATCCATGTATACCAGTTATGATCGTCCACAAAAATTATTTAATATCTAAAACATGTGGTAGAATTTAGGGGGGCTGGTCCCCATACATCAGTATGAATAAGCTCTAAGGGATTAGTGGCATGTGATAGTGAAGTGCTAAAAGGAAGATCATGAGATTTTCCAGATTTGCAGGCATCACAGAAAATGGGATTTTCATTAGTTTTAATTGTTCTATTACAAGACTTAAAAACTTGGTTCATCACATAATTTGATGGGTGTCCAAGCCTTCTATGCCATAGATCTAACTCTGAAACTGAGGTTTGTGACTCTTTGTTACTGCTAGCCTGAACTTCATAACACTGGTAATTATTTTGGTGGGTTGACTTGAGTGGAAAACTTTCTGGTTTGAAAATTGGCAACTGCAGCTGGTACAATCCGTCCCTAAGTTCTCCATGCAACAATATCCTCTTCGACTGGAGATCCTTCACAAGACAATAATCAGCATAGAATTCCATAAATACACCATTGTCATTAGTTAATTGGGAGACACTAACCAGGTTCCTCTTTATCGAAGGAACATGTAAGAGCTTATTCAACTCAAGTGGTTTATTATTTAGTGTAGAGATCTTACCACTTCCAATGTACGCAATATGTAGTCTATCTCCATTGCTAACTATCAGTTTTTCTTTACCTTCATAATTTTCCACAGTACTGAAATTACCTTTATCTGTAGTTACATGGTTACTCGCTCCAGAATCAACAAACCAGGCTGGATCTTCGAGTACCCTTGGTGATGCCATATAGGCTGATGGTGCTGGATTGAGGTTTTGCTGTCCAGAATCAACTAGTTTTCCTCCCATATACCTCTCATAGTACCTGTTATAGCACCAGCTTGCAGAGTGGTTGCTTAAACCACAGATTTGACATGGTCCTCTGGTTTCACCTTGTCTAACAGGTATGTTTCGACCTCTACCCCTTGATCTACCTCTAAAACCTGGGGTTCTGCTACTATTGTTTCTTCTAAAACCTCTGCCAAAGCTTGAACCAGTTCGATTGCTAACTGGACGCTTGATTGACTGACATTGAGTGAGGTGAAATTATGCTTCACTTGATTCAAATGCTCAAGTCGACTTTCAAATGTCATGAGTACTGATGAAAGTTCATACCATGAAATGGTTTCTCTACTGGTTATCTGAACCACAATAGGTGTATATTCCTCATCAAGGCCAGATAGAACTTGTGTAATCAGATTGCTTTGGTCGATAACCTTACCTGCTATCTCCAGATTGTCAGCCAAGTGCTTGATGGTGGTTAGATATTGATCCATTGTCATGGATCCTTTCCTAATTCTCTGCAACTTACCAGTCAGAAACATCACACGGGGTTTATTTAATATCCCAAAGCTTTCTTCTACTGCCACCCAGAGCTTGTTTGATGTGTTGCATCCCATGACTTTCATGGCGATTTCGGTGTCATAGACGAGTATAACCACCCCATGAGCAGTTGATCAAACGAGTTCCACTTCACGAATTCTGAATTTTGAGTCATCTCGACTGCCTCTCCTTGTCCAACTGTGGTTTAAGTGGCTAGGAACTCTGGTGGACACTCCTTTGTTCCCAGTAAGAATCCTTCTAGGTTGTGCCCTTTGATAATAGGCATAACCATGTTTTTCCACAATAGGAAGTTATTCCTATCAAGCTTCACTGAAGGCGTCTGAGTAATGTTCATTCCATAGGTCTAGCTTTGCCCAGTTGCTGCCTGAATTGCTGGAGCTGTGTTGAACTCAGACTGGTTTCCATATCCGGTGTTGGCCATTTTGGCTCTGATACCAAGTTAGAAATCGAGATAGAAAAGAGCTTAATTCTTAATATTTGTCACGGTAGCTTACATTGGTTTATATATACAAAAGAATTGTGAGTTGAGAATATTCTAGAATGACTCAAACTAATTTCTACCAGCTGGCTAACAAAATTGATACCAATTCCTAAAAATCAGGAGTGGAATTCTGCTGTGGTCCTTCTCGCCTCAGCTGTGGTCCTTCTCTTCATGCTATGCACAACTTGGAATAATTCTAACTTGTTTCATTGTCTTCTTTGCAGATTTTCACCAAGGCTATCTCAACTTCACCATGCATTACCATAATTCGTCAAGAAATACAAACAAGCTTCTCTGAATTCATCAATATGGACAAACATTTCAACTCCACTTGTATTTTTCAAATCACTTGTACATTTCAAATTAACGAGCTAACCTCTTATCATCTTCAACCACACATTGCAAATTTTTTCTTTGCTAAAACCTCCAATGGCATTCGCGACTCTATGTGTTTAAAGCAAGTAAAACAAACCAAAGGTTATAACTTTCGTATTCTCAATTAATAAAATTATAGTCTTATAACCATTTTCGCAATGTCAGTACAATTACAAATGTAACTCATTCAGTTATTATTATTATTTTTTTGACATAGAAACCCGCAGCCGCTACTCGCCAGCGAAACCCCGACCACCCCGAAGGGGCGGGAGGCTCGACCACTGTGAGTGCGTACTAGGTAAATTTCGCTCCATGTGCAGTAGTCCGCAAACCACACAGGAGAAGTAAACCGCACTAGGCAAGTTCGGTGCGAAGGGCTCGACCGAGAAAGTGTTGGCAGGGGATTCAAACTCATGACCTTTGGTTTCTGCGTTCACGTGCTCCACCAACTCGGTTACCCCCGAAGGGTAGTACTTTTCTTTTTTTGTTATGCAAAAGAGCAGTACAACAAGTAAATATTCTTACGAATTGGGAAAATGTGATCGAGATTCTATTGAAGGTACTTACACTTCGCATTCATTCACAAATCATATTAATCACTAATGTGTTCTTCGAAAATCATTTACTCCCATTACGTATACCCCCTCTTTTCACAACTATACTAGCAATCACGTGCTTCCAAATTTCAATGCAACTTCAACTTGTACTTTTAGAAAAACATAACCAATTAAAGAAATATCTTTTGAACATGAAACCCTTTCCAACTACCACGCAGAGACATTTTGATTTTGAAAACCTTTATAGATAAGAAAGAAAAAAACAAGTTTAGTTTGTACAAAAAGCAAAACTCTTTTTGTAACAGTAGGCAGTCATGCATTATCTTTCTTCTATAGTTCTAAAGAAAAGCAACGTCACCTGCTTATGTACAGGAACCTAATGGTAAGTCTTCAGTTAAAATCTCTACCAAGCAGCTATAAATTACTGCTTTTGAGATTAACATATTGGTTTAGGTATTTTGATTCCTTGTTTACCCTTAGAATGCAAACACTATGAACTGTCACTGAATCGTACTCGTATAGTTTCTGCCAATAATATATGGAACTTTTGTTTGTCATGAAAAAAATAGACATCCTAAACAAGGCTGAAATATTGTTTACTTTTCAACTACAATGTATTCAAATTCACTCTTTATTTAACTGTACACTCTATCTACTTCCCGATTTATAAAAAAAGTGAAGACAATATTATTGTGTTAATGGTATTATCATATCTTAAACATCTACGTTTCAGATCATGAGTATTTTGAACAATTCCATTCATAGCTTAATATCATGCATCTGAATGAAGAACACAAGAATGTGATTTCAATCGCTACACCCCTCACCTTCAACAGGTTTAACATGGAACTTATTACCCAATAACTTTTTCCAATGACTATTTTCTATCCATTAATACATTCATCTATTTCAATGATATACTATAATGTAGCATTCCAATCATGTGAACTCCAGGATTCACATTTCCATGCACAATGAAAGAATTAGATATAATTAATTTACTAGTTAAATAAATACAAGTACCAACTAGAAAAAGCTTCTCCATATTAACTAATTTTATTGCCTTCGTAACTGATTGGTTTCTTCTTTAATTGCTAAACTCATATCAACATTAAAAACGTTAACATTACGTTAAAAATAATGCAACCCGCACATTGCACGTGCATCAAACTATTAATTGTTATAAAATACTGAGTTCTTGAATTTATATATAAAATTAAAATATATAAATATAAATTTTCTTCTAATAGGAAAGGAAAAAAAATCTTTTCAAGAAAGATAATAATAGTCTTTCAAACATATGAGGCATGAAAGAAAGAAAATCCTATATATTAAAACATTTATGATGCTACCATAAAAGTATTATACGCAAAAGATGATGATAGTACCTCGTGAGTTCAAGTTTTCAAGATTGCCATTTTCAATAAGCACTGTTCACATTTCTATTTGTTATTTGGTATACCATATACATATATCTACATAGATGAACTGAGTTTCTAATAACATAGTTGAGAGAGCGTCATTACTGAAGTTTTCGATTTTTCAAAAATATCACAACGAATGAATTTGAAGTTGTTGAGAATTTGCATTTATTATGAACATTCCATTTTTCGAGTTCAAATTTTGAACTACAAATTTGTGAATCTTGACTCATAAATTTTAATTTAAAGTTTAAAAATTTTACCATGAACTTTAGAAAATTCTAATTCTTTCAAAACTTTTTTCTACATACCCATTTTCAATCACACAATAAATATTCTACATGTGAATCAAAATCTTTTCCCTATTTTTTAACCACAAATTCTCCAAAAAAATCACTATTAAAAAAATGTTTTCCAAAAAAAGACCACCAAATAGGGACTTAGTATAAAATATCCAATTCATTTCATTCAATTCTAACAAACCTACTCATTTTTGTTTATATTTTTAAAAACTCAAATCTCTTAGAAATAAACTTCAAATCATACTTATAACATACACTTTAAAATTTATATTGCAATAAAGTACAACTTTTCAATACCCGCAAAGAAAACTAAATTGTGAGTGTATGAAGAAAGTAAAATCGAAGATTCACAATTAAACAAACGACTGATAGTTAGAGTCGTCTTGACCATCCAAATGTGAAGAATCTTCTTGGCCACACATTCATAGATTAGTTTGAGCAAATACTGCATTTTTGTGGAAATATTTGTCCTCAAAATGATGCATTGACATACAATAAATTCCAGCTAATGCAGAAAATCATGCCAAGCCCAGAAATGAACGTGAATGGTACATCACCCTAGAGTACTCGTAAATAAAAGATTGCATTTTTGTGGAAATATTTGTCCTGAAAATGATGCATTGACATACAACAAATTCCAGCTAATGTAGAGAATCATGCCAAGCCCAGAAATGAATGTGAGAGGTACGTCACCGTAGAGTACACGTAAATAAATATTGCATACAAAACATATTTTGGAACCACTTTCGTGGGTCGAACTTGGAGCAATTTCACGTCTTGAAAATATTCTTTGGGTTGTGCATAAGCACCAATTCCTATTCAGGCAAAGTAGAAAAAAGAGACCGAACAAATAGAATTTACGTGGTTCAACACATGGCCTACTTCTATGGACTGAAACAAGAGCTACCAAGAAAACACTAGTAAAGTGAATAAAAAATGAGTACACGACATCAAACTAAGCCCCCGTTTGATGAACATTATAAATAAAAATTCGGGAAAGTAATGTTTTGAATATTTATTTTTTGGAGATTGTGTGGTTAAAAAGTAGGGAAACATTTTAGGTTTACGTGCATAATATTTTATTGTGTGAGTGTGTGGTGGAAAATGAGTATGAGAAATAAAGAATTTTGTTTTGACGAGAGTAAAACGGGGGGCTAAGACTTTTACCAAATAACAAAAGAGTACACACTACAGAATACTCAAATTATCCACAAAATACGTGAGGCTACAAAGATTCGTAAGATTGGGGTGAAACAAAGGAGCTTCTTATTTATAGGAACTCAAAGGGGCTGCATATCACATAGTAGACTTAAACAATCCAAAAGTATATTGTCACCATGGAAAGAATCTGCTTTCTGATTTCTTTTGCAATTGTACTGATGTCATATAACTTGGCTTTCTTAACCAGACCAATTGCAGGCATAAATGCTGATCAATCTGCTCTTCTTTCTTTAAAGGGGACTATCACTATAGATCCCAAACAATTAACAGTGAAACACTGGTCCATCAATGCCTCGGTATGCAGCTGGATTGGAGTCACCTGCAATTCGCGCCACCACAGAGTTGCAGAGTTGAATCTTGCAAACATGGGATTAACAGGCAGCATCCCTCCGCAGTTGGGAAACCTATCCTTTCTAATTTACCTTAATCTTAGTGGCAACAGTTTTCACGGCGAACTTCCAGGAGAGTTAGCTCACTTGCGCAGGTTAAAATTCATGGATTTTAGTGTCAACGATCTTTCCGGGGGGATACCATCAAGTCTTGGTCTATTACCTAATCTTGAACAGCTGATTATTGCTAACAACTCTTTTGAAGGAGCCATTCCATCTTCACTCTGTAACCTGTCAAGGCTGGAGATCCTGAACATGGACTTCAATTCTCTACAAGAACAGATTCCATTAGATATTGGTAATCTTGGTAGGCTAAAAATTTTGAGAATTAATAGCAACCGAATTTCTGGTTTTTTACCAAGATCAATATCACAAATCTCTTCACTGGAAATTATGGATCTTAGGAAGAACTTCTTGTTCGGCAATATTCCAGAAGACATGTTCCATAATGTAACAAAACTCAGATTTCTGTTCCTTGCATCTAACAGCCTAAATGGCCCAATTCCATTGGATATATCAGAATGCACAGAACTTCAAGTGTTGGCCCTGGAAAGAAACAACTTAACAGGACTCATTCCAAGAGAAATAGGGAATATGACTATGCTTAAGGCGTTATATCTTCAATCCAACATTTTAGAAGGTATGGTTAAAACTTCTGCACCACTATAGAAAAAATGGAGCATTTGATTGATATTTCCGAAATGTGTTTTTCAATATAAAAATTACATATTTTCACTATTTAAGCAGTCATTATCATTTCCAACTGAAATAAGCTTGTTTCAGGATACAAAGAACTGTATATTGGATTGTATTAAGGTTGTTATTAACCATTTGTAGTCACTAATGCACAAAATAATGTTGCAGGCTTTATACCCCAGGAGCTTGGCTATCTTCATAGATTGGAAGAACTAAATTTGGCATATAGTAACTTGAGGGGCTCTATTCCAGACAGCCTCTTCAACATCTCGAGATTAAGAGAGTTAGGTCTCGTCGATAATTCCCTTTCAGGCTCTCTTCCATCAAGTATAGGCAATAACATGCCTAATCTTGAAGTGCTCTATCTTGACCTAAATAACCTCACAGGAGTTATACCTGACTCTATCTCAAATTCTTCGAAGCTATGGGGTCTAGACCTTTCTGGTAATCAGTTTACCGGTCCAATTCCCAATAGTCTTGGTAACCTAAGATTCCTCCAATCTCTCACCCTCAATCAGAACAATTTGGAAGCTGATCAAGAGCTGAGCTTCATCACTTCCTTGACCAGATGTCGATATCTAAGAGAAATTTCAGTTGGTCTTAATCCTCTTAATGGCATCCTTCCAGAATCCATTGGGAACATCTCTAATCTTGATATCTTTGAGGCAAGTTTTTGTGGACTTAAGGGTGATATACCAAAACAGATGAGCAACTTGAGCAACTTGATACGAATAAGTTTATCTCACAATGATTTGAGTGGATTTATTCCATATGAATTCAATGGTTTGCAGCAGCTGCAGGGATTATATTGTCAGTTCAACAACATAGGAGGAATAATTCCAACGAGTCTTTGTCATTTGCCAAACTTGTTTGCATTGGACTTGATCCATAATCAAATTCTTGGAGCATTGCCTGAATGCTTAGGCAATGTTACTTCTCTAAGACATCTTTTTCTTGGTTCCAACAAATTAACATCTAGCATACCTGCAAGCCTTTGGAATCTTAAAAATATCCTGTATTTCAATCTGACCTCAAATCTCTTGAATGGATCCCTACCACCTGAAGTTGCAAGATTACAGGCTGCAATTCAATTAGATCTATCGCAGAATCAGTTCTCAGGCTATATTCCAAGTACAATAACTGAGATGCCAAACTTGATCAGTCTGTCCTTGGCTGATAATAAATTTGAAGGAAATATTCCAGACTCAATGGGGAAATTGATTAGTTTAGAAATTCTGGATCTATCCAACAACAGTCTCACTGGCATGATCCCAAAGTCACTCGAGGACCTTCAACATCTAATGTATTTCAACATATCGTTCAACAAATTAAGTGGAGAAATTCCAAGTCGAGGACCCTTTGAGAATTTCACTTACCTTTCTTTTATGTCAAATGAAGCCATTTGTGGTAAACCTCAATTCCATGTGCCACCTTGTCAAGGTAGTTCTCTGCACAGATCAATGAATAAAAAAGTGGTGTTGGCTGTACTTATTCCATTAACAACTGCATTGGCAGCAGTCACCTTGGTCATCATACTTCTGTGGTTAAGATACCGAAGAAGACAGGTTCAAGGTCAAGCTGATCCAATACCTGATAATATGCTTCAAAGAATTTCATTCTATCAGCTTCAACAAGCAACTGATGGGTTTAACGATAGAAACTTGCTTGGCAGAGGAAGTTTTGGATCAGTTTTCAAAGGGTCATTTACTGATGGGACAATTTTTGCCATAAAAGTGTTTCATTTGCAAATGGAGGGTGCATTCAAGAGTTTTGAAATAGAGTGTGAAGTGTTAAGAAACCTTCATCACCGGAATCTCACCAAAGTTATCAGCAGCTGCTCCAATCTTGATTTTAAGGCCTTAGTCCTTGAGTACATGCCTAATGGGAGCCTAGAAGAGTGGTTGCATTCTGATGGTCATTCCTTGGATATTATTCAGAGATTGAACATTATGACAGATGTAGCACATGCAATTGGGTATCTCCACCATGGTTACTCAACCCCGGTGGTACACTGTGACTTGAAGCCTAGCAATGTCTTGCTAGATCACAATCTGGTTGGACATGTGAGCGATTTTGGCATTGCGAAACTGTTAGGAGAGAGAGAAACTATTAGGCATACCACGACCCTAGCTACATTTGGTTATATGGCACCAGGTGAGTCTTGTGGCTTTCATTATGCTTCAAATATTTTATTCTCCTGAAAAATAGTTAAACAATCCTTTTGAAGTCAATAACTGTATTACACGACATAATATTTTGCAGAATATGGAGCGGAAGGAATTGTTACAACAAGATGTGATGTTTATAGTTATGGCATTATGTTGATGGAGACTTTTACAAATAGGCGGCCCACTGATGAAATGTTTTCAGAAGGTTCAAGCCTGAGGAATTGGGTTACTAATTCAGTTCCAAATGCCATAGATCAGGTTGTAGATGCCAACTTATTAAGTGTAGAGGAAAAACACATAAGTGAAAAGATAAAGTGTATATCATCCATTATGAACATGGCTGTAAATTGTTCGGCAGAATCTCCTGAAAACAGGCCAAGCATGAAAGATGTCGTCTCATCACTGGAGAAGATTAAAGTCCAGCTCCTTAAATATTGAGGTAACCGAAGATATCATGGTAAGTATTAATATTTCACTTTTCATTTTAGTTTTTTTTATCTCTACACTAGGTGGAAGTTCAAAGTCTGCTGGTGAAGGAGCCAAATATTTCCATTCAATGCTAAATATTCTGCAATCCACAGATGACAGATTTTATACTATCTTTGTTAGATCATATTCCTATGTTACTAGAAACTTTCCACATGACAGAACATTTCTGCTTGTAGAAGTTGAAGCTTTTGTCTGAATTGCTCCAACCTCAGACATGGTAAGTTCAGTTTCCTGAAGCAAGAAGGAAAAAGGAGCATATGTTGCAGAAATCATTTTCCACAAGGACAAGCAATTAGAGAATCGGCTGAGGAAATGAATGCCATGCTGTTTTGTTAGGATATTTCGGTTGCAGATTTAATCTTAGACAATTATTGTGTAAAAGTAAGTAATTAATCCATATTTGTTAGTCTAATTATCATATGATCTTTATCCAAGAACAGCGCAGATCATTTCTTATTGTGTCAAGAGAATGCTACGAATGCAACAACAATCCCTACCTACCCCCGTCCATCCCTACAACCCACCATGCATGACTTGTCAAAGGGCAAAATTGGGAAAGCAAAATCAAAAGCCATAAATGGTACAGTTATAAGTCACCTTCATGTTGGATGAAACGGAATAAAGAAATGAAATTACATTGTTCAAAGGTCATATTTCTTCTTAAAAGGCACAAGTAATTGCGCCCAAACAATTTAATAAATATCGACCCAATAACTTACACTTTAAAATTTAACCATACAAAAATTTTAGACCTAAACAAAAGATCCAATATGTACTTAAATAAATAAATTAATAGCCCAAATCCAATTCAAAAGCAAAAAACCCATTTATGAATCAATTACCCAAAAGTATACCCACATGTCACAACCCACAAAATGATTTTTAACAACAACTACAGAACATGCATTTTCAGCTATGAGTGTCATTAAGATAAGATTGCATAATAGAATGGAAGATGATTTTTGTCCAGTACCATGCTTCTGTATATAAAGAAGGAGATTGTTGATACTTTTCCATTAGATTCTCTTATTAACGAGTTTGAAGTGATGAGGATAAGGAGAAACCAATTTCAGATGTCCAAGCCATCTCTACATAGATAGGCAGTTTACTTTTTATCTTTTTGATATCCATCGAACGTTTATGTTTTCAATTTGTATAGTGTTAAACACATAAATGAACATATTATTTTTGTATTGACAAACTGATTGTCTTTTTGGTCAGTCAATCTAACTTGTCTATTTTGGTACTCAAAATCTTTGTTTTCAATCCTCTTAGTTAAAAAAAAAAAATTTCGGGGGCAGACCCCCCCTCCCCCTTGCAAAATTGAAATCCTGACTACGTCCCTGATCTCAGCACATATGCACTATTGATGACAGTAATCTCTCATTATTTACCCGTAATAAAGGAAACTAACATTATCCTTGCACAACAAAAGTGGGATCAACCAATTTGATTTCAGAAAAATCAATATTTGCCAATACTAGTAGAAATTCGCATTATTCTTACTTTCCTTGCACGTGTTCAATTTTTCCTACAACTATACTCGACCTCCGTATTTACTAAACTCCAAGGTTTATATTCCTCCAGATTCCTACTCTTTGGTGAACTATTTATCTTTTTGGGTCTAAATGGTAGAGATTTTGGGAAGAAAACTTGAGCACATTCATAAGCTTCTCCTCAATGGTGAAGTTATAAATCATGAATATCTAGCAATATCCATGGAGATGTCATCAGAACATTGAAAATACGAACACAATGGATTAAATTGAACATAAAATAGGAAAAAAAATAGAACATAAATGGGAACACGAGAACTTAAGGAGATGATGTAGGACAATTGACGTTAGAGTTTGAAGAAGAATTGTACCGAAAATTGGCAAAACAAGCTGTTTCGAAGAAACGGGCATAACTTTTTGAACCAGTGTCAGAATTTCTATTATAATATGTTTTCAGCCTCAAATTTGCAGTTTAAGGCAGTCTATTGGGCAATTGCAGTTTTTGTTTTTATTTTCGCTTTTAATGGTTTTAATTAAGTGTATGTCTATTTTGATCTTTTTGCTTAAATTAGGGTTTTCAAACACTATTTAAATGTTTTTTGTTTTTCTGAATAATACAATTCCATTTTTGAGGTTATTTTCTTGAAATTTACAATTTTCTTTTGTTAGGGATTACGCTGGTAAACCTTAGAACTTCCGTTCTGCGTCAGGAGATAGTAAAATTATCGAACTGTAAAGTGTGATACAAAAACAAATTTCCTCAAAATAGAATTGTCCTTACATTGATACTGTTAGGAAAGATGGACACTGTAACATCGTCTCTGTTAGGGAATTATTGAGAGCAATTACCCAAGGCCCGAGTCCACATCACCAGGCCCAAATGAGGTTCCATCCCAAAACCAATTGGTAATGAGTGGAGTAGCCCACTTGGGTTATATGGTGGTTTTCTTTTCTTCTCCCAATCTATGTGAGACTTCTTGTTTGCTCCCAACAATCCTCCCCTCAAACGAAGGACCACATCATTGTGGCCTCCCCTCAAACGATAATCCATTCGTCCATCATCTTGTACAGTCGTTATTACCGTCGCCCTTGACCAAACGGGACCCGCCGCCTAACCACCAATGTTAGGAAGACTTTCGACACAAGGCACCTCAAACGCGAATAATTTTTTAGCCCGATCGTCACCACGCTTTCTACTACGTTCCTCCGACCCTTGGCTCTGATACCACTATTAGAGAATTATTGAGAGCAATTACCCAAGGCCCAAGTCCACACCATCAGGCCCCAGTGAGGTTCCATCCCAAAACCAATTGGTAATGGGTGGAGTAGCCCACTTGAGTTATATGGTGGATTTCTTTTCTTCTCTCAACCGATGTGGGACTTTTTGTTTGCTCCCAACAGTCTCTCGAAACATCGTTACATTGAACTCGGTGAATGAGATAGGAAATTACTCTTCTTGACTGCAATAAACTTGAACACCCTAAAATACTCGAATCATGGAAGGAAGTTACAAATAGTAGGAGTATTCTGGACAGTTTCAAATGCATATAGTGAGTTAACTCATTGGTTATTAACCAAAATTTTAAAACTACGTACGGTCACATCGTAACTGTTAGATCACATTGTACATACATAAATATATCAATTATGTATATTATGGTATCCACTTTAACTCAAAACTAGCTTTCATAAAATTTTCATGAGATTTCTTGAAGCCAAGAAAAAGACATTTAAGTAATTAATCACTTCAATAATTTTTTGAGCAATATAAACAATTGAAACATTTGACATAAATTGTTGTATCTCGTATTCAATATTTATATTCAAAGCTTAGGGCTGAACCTACTGAGCTGTGACTAATGAACTTCTGAAGTCGAATTACACAAACACTGCGGGTCTTCCAGATGAATCTAATATGGCGAAGTTGAACATGAAGTTATTTGAAAAAAATTAAAAAATGAATGGGTTACATATACATTATATGTTTACATAATAATTTACATATACAAGATGTGATAAAATATGTTTGGATCAGAATTTCTTTAACCAAATAATTTTTTTCTACACTCTTTTTAACACCTCATCTATATGTAACTAATTATGTAAGGGTTTGTTTGATAGGCAAATGTAGAAATGAATTTCAATTCCATATTATATGGAAAATAAAAATGCATCAAACCCGTAGAAATTCGTTTTCCATGAAAAAAATGTAGCTTAAAGTGGTTGTGCTTTGGAATTCGGTTTCCATGTCCACGTTGCAATCAAATGGTCAAAGTAGAATTCTTTTTCCTCGGACGTGACATTTTCTATGAAATTCGTTACAATCAAACAGCGCCTAAGTGTTTATCTGCAAGTAGCATTATTTAGAAAAAAAAGAATACTGCAGAAAATCCGCCAAAAGAGCCGAATAGCCTTTATGTCCTACACTTTATCTATGAGTTGAATGTTTCAACTTATACTTGCGTCACGCTTTACTCACTAACTCTAAAATGCTTCCGAGTTATCATTAAATTTTAATACACTGCACCTCATTACTCACGCATCATGTTTCATAAATTTTTTAGCTTTAAAATACTTTCGGAGTGGTCACTGAACTTTAACATTGTACATCATGATTCACTCGGCATATTTTATTAGTCATTGAACTTATACCTCCATCACCGTTTATTTACTAAATTTTAAAATACTTTCCAGTGGTAATTGAACTTTATAATTTTTTCGAGTAAAGTTGATTTTCTATGAGATTTATCTATATCAAGAAAATAAAATAAATTTAATATTAATTATATAATGAGATTTACATATTTTTCGTCTATGAAGCAGCTTCAGGAACTTTGTGTAACCAGTGTAATTTTCAACACCCACAATCCCAAAAATAGTGTCTTCAGAAATAGAATTCAAAATTGTACATTCAAATTTTCTTTCCTGTTTAATGTTCATATTTAGAGATGTTAAGTATATCTTGTACATTTATCTGAGCCGATAAATGAGATTAATTATTGTGAATTTTGATGAATTATGGGTTAATTATGTATATATTTCGTTTGTTAGAGAAAACTCTATGCAAATTGAAGAAATTCGACAAAAGGAGAAAAAAATGGAGGGAATTCAAGGTTCAGGGATAAGTACAAATATCCAATAGTGGATTTGGACCATAAAACGATGATCTAAGATCACATATGATAAATTGGATGCAATAAAAAGTGGAATGAGTAAATTATAGTCAAAGTATTTTTACAAATCAATTTTCAACCGTACAAGTTATGCTCTAGATTTTCAACCTCAGATTGAGAGACCCATTTTCAACGTAGAAAATGTTTGAACTGAAACAATGAAACTTCTAGAAAAATTATATCCATTTGAGCTAGCTTTCCAATGCACATTGAATTGTTTTAATTGAATATTGGGACACAAAGTTATGACAAATCCAAGAACTTCGGGTGGCGCACACAATGTGGCCATTTTTTCGATACCTGATAGTAGAATTTATAAACAGCGCGTGTGCAGGGGTAGTGGTGGCAATCGAGCCGATCGACTCGTCGGCGCAGCTCATACTGTAGTGACCCACAAGCCGTTCGGGCTTGTCTTTTACACGAGCCGAGCCGAGCTTGGCTCGTTAGGGAGGCGAGCGCTCGTGGGCACCTGCCCATGAGCTGAGTTCATGGGCTCGTGAAAAAATATTAGAAAAAATTTTTAAAAAAACTAAGAAAAGCTAAAAAAAAAATAAAAAAAAATTAATGAGCCACGAGCTCGTCATGGACTCGTGAAAAAACATTAGAAAAAATTTTAAAAAAAACTAAGAAAAGCTAAAAAAAAAAATTAACGAGCCACGAGCCGAGCTCGTGGCTTTAAGGGCCAAGCCGATGACATCTCTAGCGGGGAGGAAGGGAGCGTGGGGGAACATGCCAAATTTCAGATGGGCCAATTTTTTTTTAAGAATAAAATTCTTTAAGAACCCAAATTGAACGCGATTTTTACCTAATTTTCGACTCTTATAAATACAAAACTTGGGCAAAATATTGGAAATCTCTCTCTAGCCTCTCAACTCACATCTATATCATAAAATTCATCAAGAACAATAAGCCAATTTTCATATTTTGGGATAGAAGATCAAACCTAGCAAGAATTGAAAGTCAATTACATTAAGAAATTGAAGATTTCAACCTTAGAATTGAAGATCAAGTTATAAGTGCAGTTCTTCCCGACGACTCTAGTCTCTGCTGGTAAAACTGACGTCAATTTTAGCAAAGGATGCTATTTGGTATCAGAATTATTAGAAAAATGCATATGACGTTGCAGGTTTTACTGATAAATCTGTCGGTGAAGTTGATTTCTTGTGTATTTAGTTCATGATGGATCTATCAAGCAACAGTCTCACTGGCATGATCCCAAAGTCACTGAAGGCCCTCAAACACCTGACGTATTTCAATCTTTCGTTTAACAAATTAAGTGGGGAAATTCCAAGTGGAATTCCACTTGTCTTTTGTGCCAATGAAGCCATATGTGGTAAACCTCAACTCTAAGTCTCACCTTGTCAAGGTAGTTCTTTGCACAGATCAAGGAATAAGAAAGTTATGTTGGTTGTACTTATCCCAGGAACAATTGCATTGATAGCATTCATTTTGACGATTGTATGATCCGGCTTTCCGCAGAATTCTGCATGTACCTTTGAGATTGAATCATAGAATTTTTCAATTCTGACACAAGGTACTTATTAGATCGAATGTACTTATACATCAAGAATCTCTATTCCTGACATGAACGACTACGATCCCTTCCCTACTTGACCGTGGAAAAACATATGGGATGGGTGGGAGATGGGAATTGAGATGGTATTTAGCCCATATTTGTCTCACTTTAAAACAAAATTTTTTAATTTTCATACTTATTTTTAATTACACATTTATCAAATAAAATACTTTACATGTAAATCCAAAATTTTTTCATACTTAGTAACAATATATTCTCCAAAAAATTACTATTCAAAACTTCATTTTTTTCAAAATAATGACTATCAAACGGGGACTAATAACATCTATCGTAGGCACCAAAATCGGACCAAATCATTTGTCGGCTAGTGTTTCCTCACAGTTATGAAGTAAGGCTTCTTCCGTTCCAAAAAATGGAAAGTTCGGCACAAAGCCGTATGCTTTGGAAGAAGCTATTACAGTTTGGTCGAAGTAGACAGGGTCGAACTCAAGCTGATTCACAACCTGATTTAATGCTTGAAAGAATTTCATCTCCAATGAGCAACTGATTGGTTCAGCGATAGTAAATTGCTTGGCAGAGGAAGTTGTGGCTCTGTTTTCAAAGGATCTTTTACTGACGGAACACTATTTACTGTAGAAGTGTTCCATTTGCAATTCGAAGGTGCGTTCAAGAGTTTCGATACAGAATATGTAGTGTTCCGTGGCCTCAATCACAGAAATCTCGCCAAAGTCATCAGCAGTTGTACAAACCTTGATTTTAAGGGCTTGGTCCTTGAGTACATGCCTAATGGGAGCCTAGAAATGTGGATTCATTCTGATGTTTATTTCTTGGATATCATTCAGAGATTGAACATTATGATAGATGTGGCATGTGCAATCGAGTATCTCCATCACAGTTACTAATCACCAGTGGCGCATTGTGATTTGAAGCCTAGCAATGTCTTGCTAGATCAGAACCTATTGGAGTCAAGTCGATTTTTAAAGAAAAAAAGAATACAAATGGCGAAATCGAATGCTACAAGGCAAGGTTGGTAGCTAAAGACTATGATAAAATACAAGACGTTATTATGACGAAGTATTTGCATCCATAGCTCATTTCGAAACAATCAGGATGGTTGTCTCCATGCAGCTCAAAATTGTTGAAAGATTCATCAAAGGGACGTCAAATCACCGATCTAGATTTTCTTCAAGGTGATGTTTACATACCATAGCTCCTTGGATATACTGTGAAATGACGTTTAGACAAGGTTTTGAAGTTGAAGAGATCTTTATATGGTTTAAAGCAAGCTTCAAGGGCACGGAATTCGAGAATACATAAATTTCTTCAAGCCAATGGATTTATCAATGTCCTTATATGTCCTTTATACGAAGATGAATTCTAATGGCGATATCTTTGATTATTTGCTTGTATGTGGATGATTCAATTTTTAAAGACAATAATTTAAAATTGTTTAATGAGTTCAAGAGAACTATGGGCTAGTGGCTTACTACATTGGCCTCGAAGTGAAGCAACAAGAAGATGGAAATTTTATTTTTCAAGAAGCTTGTGCTAAGAAGATTCTTGATAGCTTCATGATAGCAAGCTAGTTTGCAGCTCGTTGATTGGGAAATAAAATTATTAAGATTTGATGAAGGTGAAAAAGTTGATTCTATACAAGAGTCTTGTTGAGAGTTGGAGGTACTTGACATGTACAAGACCAAGACCCAATATTTTATTGAGAGCTAGTCTAGTGAGTCGACGGATGGATTATTCTACCATGACATATTAAAGGTCACATAGAGAATCTTGTGCATCATAGGTAACATTTGCTATGACCTTTTTTTTATTCTTATTTTGATGATTTCAAGCTTGTCCGATATAGGGATTTGGGCCAGTCTTATAAATTATTGAAAGAGCGTAAGTGTTCATGTGTTCTTTATGAGAGTTAGGGGTTTTACTTGGTTTGCGCAAGCAACCTATATTTACTCTTTCAAGTTGTGAAACTAAGTATGTTGTTTCATCGTGTATTTTTCTAGCAATTTGGATTAGAAATTTGTTAAAGTTAGTTTACTTGAAATAAGGTGATCCAATCGAGATTGTCATTGATAACATGTAGCATTATCGTTAGCTAAGAATTATATTTTTCATAATTTGATGAAGAACATCGACATGAAGTATCACTTTGTTCAAGATTGTGTTATCAATCAAACAAATGGCATTAACCAAAATATAAAACAACATTCACAGAAAAAGTATTGGAACTCATTATTTTTGAACCAGCATAATAAATAAATTAGAATAATGCTAAGTGTACACAATTTTTTACACAATCTTTTACACCTCTCTCACATGGAAGGGGGCCCACACATAATAAAATAATCGTGGACCCCCCTCCATGTGAGAGAGGTGTAAAAGATTGTGTAAAAGTGTGTGTGTACATGTAGCATTACCCAATAAATTATACATATGTTTTAGAAAGATCAATACGTTATGCATATACTGTATCCACTCTGACTCAAACTAGCTTTTATAATTTTTATTTATAGAAAATCTAGAAAAAACAAAGACAAAATCACTTGGATAAGTTGTACAACAATCTGTAATAAAAAATTGAAACATTCAACATAGATCATTGGAACTCATACTTTCAAAACTTATTCCCTTTCAATGTTTTTTGTCAATTATGTATTTAAAATAAATAAATAAATTATGAACGAACGAACGAACGAACTAAAACTAATTACTAAAATGACTTATAGACACTGCTTAATTCTTGAAGACTGACTTATGACTTTGGCACAATAATTCATCCTTACACATTCAATAATTAGAGCAAACATTTTGTGTAGTCCTTTATAAATATTTGAGTTGAAAATTGTACAGATAATAGTGTCTATGCTAGCTAATCCAGAGCTTGAGGCCAAAGCTAGTTGTCTGTAATTTATGAAGTTCTGAAAGTCATCCAGCAGCCCCAGAAGCAAGTTGCAAATGCAAAGGAGATTACAGGTTTTCCCCCTATGAGTCCAGTCTTATACTGGTGAAGCCGATATCTAGTGCATTAAATGAGGTCATTATTGTCGAGGGATAAAATTCCACATTGGTTAAATACGAAAAATAGATCAACTTATAAGAATTTGAGCTACTAATCTTAATAAAGTTGACCTTTTAAAACGGAACACCAAGTTTTAATAATTGCACTTGTTTGGAAAAAAAAAATTCAATCTACTCAGCAATGAGTTAATACATGATAACCACTATCCTTTATATATAATGCTCTTGGCAGACTAGAATCGACAATACAAATAATATATCATCATGGTAAAAATCTGCTTCCTGATTTCTTCAGCAACTTTAATGATGTTATACATTTTGGCTTGTTTAACCAGGCCGATGACAGGGATAAGTGTTGATGAATCTGCTCTTCACTCTTTAAAGGAGATTATCTCTATTGAACCCGACCATTTAATAGTAAGAACTGGTCCATCAATGCATCTGTATGAAGCTGGATTGGATTCACGCCACCGTAGAGTTGCAGAGTTGGATCTTGCAAACATGGGATTAGTAGGCAGCATTCCTCCACGGTTGGGAAATCTCTCCTTCCTGGTTTACCTTAATCTGAGTAGCAACAGGTTTCACGGCGAGCTTCCAGCAGAGTTAGCTTGCCTGCGCAGGTTAAAATTCATGGATTCCAGTATCAACTTACTTTCCGGGAGGGTACCATCAAGTTTAGGTCTTTTGTCAAAACTTCAACAGTTGCGTCTCGCGGAAAATGCTTTTACAGGTGCCATTCCACTTCTCTTCGTAACCTATCAAAGCCAGAGATCCTGAGTAAGGACTTCAGTTTCAAACGTTATCGCGGTTATTAGATAACCTAAATGGTGCAACTGAATTTTTGTTAATTGTTTTCTTTACCTTTTCCTCACGTTGTTGGTAACTTAAAAGAGTTTGAGCATGAATCAGGTGTTATTCCGCAAACAATATGGAAGATTTCAACACTGCAAGCTATAGCCCTCCATATGAACAAATTGTCGGGCAATATTCCAATAGACATATGCCATCATGTTCCAGAACTCGGATGGCTGTCGCTGGATTTTAACAACATAAATGGTACAATCCCATCCAATATGTCAGGGTGCACACAACTTCAGATTTTGGCCTTGCAGAACAACTTCTTGACAGGAACCATTCCTAGAGAATTAGGAAATTTGACTACGCTTGAGTTATTATATCTGGGCTTCAACAACTTAGAAGGTGTGTATTCAACATTTTGTTGCACTTTCCATATAATATGTAGATTTATAAATATTGCAATTTCATTTTATTGTAATTCTAGACCGCGTTTAATTCCCTCAATATCACAATGTGAAGAGTACTCATGCATTAACAAACAATGTGGCAGGACTTATACCACAGGAACTTGAAAATCTTTATGGATTGGAAGTATTAAGTTTGCAAGGTAATAGCTTGAGGGGATCTATTCCAAACAGCCACTTCAACATCTCGAGATTAAGAAAACTAGTTCTCAACCAGAATTAGTTTTCAGGCTCACTCCCATCTAGCATAGGCAATAACATGCCTAATCTTGAAGAACTCTATCTTGACCTAAATACCCTCAATGGAGTTATCCCCAACTCTATCTCAAATTCTTCGAAGGTAACATTGCTAGACGTTTCTGGCAATCAGTTTACTGGTCTAATTCCCAATACACTTGGTAAACTAAGGTTCCTCCAATCTCTCTCCCTTAGTGTGAACAATTTGGAAGCTGATCAAGAGTTGAGCTTCATCTCTTCCTTGATAGGGTGTAGATATCTAAGAGAACTCTCAGTTGGTCGTAATCCTCTTAATGGTATCCTTCCTGCTTCCATTGGGAACATCTCTAATCTTGATTTCTTTGAGGCAGGTTATTGTGGACTTAAGGGTGATATACCAAAACAGATAGGTAATTTGAGCAAATTGATCACACTAAGTTTATCTTACAATGATTTAACTGGATCTAGTCCAGTTGAATTAAATGGTTTACAGCAGCTGCAAGGATTATATTTTCAAGTCAACAACATAAGAGGATTAATTCCGACGAGTCTTTGTCATTTGCAAAATTTGGGTGAACTTACATTGAGCTCTAATCATATTGTTGGTGCATTGCCTCAATGCTTAGGCAATCTTACTTCTCTACGTAAAATTCATCTCGGTTTTAACAAACTAACTTCCAGTATACCAGCAAGTCTTTGGAATCTTAACGATATCCTGTATTTCAATCTGGCCTCAAATCTCTTGAAAGGATCCCTACCACCTGAAGTTGCAAATCTAAGTGACGTGGTTGTTTTGGATCTATCGAAGAATCAGTTCTCAGGCTACATTCCAAGTACAATCAGTGAAATGGGAAAGTTGATCAATCTGTCCTTGGCTGATAATAGTTTTAAAGGACCTATTCCTGACTCAATTGGGGAAGTTATAAGTCTAGAAATGCTGGATCTATCCAACAACAGTCTTACTGGCATAATCCCAAAGTCACTTATGGCCCTTCATAGTTTAAGTTGTTTCAATGTATCATTTAACAAATTAAGTGGAGAAATTCCAAGTGGAGGACCCTTTGAAAATTTTACTTACCTGTCTTTTATGTCAAATGAAGCCATTTGTGGTAAGCCTCAATTCCATGTTCCACCCTGTGAAGATAGTTCTTTGCACAGATCAAGGAATAAGAAAGTTATGCTGGTTATACTTATTTCAATAACAATTTCATCTATAGCACTCATCTTGGCCATCATACTCGCCTTAAGATACCGAAGTAGGCAGGGTCAACCTCGAGCTGATTCACTACCTAATATAACGCTTGAAAGAATTTCATACTATCAACTCGAACGAGCAAATGATTGGTTTAGTGACAGCAAATTGCTTGGCAGAGGAAGTTTTGGCTCTGTTTTCAAAGGTTCCTTTACTGACGGAACGCTTTTTGCCGTAAAAGTGTTTCATTTGCAATTGGAAGGTGCATTCAAGAGTTTCGAAACAGAATGTGCGGTGTTCCGTAGCCTCCATCACAGAAATCTGACCAAAGTCATTAGCAGTTGTTCGAACCTTGATTTTATGGCCGTGGTCCTTGAGTACATGCCTAATGGGAACCTAGAAAAGTGGATTTATTCCGATGGTCATTTCTTGGATATCATTCAGAGATTAAACATTATGATAGATGTGGCATGTGCAGTCGAGTATCTCCACCATGGTTACTCACCACCGGTGGTTCACTGTGATTTGAAGCCTAGCAATATCTTGCTAGATCAAGATATGGTTGGACGTGTTAGCGACTTTGGCATAGCAAAATTGTTAGGAGAGGAAGAAACTATTAGGCATACAACTACCCTGGCTACTCTTGGTTATATTTCACCAGGTGAATCTTCTGACTCGCAATATTCTCCAGAAAGTAATTGATTGATCTTTTTCATGTAAATAACTTGATTAAATGATGTATTGTTTGCAGAATATGGAGCCGAGGGGCTAGTTTCGACAAGCTGTGATGTTTATAGTTATGGCATTATATTGATGGAAACTTTTACAAGTAGGCGGCCGACTGATGACATGTTTTCTGAAGATTCAAGCTTGAGGAAATGGGTAGCTAATTGTGTTCCAGATGCAATAGATCAGATCTTAGATACCAAGCTAATAAGTCAAGATGAAAGACACTTGAATGAAAAGCTAATGTGCATATCATCACTTATGAACATGGCCGTGAATTGTGCGGCAGAATCTCCTCAACACAGGCCAAGCATGAAAGATGTAATATCACTGAAGAAGATTAAAGTCCAGCTCCTGGCACATTGTCAGCAAACCTGAGATTCCTTGGTGAGCATTATCAAATTTCGATGTTTTTGACAATTTAGCCTATTCAAATAGGAAGGAGAAATGTTATATTTTCATGTAAACCAATTAACTGAACATTTTAACAGATCAAATAGATAAGTAGAATAAGGAAGTGATGTATCTCATTAGATTTGTGTTGTACTATAAGTTCATGTCTACTTAGATTTCCATTTTAAATTCCAACTATAATACGTGTTACAGGTATATATTCAAATGTAAAAATTCTTTGGAGTAGTCATTGATTCTTTGGATACATTATCAACAAGTGATATTGTTGGTTCAGCAATTGCTCATAATCGTTTGATTTTTGTCCAAGTGCACGCCGGTTGTTTTTGTGGGATAAAATAACGGTGAATCAAAGTAGATAATCAAATCGAAGGCCCGTGTTCACACGGTTTCCTTAAATCGAATTCGCCGCCTCACCGGGGTGCACGAGGTTTTTGATCGGTGTTCGATTCCCAGGATACAATCGGTTATCGGCCCACGTTGCACGACGTTATCGACCTACGAACTAGTTGCGTCTATCTCTCGAAGGAATAATCAAAGCAAAGAAATCAGCTTGCCGAAAAAATGGAAAAGGAGGAAAGTTGATGAAGGATTTTCTTTTCCTTGTTTTTGTTTTCTGTTTTCGGTGGTTTCTTCAACCAACAAGAGTCTTCTATTTATACACATGGATGAAGAGGGTAGCCATAAATTGACATTGAAGATGATTTACATAAATTCCTGAAACTGAAGATGTAATGGCTGAAGATGTTAATGGCTGAAATTGAAGACGGATGGAAACTGATGAAACTGAATGGCTTTTGATTTTCTGAAAACTGATTTTCATTCAATTATTTCCAACAATCCCCCACATGAATGAAAATTCGAAAACAAAAATGAGAGTAAAACGAATCAATCCTGCATAGGATAGGTGGCATTTAGCTTTGAACATTCCCTTGTGAAAATCTATCGAGTATTACTAGCAAACCAGTGGATCTGATGCCTTGAACTGTTTCGCCATTTGTGTAAACTAAGACAATAGATCTCACATAGGACCATTCTAGACACAGCGTAGTTCTCAATGTTGTGTTCGTTTTGGCCATAAACACGTCGCCTGGTTCTGCAAGTGTTTGTTCAAGGATGTAGCCTTTCCAATCCTTATAGAAGCGGTCCCACTTCACACTCACATAGGTGACCTCTTAACTCAGCGTTTCACAACAACGCTTAAGGGTCATTAAAAGCATAGCTTAACCTGCATCTACCAATCACTGTGAGCACCATATGAATGAGTAGAAGGAGAACCTTCTCAGTGATTTACACAGACATACATGGTTTAGTTGTCCCTTTGAACCTAGATCCTGGGATCTCCATTCAGCTAGGTTGGGTGTCCACCATGATACCTTTCAACGTCATAGGCTGCAAGCCCATTCCCCTCGATGCTTTTTCAACTAGCTCTCGAGTTAACCCTTTTGTTAACGGATCTGCAATATTATCCTTTGACTTCACGTAGTCCAGAGTGACAATACCTTGTGAGAGCAGTTGTCGAATGGTATTATGTCGTCTTCGAATATGTCGAGACTTACCATTATACATATTTCTTTGTGCCCTGCCAATTGCTGATTGATTATCGCAATAAACACAAATTGCAGGCACAGGCTTTGACCATCTTGGAATATCTTCAACAAACTGGCGAAGCCACTCTGCTTCTTCAGTTGCTTTGTCCAGAGCAATGAATTCTGATTCCATTGTAGATCTTGCGATGTAAGTTTGCTTGGATGATTTCCAAGAGATAGCCACACCACCAAGAGTGAAGACATATCCACTAGTAGATTTTGAATCTGACATATCAGATATCCAGTTCGCATCAGCATACCCTTCGATTACTGTAGGGTATCTAGAATAATGCAGTCCAAAATCACGAGTGTACCTCAAATAATGTAACACCCTGAAAATGGCTCTCCAGTGGATAGCACCTGGGTTACTCGTGTAGCGACTCAATCTGCTAACTGAGTATGCTATATCCGGTCTCGTACAAGTCATTAAATACATTAAACTCTCAATTATCCGAGAATATTCTAACTGTGATACACCATCACCAGTGTTCTTGGATAAGTGGAGACTCAAATCAACTGGAGTCATGGCCACAGCCGTATCTGACTTGTTGAACTTGTCTAATATCTTATCAATGTAATGAGATTGAGATAAAGCAAGTCCATTTGGTGTTCGAGTGATTTTTACTCCCAAAATGACATCTGCGAGACCCATGTCTTTCATGTCGAACTTTGAGTTTAACATATTCTTAGTGGCTTTGATAATCTTATCAGAGCTGCCGACAATGAGCATGTCATCGACGTACAGACACAATATGACATATCCATCATTAGTGTTCTTCACATATACACACTTGTTGCACTCGTTGATTCGAAAAACCAGTAGAAATCATAGCATTATCAAACTTCTCATGCCATTGCTTCGGTGCTTGCTTTAAACCATAAAGTGATTTAACCAGTTTACAGACTTTTCTTTCTTGACCTGGAGCCGAAAACCCCTCTAGTTGCTCCATGTAGATTTCTTCATTCAAATCTCCATTTAGGAAAGCTGTTTTTACATCAATCTGATGTATTTCCAGATTTCGCAAGGCTGCAATAGCAATTATCATCCGGATAGAAGTTATTCTCGACACAGGAGAATAAGTATCAAAGTAATCTAAGTCTTCTTTTTGCTTATAACCTTTGATTACTAGCCGAGCTTTATATTTATCAATGGAGCCATCCGCTTTCATCTTCTTCTTGAAGATCCACTTGTAGCCCAAAGGCTTACGGCCTCGAGTGGAAGATCTACTAATTCCCAGGTATGATTCTGTAGGATAGAATCAATTTCACTCTTGATGGCTTCTTTCCACAAATGACCATCTGGAGATGATATAGCTTCTTTATAGCTTTGAGGATCATTCTCCATCAAATATGTGAGGAAATCAGGGTCAAACGTCTTAGTAGTTTTGGTCCTTTTGCTCCGTCTAGGCTCATCCTCATCTTCTTCAACTGGATCTTTACTGCTGCCAGTAGCAGAAGATTTCATAGTCCGTTTAATAGGAGTTAACTGTTTAGGAGATTTACAAGGAAATATATTCTCAAAGAATTGTGCATTCCTAGACTCCATAATCGTGTTCGGATGAATATCAGGTACATTCGAATGATGTACTAGGAACCTATATGCACTACTATTCTGTGCATGAACACACAGTCAACTGTCTTAGGTCCAATCTTGACCTTCTTAGGAGGAGGCACCACAACTTTAGCAAGACACCCCCACATTCGTAAGTATTTATATGAAGGTGTTCGACTTGTCCAAAGTTCATACGGAGTCTTATCCATATTCTTTCTTAACACTTTATTCAAAATGTAATTCGCAGAAAGAATAGCTTCTCCCCACATGTTCTGTGATAATTCAGAACTAATCAACATAGCATTCATCATTTCTTTTAACGTTCGATTTTTACGCTTAGCAATTCCGTTCTACTGAGGCGAATAAGGTGCGGTAGTTTGGTGAATTATTCCATGTTTAGAACAAAATTCACCAAATGGTGATTCATATTCACCACCACGATCACTTCGCAGCACCTTTATTTTCTTGTTAAGTTGATTTTCAACTTCATTCTTATAAAGAATGAATTTATCGATAGCTTCGTCTTTACTTTTAAACAAGTACACATAGCTATATCTCGTGCTATCGTCGACAAAAGTAATAAAATACTTATTGCCGCCTCGTGTTTGGACAAATTTCAAGTCACACACATCACTGTGGACTAGTCCCAGTGGCTCGGTACTTCTTTCAATACTATGAAACGAAGACCTAGTAAGCTTAGCCTCAACGCAGGTTTCACATTTATGATTTGAATCAATTTGAAACCTAGGCAAATAGTTTAATTTGCTTAGTCTACGTAATGCATTGTAATTTACGTGACCTAATCTACCATGCCATAGATTAAAGGACTCAAGCAAGTAAACAGAAGGAGTTTTCTCATTATTCATAACAGTTGGGGTTACAGCAATTACGTTCAATTTAAACAGGCCATCAGTCATATAGCATTTCCCAACATAAACTCCTATTTTGGTAATCACCAACTTATCCGCCTCAAAGACCATGCGGAAACCATTCTTGCTCAGAAGAGACCCAGAGACCAGATTCTTGCGAATCTCTGGCACGTACAGCACATTAGTCAGAGTAAGCTCTCTGTCGGAGGTCATCTTCAGGATCACCTTGCCTTTACCAAGCACTTCAGAAGTTGCAGAGTTTCCCATAAACAACTTTTCACCATTTGTAACTGGTGTAAAAGTAGTGAACATACTCCTGTTGGAGCAGACATGGCAAGTGGCCCCAGTGTCTAGCTACTCAATCATTACCAATGATTAAAAATAATTGGAGAATAATTACCAATCATACAAAACTACTTAATTTCCATGCAAAACTACTAATATATCCATGCAAACCACCAAAGTTAGCAGGGAACGTTTTTGCCTTTTTTTTCTTTTCCTTTTCAGTTTTTTTTTTCCTTCCAAATCTTTGATCAATTCAAAATCTACCTTGATGCATTTTGTGTAAATGATAAACAAAAATTTAGAACCACATGAACTGATAAAATAACGGTGAATCAAAGTAGATAATCAAACCGAAGGCCCGTGTTCACACGGTTTCCTTAAATCGAATTCGCCGCCTCACCGGGGTGCACGAGGTTTTTGATCGGTGTTCGATTCCAGGATACAATCGGTTATCGGCACATGTTGCACGACGTTACCGACCTACGAACTAACTGCGTCTATCTCTCGAAGGAATAATCAAAGCAAAGAAATCAGCCTGCCGAAAAAATGGAAAAGGAGGAAAGTTGATGAAGGATTTTCTTTTCCTTGTTTTTGTTTTCTGTTTTCGGTGGTTTCTTCAACCAACAAGAGTCTTCTATTTATACACATGGATGAAGAGGGTAGCCATAAATTGGCATTGAAGATGATTTACATAAATTTCTGAAACTGAAGATGTAATGGCTGAAGATGTTAATGGCTGAAATTGAAGACGGATGGAAACTGATGAAACTGAATGGCTTTTGATTTTCTGAAAACTGATTTTCATTCAATTATTTCCAACAGTTTTCCCTGCCTTTTTATGGTAAAGATTGGACAATTGTAAACCCTATGTAAAAATCTTCAAGCATTGGAATGCATTGCAATCTAGAGTATTCCGATTGTTGAAGTTTGACCCAAATTCTATTGGGTATTGGTGTTTTGGTTGAAGAGGTCAAATCAAAGAATAAGGAGAAAAAGTTGGAGTATTTTCGCTAGCTGTCCTTCCAGCTCTCGCTTGAGCGCTCGAAACAGGAGCTCGGGTGCTCACTTGGCTCTCGGTTGCCGTTCGACCAACAATTCGTTCCGGCTGAAACCCGTTTCACGTTTTAATACGTTTTTAGCACTCCAATCATTCTAAAACTCTATGTTTAGGGATATGGACCATGACTTGTAAACATAATATAACATTCATAGAGTTTTGAGAGAGCTTTAGATCTTGATTGATAGTATTGGGATCTTGTGTAAACAATATTCATTATTGATTATAGTGAAATACTTCTTTGCCTGTGGATTTTTCCCTACTTAAGTTTTCACGTAAAATCTTAGTGTTCTTGTGTTTGTTTGTTTTACTTCATCTTGTCAATTATCTTGCTGATTTCATAACAAACGGTATCGGAGCAAGGTTAATATTCTGTATGGCAATGATGAAATATGATATCTCGTTATTGGATCCAACACGAGATTTTCTCTATGACAAGTGAAGATTTGTTCTTGCGTAGATAGATTTGGATGATGTCTTGTTAGGCTTTTATAAAATGCCTTCAACTTGGATGCAATACGAAAAACAATGTAGGGATCAGAAATCTGTGTCTCAAATTCATCTCCATCTATCAAATCACATATTTTAGGATGTTCTAAAGGAGAAGAGTGTCGTTGTGTTGTGGTTGAAATTGGAGCAGCTTTGAATGACAAAGAGTTTGATTAGTAAGTTAACTTGAAACGGTGTTTGTATTCTCACTGGATGTTTGAAGGTACGTCAACTGATGATCATCTATCTACGTTTAAAGAAATTGTTGCAGATTTAGAAGCGTTAGAAGTTAAGTATGATAAGGAGGATCTTGTATTGACTTTTTATGTTCATTGCCACCTTCGTATTCCAATTTTAGAGATACTATCATCTATAGTTATGATACTCTTACTGTAGATAAAGTCTATAATGCTTTATTGTCAAAGGAAAAGATAAAACATCTTATAATTAGATTTGAAGTTAGACTAAGGGCCTGGTTGTTCGTGAGAGGAACCAAGATAAGAATTTTGGTAGAAATATGAGAGGCGGATCGAAGTCCACACATACAGAGGAGGTATGCCACTTTTGTAAAAAGAAATAACACATTAGAGCTGATTGCTTTAAATTCAAAAAGGCAAATAGAATGGCTGTTGTTACTACGAATAATGGAAAACAATCTGAAAGTAAAGGAGAAGTCGATATTGTGGATGATGGGCAAAGTGAAGAAGAATTTTTTGAGATTTCTAATAGTGGTTCCAAACCTTATAAGGATTGGGTTCTTAACTCAACTTGTACGTTTCATATGTATCCCAACAAGGATTGGTTTACAACATATGAAGGAGTTTCGAAAGATGTTGTGATTATAGGAAACAACAAACCTTATAATATAGTTGGAGTTGGTATAGTTAGGATCAAAATGTTTGATGGAGCTATTAGGACAAAGGCACATTCCAGAATTGGAGAAGAACCTCATATCTTTGAGTACCCTTAATTCAAAAGGGCATAGATAGACTAGTGAAGGCGGAGTTTTGATGACTAGAGGTGCTTTTGTTGTCATAAAGGGATATAAAAGTTCTGCGCATTTGTACATTTTGTAGGGTTCTACAGTTATATGGGATGTAGCAGTTATTGCTTCTTCCTTAGCAGATGAAGAAGTTACAAAACGTTGACATATGCAGTTTGGGCATATGAGTGAGAATGTAATGGCAAAATTGAGTAGAAGAGGACTTCTTGATGGGCAAAGGACTCGTGAATTGAAGTTCTGTGAACATTATATCTTTGAAAAATAGAAAAGGGTCAGATTTACCGAAGGCAAACACAACAGGAAGGGAACACTTGAGTATATCCATTCAAATCTTTGGGGACAGGCAATGGTGTTTTCTGAAGAATGTACTTATTACTTGTTGACAGTGATCGATGTTTTCTCCAGAATGACTTAGGTATTCTTTTTAAAACAAAAGAGTGATGCATTTGCAACCTTTACAGAATGGAAAACAATGATTAAGAAGTAGGTAAAACATCTAAGCACAGATAATGAGTTATAATTTTGTTAAGATGAATTCAATAACTTTTGCAAGTCATAAGGGATCTTGAGACACTTGATAGTGTCAGAGACTTTGCAACAAACGATGTGGCAGAACGTATGAAAAAAACCTTGATAGAAAAGGTTCACTGTATGCTTTTATATGCTGGGTTGCCTAAAACTTTTTGGTTAAAGCTGTTACTACAGCTTGTTTTCTTATTAATCGTTCATTCTCAGTTGCCATTGAAAAAAAAAATAGAAGGGGTCTAGTTTGGAAGTCTTTCTAGTTATTCTAATTTAAAATTATTTAGGTACGAAAAGTTGGAGCCAAGGTCTAGAAAATACATCTTTCTTGGGTATAAATCAGGTATGAAGGGTTATAAACTGTGGTGTCCAGAAATAGGAAATGTGATAGTAGATATCTAGTATTTGATGAACTTGCAATAGTTCAAAATTTTCCTCTTGAAAATTCTGATAAAACTGAGCAACAAAATCAAAATACTCGGGTGGAGTTGAAAATTAGTTCAGAAGAGAACATGAGTTTTAGATCAGTCTAGTTCAAAGTTGAAGCACAACAACATTTTGCCTAATTTGCCTTCACCACCAATAACACCACATTATTCTATAGCAACGGATATACCTCGTAGAGTAGTACATGAGACTTGGTGAAAGTATCTAAGAAAAAGAAGATTTTTTGCTGCTGTTGGGTATAAGGTACATTAGGAACTAGCATCGATATAAGGTCAGATTGGTGGCACAGGTTTCCAGTTAGATTCCAAGTGTTGATTTTACAGATGTGTTCTACCCATTGTAAATCGTAGCTCAATTCGAGTTTTGTTTCTCAAACTCATTTTGAATGATACGTTCACACAATAAAATATTTTTATGTAAATTAAAATTTTCTAGTTTTTGACATTACATTATCCAAAAAATTATTATTTCAAAAATCATTTTCCCCTATAAACTTTTTTAAAAAGGATACTAACATAGGCATAATTTGGCAATGGAATTTTGGGGAGTTATTCGGAGAGTCACAAGGGAAATTATGAGTCTCATAAAGGAAAAACAATTGATTCGTTTATTTAAATTACAATCGATCTATATGTTGATAGTAATCCAAGACATTTCTTTTAATATCCGTAAATTTCACTTAAAGATTAAGAAAAAAATCAAATTATTTAAAGATTTTTGAGAATAAGAGTAGTCCCACTCTTTTAAGCAATAAGCACCCTATTCAGACCTTCACTTTAGACGTGGTGGAAGCAGTCGCAGAAAAAAAATTTCAGACAGATCTTTGACACGGCTCAAAACAGTGGATATGCAACTCTATGGGGAGCATGGCTTATTTTGTTGTAAATTCTTTCGAGCTTAGTCTCATTATAATAGGTATGTCGTTTAAGCTCGCTGAGGTTCTCCTTTGGTTCTGGAATTCGAGGTACAAATTTGGAGAACGTCTATGTATTCACTTGTAGGTCGGATTCATTTTGGATCGAAAATTTTAACAGTTGGATCAACACCAAACAACTGATGTTCTTTTATATGTCCAGGTATTTTTCCAATGTTATGGATCTTAAATCAGTACTTCATTTGTAAAGAAGGGCTGGGTTTCATGGTTCTTGAGTGAACTACTTCAGAGAGTAGATAAAAAGGGAGATTTAGGGTTCTTGTAAGTTATTCGAGGCAAACACCGTTTAATCTTGTAAACATCTTCATATTGTACTAAGTGCCGGAAAGTGTTCTAGTTGTTAGATTCTCAAATAGGGGAGTAGGCCGAACATCGATCAAACAACTTCAGTTTTCATGTGTTCTTGTTATTTGTGCATCGTTCAATGACTATTGTGGGTGTCTATGAAGTGTGAATTTTTTGTTAGGGAAATCATGCTACGTATAAAAACATTAAGTTAGTACATCAAACACCTTAACAATTTATGCCTTTAAATGATATAACGTAGTGGAGACACGTCCACGCACATAATGTGGTCAAAATTAGGAATTTAATAATGTTGACTAAATATAATTCATTCATTAACGTAGTATGTAATATTTTAAAATACTAAAGAGTATGTCTCTTTTATTGGCTAAAAACGAAAAATTTGACATCAGATGGTAATATTATCTATATCTCTTCTACCAGCCGAGGTAGCGATAAAAATTGGTAGAGCACTTCACTTACACGTGCCAATATTTTTCACGGGGGTCGTACATTAAAAAAAATGCATCTTATTGAAATACCAAATTTTCTCGACCTTAATTACTTTAGTGGGCATTTGGACTCTCAATTTTATTTTCTCGAAATGACCTTAATCACGTAAGCGTAGGACTGGTCATTTCAAGAAGGCTATTGAAATGAGCCCAATCTCCAAGTAACAATATTTTCGTTCAATGGACTCCATTTTTTATTTTTATTTTTATTTTTCTGACGTAGGAACCCGTAGTCGTTGCCCGTCGCGGAGCCCTGAAGGGGTGGAGGCCCGACCACTATGAGTGTGCAGTAGATAAACCCCGCTCCATGTGCAGTAGCCCGCAAACCGTACAAGAGAGGTAAATCGCACGAGGCAAGTCGGATGGGACGGGCTTGACCTAGGAAATGTTGACAGGGGATTCAAACTCGTAACATTTGGTTTCCGCGTTCACTTGCTCCAACAATCGGCCACTCCCGAAGGGGTACGATGGACTCCATTTTGAACCAGGACGAGGTTGTTGACGAATTGTTGAATTGGAATGCCCACAATAATCTTGTGGACATTCAAGAAAAGAATAAGATTGATGAGGTTGAAAATGAATTGAAGAATATGAGGAGTGTTTGAACAATCATGCTATTTATGCATCGTGCTTTACATCAAGTTTGAAATCACGTGAGTTTACAGATTTTTGTACATTAATTTTTACAATACTTTTTCAAATTAATGATCAAATTTTCCACACATAAGAGGATGTCAACCACAAGAGTACAAGAAGCATAATTCATATTTCAATGGGTAAGGATATTGTAATAAATGAGATTGATTCGGTTTCTCGAGGGTTTTGATACCTTTGTTTACCTCAATCCTAATTCAATTTGAGTTGGTTAGACTATTTAGAACTGATCAATTTAGGGTTTTTGAATGTTTTCGTGTCATACCAATACAAATTGATAAATTAACCAGTCAAGAACCCATTTTTTTCTTCGGTTGATCAAACTAGCTAGGGTGAAACAAGTAGAAGCTTTATGCATTATTTATAATAGGAGGACCATTATGAACATGTTTGGAGTGTCCCGCACATGACTTCTTCAATTCTAAGGATGGAAGACCATTGAAAAAAAAATTCAAGATTAAAGCATGCTGTGAAAGAAGTACCTAGATGGACAAATCCTTTTAGAGGAAAAGGAAATTGTTGGGCCGGAACGAGGTTCTACGGCACGATATGAAGTATCGATCACAACAACAAGATGAACACAAAAACAAGAATTTAATTTGGCAGAGGAATTGAAGATTTTATTCTACTATAATGGAGAAAGAACTACAATATTGTGTTTCTTACAATTATTCTAACTTCTGTAATAAAATAGTTGGTCAAGAAGACTCAACTATATATATGTGACATATCAAAACCCTAACATTATTCTTAAAGTTGGAAATAATATAAAATTGCTTGTAATAAAATAAACAATATTTTCCTGAAAAAATCAATCGAATTTGTGTCGCAAACCCAACAAAAATCTCTATACTCTAGTGAACTTTAAACAAGTAGAAGATTCATTTCGAGTAAAAAAAGAAAAAAAAAGATACGTGAATGACATGACTATATAGGATAGGTAGAATATTTTTGTGCTATAGGATAAGCAATCCCTCGGAAAATACAAGAGCGATACGAGCCCATACTAGCCTTGAATTGTTGAATATTAATAGAGTACTTGACGTAGCGGAAGATTATAGAAATTATGAAGAACTTCACAAATATGAGATAAACTCACGAAAGTTTTTATTCAATTCAATAATGTCTGCCTCGAAGGGCTTACAATGGTTTAAATAGCAAAACCCTAACAAATTTCGAAAAATAAATAATAAAAATAAAAAAAATGATATTTTTCCATAAATGGAAAAATTCGAGATTCTAACTTAAATGGAAACTCCTAATATTCAGGATCGTCCTCCAACAAACGGAATCAAAATCCGAATTTTATTGAATGAGATATTACCAAAATAAAAATTACCATAAACGGCAAAAACGCGTAATCGAGAACCTAAACGATGGAATCTGTCCGAAATCCGACTTACGTCATGGCCGAAGGCGATGAGTTGTGATCCTTGGCCCGTTTCCACTCAAATTAGACTATTAATTCGTCAAACACGGACAAATCCAAAGTTATCATGAAATCATTATTTTGCCTTGCGATCCCACTTCATCATAAATTCTAACTCCTTATGCACTTCATCATTCTCTCTAGGGTGAGAAAAATTCGCCCTCGAATTTGACAGGGAAGAAGTCTCATCATCATCATCAGAATTATCACCACGAAATGGCACCAGATGCTTGACATTCAACACGTCGGATGTGCGAATATGACTGGCAGCTTTAAACGATAAGCATTTGGATTAATCTTCTCAATGACCTCCAATGGACCAATCTTCTTGGCAGTAAGCTTGTTGTATTCATGAGCAGGGATACGATCTTTTGTCAACACCGCCCAAACAAAATCACCCACCTCAAATTCAACATGTCGACGTTTAAGATCTGCATCATGCTTATATTTATGAACAGCAGCCTACAACTGATCATGAGCCTATGAGTGAATCTGCTGTAACTGTTGAACGAAGTCCTCAGCCTTACCATGCATTTTAACAGAAGCAGAAACTGGGGCCAAGTCAAGGGGACCACGAGGAACGAGACCATACACTACCTGAAATGGACTAAAACCTGTACTCCGGTTGACAGCATTATTATGAGCAAATTCTGCCTGACACAACTTCTGATCCCAAGACTTGATGTGATCACCAACCAAACAACGTAGTAAATCACCCAATGAGCGATAAACAACCTCTATCTGTCCATCTGTCTGAGGGTGATATGCACTGCTGAAGTCCAACCTTGTATTGACCGAGCGCTACAAACTGCGCCAGAAGTGATTGAGGAAACGAGTATCCCGATCACTTGTAGGCAGTCCATGCAAGCGATATACCTCACGAAAGTACAGTAAAGCCACATTGACAGCATCCGTAGTTTTCTTGCAGGGGATGAAGTGAACCATCTTTGATAACCAATCAACCACTACAAAGATAAAGTCAAAACCACGCTGAGTCCTGGGAAGCCCCACAGCGAAATCCATGCTAACGTCTGTCCAAGGCTAGGTTGGGATAGGAAGGGGCATATACAAGCCAGCATTTGTCGCCTTGCTTTTGGCTAAATGACAAGTTCGACAACGCTCCACAAACTTACCGACATCCTTGCGCAAAGATGGCTAAAAGTAAAAAGCAGCAACAAGCCGCAATGTTCTGTCACGACCTACGTGGCCTTCATTGTGCAATTCTTGAACAATCTTCAACCTCAAACTGCCTTCTGGAATACATAACTGGTTGCCATGAAAAAGGAAACCATCAACCCATGCAAACTCCGACTGTACACCTTCCCGCAACTTCCGAACAACGTGGAAGAAATATGGGTCAGTAGTATATAAGTCACGAAGACCATCAAAACCGGGAACCTCCACTCGCATTTCTGTCAGGAGAGTTTGGCGCCTACTCAACGCATCTGCCACCTTGTTAAGGGCACCTGCGTTGTGCTTAATCACAAAAGTAAACTGCTGCAAGTAAGCAATCCAAGAGGCATGTCTAGCAGATACCTTATCTTGAGTACCAAGGTGCTTGAGGGTATCATGATCGGTATACAAAATAAACTCCTTCTGGAACAAATAGTGACGCCAATGTCGAACTGCCTGGACTATTGCATAGAACTCCACATCATAAGTACTGTACCGAGACTTCGGACTAGAAAGCTTCTCACTGAAGTATGCAACGAGGCGGTTGTTTTGACCTAGCACACCACCAATACCCACCTTCGAGGCATCACAATGTAGCTCAAACGGCTGGGTAAAGTCAGGCAACACCAAAACTGGAGCAGTAGTCAACTTCTGCTTAATCAACCGAAGAGATGCCTCTGCTTCGGGGGTCCATTGAAACTTTCCATCCTTCATACAATCTGTAATAGGTGCCATGATACTGCTAAAATGTGGTATAAACCTGCGATAAGATGAAGCAAGGCCATGGAAGCTGCGCACTTCTGTAACAGTTTTAGGTTGTGGCCACTGGCTTATCGCCTCCACCTTGGATGTGTCAACCACTAACCCTTCCTTTGACACCACATAACGAAGGAATACAACACCAGTCAAGAACGAACACTTTTGCACTGCAGCATAAAAGTGATCCCTGCAAAGAACTGAAAGAACTTCTCGAAGGTGCTGGACATGATCATCATCGGTAGCACTATAAACCAGAATATCATCAAAGTAGACGACAACAAATTTACCGATGAATGGACGAAGAGCCTGATTCATGATTCGCATAAATGTACTAGGTGCATTTGAGAGGCCAAAAGGCATGACCAACCATTCGTACAACCCTTCTCTCGTCTTAAATGCTGTTTTCCACTCTTCTCCAGGTCTGATCCGAATCTGGTGGTATCCACTCTTCAAGTCAAGCTTGCTGAACACGCAAGCACCAGTAAGTTGGTCAACAGATCATCCAAGAGAGGAATAGGAAAACGGTAACGCACCGTAATCTTATTGATTGCCCTACTATCCACGTACATACGCCACGTCCCATCCTTCTTCGGCGTAAGGAGAGCAGGAACAGCACAAGGACTAATACTCTCCCTGATGTACCCTTTTGCCAGAAGCTCCTCCACTTGTCTACGCAACTCCTCATGTTCAGTGGGGCTCATCCTGTAATGCGCCCGATTAGGCAGAGAAACATCAGGCACCAAGTCAATCTGATGCTGAATATCCCGCAGTGGTGGCAACCTATCTGGAAGCTCTCCTGGGAAGACCTCATGAAACTCCTTTAGCAATGGTTGAACCCTACAAGGAACCTCCTGCTCGCTGTCAATTAACTTTCCCACCGGCACATACACGACCCCAGACTCCTCCATCTCTGTTTCAAACTTTGCTCTGGTCAGTAAAGTGGCGCTGTCTCCAACTGTTTTCACTGAACCCTTATCCGGTAGTAACACAATCTTCTTACCCCCAAACAGAAAGCTGTACGTGTTGGTATACCCATCATGCAGCGAATGGCGGTCAAACTGCCACGGTCTCCCTAACAGCAAGTGGCACGCATCCATCTCTACGACATCACATAATACATGATCTTTGTAGGTAGGCCCAACGGAGAAATTGATTCGAGCACGCTAAGACACCTCTACATCGTTACCCTTCTTCAGCTAAGCTAATTTATACGGTTTGGGATGCTTCTCAGTCTGCAAACCCAGCTTCTTAACGACCTCTTCAGCCACCACATTTTCGCAACTACCAGAATCAATAACAAATCTACATATCTTACCCCCAACAGTACACGTCGACTGAAAGATATTATTACGCAGCCAGTCAGTGTTATTTTCCAGGGGAGTCAAAAAGCTCCGCCTCACCACCAACGCTTGACCCACATCACCAACTACAAACTCTTTCTGCTCCCCGACTTCCTCGGTGTCATCATTGTCAAATACAGGTGGACCTTCATAATCGTCATATCTCTTATCAACAAAGAGTCCTCTGCGCGGATTCTTGGGACATTCAGATTGTCTATGACCTGTAACACCACATGCAAAACAACGAATACCACCTCCAGGATGTGCTGGCTGTTGAACAGGGCTAGGTCTAGGAGGGCCGGTTGAGTAGGATTACCAGGACGTGTCATCTGCTGCTGTAAATTATTTGAAGAACTGCCTGCAGAAAAAGGAACTGTATTTCTCCTGGCCTGCTGTTTCTCTATCTGTAATGCCCTCTGATATGCCTCCGAGACTGTCACATGATCAAACATATTCAGAGTGTCTTGTATTTGGGGACGAAGACCACCCACATATCGTGACACCAACTGCTCCTCTGTCTCCATCACCTCATTCCTTGTAATCAACATATAAAATTCCGTTGTATAGTCACTAACCGTTTTGACGCCTTCACGCAGATTCTGCAGTTGCTGGTACATGGTCCGAACATAGTTGTTGGGCAGAAACTGCTTCTTCATATGCTTCTTCAATTTATCCCACGATATAAACTTGGACTTCCCTAACCTGGATCGCGTCACTTTAGTCTGTTGCCACCACGCTTCTGCTCGTCCACGAAACCTCGTCGCAACGAGAGGCACACATTTATCAGCAGGAACCTCCTTAAATTCCAAGATCTCCTCCACTGCAGTCACCCAATCCAAGAACTCTTTGGGACTTAATCCACCATGGAACTCAGGAATATCAACCTTGAATCCTGATTCCCAACGCCTGTTCTCATCTTGACCACCTCCCTTCCGTTGAACGGGCAGATCTATTGGATGCTCAGGTTGTGCAAACGGATTCTCATCATCAGAATCCTCAACCAGCGAGACCACCGGCGCATAATGTTACGCATGAGTGCAGCAAATTGCTGTGTCAGCAACTCCACTTGTTGACGCAATTGTGTGATTTCATCACGTCTATGTACCTCTTCTACCGGGACTTCACGAGCTTCTGGACGTCTCCTGGCGGCATGGTGAAGGAACGATTTCGGCTCTGATACCAACTGACGTAGCGGAAGATTATAGGAAAGATGAAGAACATCACAAATATGAGATAAACTCACGAAAGTTTTTATTCAATTCAATAATGTCTGCCTCGAAGGGCTTACAATGGTTTAAATAGCAAAACCCTAGCAAATATCGAAAAATAAATAATAAAAAAAAACGATATTTTTCCATAAATGGAAAAATTCGAGATTCTAACTTAAATGGAAACTCCTAATATTCAGGATCGTCCTCCAACAAATGGAATCAAAATCGAAATTTTATTGAATGAGATATTACCAAAATAAAAATTACCATAAACGGTAAAAACGCGCAATCGAGAACCTAAACGATGGAATCTGTCCGAAATCCGACGTACGTCATGGCCGAAAGCGATGAGTTGTGATCCTTGACTCGTTTCCACTCAAATTAGACTATTAATTCGTCAAAAACGGACAAACTCAAAGTTATTATGAAATCATTATTTTGCCTTGCAATCCCACTTCATCATAAATTCTAACTCCTTATGCACTTCATCAGTACTACTACCTCTAACTCGACCTCTTCATCTTTTACCATCTCTACATTTAGTTAGAGGTGTACTGCATTTGTTGTTGATAATACTGCCCTTAAAAATAAGAAACCATGCCTATCTTATTTTTAATTTGTGCCCATCTACTTTTCACATAAGCTACACGTCTGAAAAATAAATATAAGAGGGAAAACTAGAGACTTCAATCCCGTCCCCATGTTAACCCCACGTCCTTCCCCTATTTTAACCTATTTAAAATTAAATGTTACAAAAATAGATGATTGAAAATTGAAATGAATTTTGATTGAAAGTTGTCTTAATTTACATAGGGCTGCGTTTGATTGATATTATCGAAGAAATAATGTATTTTAATTAGTGATATAATGAGAAATATGTGGTTGAAAAATAAGAAAAAATTATTGATGTGATGAAAAATATTATTTTATTGAAAAATGTGGGATTAAAAATGAGTTTTGAAAGAATATGTGTCGAAAATATTTAAAGCTTCTGGAGTTCTGTGTTGAAATCACTGGGCCTGTTCATCAGGAAGCCCTTTAACGCCCTCCTCTATTTCACGTTTTTCTTCTCATCTTCACTTACCTATAAAAACGTGTTTTCTTTCATCTCCAGCTGTAGGCTTATTGCCTACTTCCTCGCTTGAGTATTTTTTTCTACTTTGAGTTCTTTGGTCTTTTCCACAATTTTTATTTTGATACACCATATTTTAATTGTAATTTTCTTAATTATTATTAATTGTAACAATTATTTTCTTCATTTTTTCATCGATTTCTAATATTCAATGTTCCATTAATTAATACATTTCATCATTGATGATGATTTATATCAAAATATTTTGTTTTCATACTTTGAAACGAGAAGAAAATATTTTCTTTCTTAAATTTTAGTTTTTTTTTTTAAAATACGATGAAAAATATGTAATTTTAAATATTTCAACGGACTTTTGGACATAAAATTATTATTAAATACAAAAATGTGTTAATTAATGGAAAGTTTGATGATAAAAAATGAAATAAAAAATCATTAGAAATATAAGTTTTATAATTAAAATATAGTGTAAAAAATAAAAATTGTAGTGTGAATATAATCGACCTTTTATTTTTTGCTTGTTTTGTCTAAATTAATTATATCTTTCAATTTGGCACAATACTTTTTAAGATTACGCAAAGATTATGCAAAACGTCCTGGTAAAATGATGAATTTATTGTACTCTTTAAATAAACAAAAAGAAAATAAAAAATAATTTTAATAATCTTTTCAAAAAGTGTAATAAGTTCAAATTAATTTTTTTTTTTTAAGACATACTAAAAAAAAGGGTTCATCTTCCCAACCTAATTTTGTGTATTAAGAATTAGATTGTACGTATTTTTCATTATTTAATATTATATGTACGAATAAATTATTTAAATAGATTGAGGAACTTGAAAAGAAGAGAGAGAGAGAGAGAGAGAGAAATTAATGTACCATCGTTGCATATGCCTAATTTTTCATTCAAAAAAAAAAAAAAAAAATTGATACTATGACCAACACTGAAATATATTTTTGTCCCTTTCTTTTTTTCCTCGTACTTTCACACTATACTCCGTCTCGCTCCCCCACATCTCACTCTGAAGTCGTTGGGCTGTTGGTCTAGGTGGCTGAGCACCTCATCCAAAGTGATTGATCACCTCTCCAAATATACAATATATTCCCTTCGAAGTGATTCTTCCGAGGTGACAATAGTTATGTGGAAGTCGCACCTTCTATGTGAGGTTCATCCTGCTGCAATGCATCTTCGTTGACATCTTGTGAATGGTATTCTTTACATAACCACCTATGCTAAAAGATATTCCATATGAAAGATACTCAACGGCCATGTTTGATTCCACATATTTTCCATAGAAAATGGAATTTTCCATTTTCCATCAAAAATGATGTTTGATAGCAAACTTTTCCTTGAAAATTATTTTCCCACCCAACCCCCTTAGGCGTCTGTTTTCTTGCTTTTCAAGGAAATTATTTTCTTACCTTTTTCATAGTAAAAGCTTTTCTAGCTTTTTTTTTTTCCCCAGTTGCAATAGAAATAAATTTCATAATCAATTATAAAAAAAAAAAAAAAAATTCACTTTAATTGACAATTTTCATGTAAAACGAAGCCAAACGAATACTAAATTTAGGTGAAAAAATAGTTTTTGAGCAAATTTTTTTTAAAAAAAAACTTTTTTGCACAAATTTCATAACCAATTGTAAAAAAAAAAATTCACTTCAATGAACAATTTCCATATAAAATAAGTCAAATGTGAACAAAAAGATCCAAAATTTTAAAATTTTTTAGGTGAAAATTATATCAATCAAACACACTTAATTAACAATTCCCTGAAAAATAAGTTGTAGACAATTATTTTCACTGAAATTCATTTTCTTTCCACCTATTTTTCACCCTTTCAATCAAACGGAGCATACATGTTTGACAGATTTGGCGGCTTGCAACATATATGCTCACTTTTTCGGTACTTTTTAAGTTGCCTTTATGACCCATGGTGAATGTTTTTTAGCGTGACAGGCGGACACACGTATAGGACAGTTAAAATTGACATGGAAATGACATGATTCGACAAATGTGCCCTTGAGTTGAATTCACGTGTCAAACATCTAATGGACATTACCTCTTCTGTCTTTATATAAAATCTCACATTTGTGCCTCTGAAGGGGAGCTTAATCCAGGCAATGCAACAATAACTTCAACACATCGCAAAAGATTTCGGTATTCTCTCTTTAAATTGGCACCATACCTATATTTTCATTCATTATGTTCCTCCTACACCCAAAAAAGCCTATCGATCCATTTGATTTGAGTGTCGAAGTACTCGCGATGTTTGAATCCCCCATTGAAACTATGGTCACAAGCAATCTAACATGGTTGTTCAAGGACACACGTGAACGGAAGAGAAGCTAAGATTCATTGGCCATGGGACACGCTCGAAATTCAAGGTCAATACATGTCTGACCAGCATGTTTCTCAAAATAAGTAACTAGCTTATGTAAAAAAATTTAATCACTGAATTTTTTATTTTCTGTTTCAATTATCACTTCATCTAACTTCACGTACTGAACTAAAATGATGGCACGTGTGAATAATATGCTAGTGCAATATTTTATCATTGAACTAGACAAACACTAGTCTTGAATTTTAAAAAAAAAAAAAGTAGGGTTTTTATTTCATTTTATTTTATTTTATTTTTACAAAATTTGAAGACATGACTTATCTGATCACAATACAATTTTTTGCATAGCTATTTTTTAAAACAACGTTATTGCATAGCTAAATTATAAAAATAACGAATTAATGTATTTTCTATGTTGCATCATCATTTTCGTTAACAATGTCAATAATATGTCAATTTGGCGAGATGAGATGCTTAAGACAAAAATGAAATTACATTACGAACTTCGAAAAGAAAAAGTTCGGTAATCAAATGGAATAACAATGTAAGTTAGGTGAGTAACAACGTCTTTTACTCTATTGAAGTTGATCTGATCTTTAAATTTAAGATTTTTGGTGTTCAATAAAACAAGAGATTTTTTGTTTGGAACCAAGGAAGAATAAGGCCTTTTAACTCTTCATGGAATCTTGAAATGTAGATGAATAATGATTTTCTTTCACATGAAATTAAGGAAATTTTTAAAATTTCTATAAGATTATTGTTCATTTTCCTCTCGTCGTGACTAAAGTGATCTAAATTTTCAATAATCGAGTTACTTTCAAAACTCTTGGAAGAGGCACACCGGCATTTACTAATTAACGTGACACAAAAATATGTTGAGGCTTAATTATATTTCCCCAAAATTTGTACTCCTTCTGGTCCCATAAAGATATATTTATTTTCATTTTCACACATATTAAAAAAATGTAATTAATAAAGTTTAAAATATAAATTATTCTTATATTTTTTCTAATATACCTCACATTAAATAATTGTTTAAATATGACTAGTTTTTACTTGTTGATAGCTAGACATATTAAAAAACTAAAAAAATCAAATATACTCTCAATAAAGAAAGTGGCCTATAATTTGGGACAAACGAAAAAGAAAAGAAAATCTAACTCTATGGGACGGGGAGTGAGTATGATTTTGAATAATGCAATTTTGCCAAAAAGTAGGTGACATAATGGTTGACTTAATAGGTGTTAGCAAAATGTGATTAGATGAAAATGCTGACTATGTTTTTAAAAGTCTAATGATAGATTATCATGTAGTATTATATCAACCATTATATCTATGTAGCATGATTGATTAATTTTTAAAATTGATTAGACTCCCTTGCAAAGATTGATTTATTTTTAAAAATGATTAGACTCCCTTGCAAAGTTTGCTTAAAGATCTAAGCAAAAGATATTGTTTTGCAAAGTCTCCAAGGCTGACATTATTGGCCCCCAAATACTTTGTTCATTTGTTGAACTTTTTTCTGCGTGAAGACATTACACAAAGGATGAAGCTTGATGTATAGGTAGGGGTTCATAGAATAGAACCCCTACCGAACACACACAAACAGGGGTGTGGTGGGTATTTTTGGGGTGATTTTTTAATGACTCATGTGAGAGGCTCGGCTCTGTTAGGCATTTTACAGGCCTGGCAGAGGAGCTTAATTCTTACACAAATGCCAAATCAAGAAAAAAAAAATACATAGCTAAAGATTAGAAAAATACCCTATTTAGTAGAGTTGTTGGAGTAGTTCAAGAAAGAATGTCCTCTCTCATTCTTTAGTTTTTTGATAAGAAAAACCACATTTTTATTTCTTGCCAATCCCATTCTTAATTCTTCGTATAGGGTTTCTTCAAATTTTCCAAGAGCCCGGGTCAAATCGGTGTTTTCTCCGTGATGGACTCAAAATCAAAGCCATGGATTCCTTTTACAGCAAATTGTTGTTTTGTGGAAGATCATGCAATTTGTAGAAAGTTTAGCACGTGCAGGCCATCCAGGTCTGATTTTTCCAAGAATGTTGCACCATTACCTTCATTTCGAAGGTTGTCATTTTCTGACCTTAGTACTAGGTCTAGTTCTACAAGGATTAATGAAGATCTTCAATAGTCTTTTAGACAGTATTTGTATGATTTCCATCTTAGCGAATTGTTGCGTGTTATGCAGAATTTTTCGAACAATTTCTTGTTAGGTGGAGGGGGTTTTGGAACTTGTTACGACTTATAAGTAGAAGCACCATGTGGCATCATATTTGAACGGTGGGACCGGCCCAATTGAACCAAGATGTATTTTCCTGGCCTCTGACGTGTCAACCGAGGCCCTTGTTCCGAGGCCATACACTATTTGATGCCTAGGGCACCACCACAGATTTGAGGCTCTTTAGCAGTTAGTGATGGCCCACATATAGAGATTTGCTTATGATAAAGATCTTTATTTTGAATGATTGATGTGACTTTTGTGTAAAGTCTATTCGTGTCTTATCTTGTCAATGTAAGAGCATTTAATGTCTTGTAAGGATAGGAGAGTCAACTTGATGGCTAGGACTTGATGTCTTGGTTGAGGAAATGGTGCTACGTGTAAATTGATCCAAATGTTATTATTTCATTTGTAACACTATAAATATCCTCACCATGTAACACAAATGAGGTTAATGAAATTCTATATACTTTGAGCAATATTATTCTCTCGTTTATCAGCATATTTCAACTACAAGTCTTATTCTTCATCGATTGGTTTCTTATACAATCATGTTCTATTTATCCTGTCGGAGGCCCGAACGGAGACGTCTCGTGTCGTTGAGCTCCTCCCACGTTCAGATTTTGGAACCGACCGTAGAATGATATTAACGTGTTGGATTAAGCTTTCGTGTACACGAGTAGGCTCGACATCTGTTGGCAACATTTTTTGGGGTCAACAGATTGGCGCCATTTGTGGGACCCACACTATAACCACTAGTAACCCCATGGAGAAAGTCTGTTTGAGAAAATATTTTGGGCATTTCCCTTTGAAAAAATTATTTGTTCTTGTGGAAAGAACAAGAGGAAGCCTCCAAAATTGAACAAAAGTTTGGAAAGATATGAGTTCAGGAGAGGATGCCCCTCCCAGGCGAACAAAGGAGACTAATATTGAGGCCCCAGTAGCCCCTCCCAGATTAGTTATTCAGTTGAAGTTTAAACAGCTCACAGCGACATAATACAAATGACAACATATCAAGCCAAAAGCAAAATTTTTTTATTCATTGAAGAGGTTCAAGTTCCACGCAGAGGCCATAGGCCTTACAAAATTTTAGACGAACTAGGGGGTGGGGGAGCTTGAACGTCGGAGGCAGGAATTTCTGTTGATGGCGGTTGAGGTACTTCTGTAAGTACATCATCAGGCTCATCTTCTGTTATTTCGTCTCCTTCAGCTGAGGTCTGAGGAACCTCCTCCTCGATGAATTCTGCTTTGAGCTTAGAGATATCCAGCTCTGGATTCAACTCCCCAATCCTCTCAAACACCTCGTTGTAAGCCACCCCGCTCCAGTAAATGCCGAAGCGACGATACTCTTCAGTGAGACGGAAATTAGTAATATAGTTCCTCACCGCGATATCACCTGCTTCAGGAATGTCAGCTTCGTATTTTTTCACTTCCGAGGCATACCACCTTATTTCGTTCTCCATGAACTTATTGGCATCCTTACATCCGGAAAGTTCCAAGTTTTCCTTCTCCAGGGCTCCGCGGTGACCTTTTGGTGATCATCAGACAATTCCACCTTTTTTTAAGGCTTGCACCTCCTTCTTCAGAGCCTCAACCTTAACTAAAGCGGACTCTAGCTTGGCATCATTCTCATCCTTCTGGACTCTTAGTTGAATGTTCAACTCTTTTATCTCTTGGAGTTTAGATTGAACTTCATTTAGCTCATCACGCGAGGCTCTATTCCTTCGCTAAATATCAGAAAGAACTAACTGGCATTCAAGTGCCACGCCAAAGGCTTTGGTGGTCTGGCTCACCAAGGTGGCGTGAGATCCACTGCATCACAGGTAGCTACGTAGTTCTATAACCTCTTCTTCTAGAATTTGTTGAACCCCTCAGTGGCACTCCTCACTTCAGGAGGAAGCATCTCAATCAGAGCAGGAGCTATCTTATCATCCCTGCTCCTAGGAAGTTCCCAGACTTCCCTGGGGTTCTTTCAACTGGTGCTTTTTTGTGACCTCGGAAGCCTTCTTCGCCTTTTCAATTATCCTCTGAAATTGTGCTACCAACGCAGCATCTATTGAGGACTGCAGGAGTTTCGACTGCTTAGGCACAATTTTCTCAGCATAGGACACTGAAGTCCCAAAACTTGCAGAAGATTCATCACCTGGGCCCAACTTCATCTTCTTCTGGGGCTCTTCAACTACGCCCTTACCTTTGGCAGCAGGTGGCTTACCCCCTTTGGGAGCCTTTTTGGGAGCCTCCTCCTCAGCCTCTTTTCCAAATTTGTCTTTACTGAAGCGGTCGAGCCTCGATTTTACTTGTTTGGCTCCTGACGATCCAGTCTTCAGTACCTTCGCACCAGTAATGGATGTGGCCTTCATAATGCTAGTCATATCAGGCAGAGCATACTCTTTCGTACTGAACTTATCTGCAACCATCAAAGGAAAAGTTAGATTACTGAAGCCATGTGAAGGTTAGAGGTTAGAAAACTTCTTACCCTTAGGAGCCATTAGTCCAAAGTCAATAAAATATTGGTTCCTGTCGATAAGATGGGCAAAGCTTCGGAGTCTCGGAGATCGTTTGTAAATGTCTTCAATAATACCCCACTCCGCTTTGGTTAGCTCGTACCTGGAACTGCAATCTGCGAATCAACAAATAAGAGTTAATGCCAAGAAGTTATACAAGAATTACAAATATTCAAGATGAGGTACTCATAAGCTTCGTAGTACTGGGTCGGCACGTTACAAGTTGGGACAGCATCTTCCTCAACCATCTGCTACCTACCCTTCACCCAGAACCAGGACTTCTTCCATTCTTTTATGGAGGAAGGGAGCCCAACTACGAAGGGGGCATGGAATCCCCAAGGGGTGATATAGTACCACCCTTTCAAGTCGTCTTTTTCTACTACCCTAGCATGTAATAAAGTTTCGAAGACATGCATAGGCATGTTCTCACCCATGGACACCTCTTTCCAAAGAAAGTAGGCCCATACAACTTGACTCCACCCGTTTGGCAGAATTTAGGTGGGGGACAACATGAAAGTCCTCAGCATCGCCCTAAAAAATGGATGCAGAGGCAGACGCACACCTGCTTTAAGTAGGTATTCACTGAAAGCGACACAACATGGCCTACGAAAACAGGCTCTTTCATGGGGCTCAGGGACTATCAGTTTTATATAATGGGGTATGTTGTAAGTTTCCCTAAACTCAGCTAATTTGGAGGAAGTTATGGAGGATGGGACTTTAGCTGTCCCCAACCAACCTCATAATTTATAGGCTCCTCCGTCATACTATATCACTTACCTGAAGCCCTAGATACATACTCCTCCCCATGCCTAGCTAATGTAACGGCCATTGAAGCCTCGGAAGACATTGCAATTAAACAAAATGACGAAAAATTATAGAAATGATATTGAAGGGTGAACAGATTACTTCTTTATCAAAGAATACCTAAGTGGATGAAGAACTTAGAAGACTCGCTGGAAGATGGTGGCCGAAAAACTCTCTGACAACAAGAAAACTTGAGAGGATTTGGTGAATTTTCGCTAATGGTAAAGTTTAGAAATGACAAGGTTTTGGTTTCTATACGAATGAACGATTCGATCCTGGCCATTGTATCGAAATACAGATGATCTAAAGCATCCACAATCAAACACATCTAAGCCGCAGATTATGAACGATTTATATATCCAACGCCTCTGATTCATGGGTGCTTAACACGACTAGCTGGGCGCGTGACTACTCTTTCCAAAATCATGTGTCCTAATAATTAGGTATCATGGCACATTTAATGCGAACGGATGTACGGGTATAGAAAGTCATTTCATTGCACACAGTTGGCTTTGGAAACATGCAAAACCATCAAATCGCAGGCACTAATATCCATGTAACTCGCCTCTACTTCAAAAGAACTTCAGCCTCGACCATTTCCATTATGAACTTACCTCTGCTTCAAAAGAAATTCAGTCTCGGCCAATTCCATTACAAACTCGCCTTAGCTTCAAAGGACTCCAGCCTTAGCCAGTTCCATTATTAACTTGCCTCTGCTTCAAAAGAAATTCAGTCTCGGCCAGTTCCATTACGAGCTCGCATCTGCTTCAAAAGAATATAGCCTCGGCCCGTTCCATTACGAATTGGCCTCAGCTTCAACAGGACTCTAGCCTCAGCCAGTTCCATTACGAACTCCCCTAAAGAATACAGTCTTGACTAGTTCCATTACGAACTCGCCTCTGTTTCAAAGAAATACAGCATCGGCCAGTTCCATTACGGACTCACCTCTGCGTCAAAAGAAATTCTTCCATTACGAACTCGCCTCTGAGTCAAAAGAAATTTAGCATCGGCCAATTCTATTACGAACTCGCCTCTGCTTCAAAAGAACTTTAGCTTTAAAGGCAACTTCGTTAACCTTATGCTTTAAATAACTTCTTGAAAGTCCACGCATGGCATAAATAATCACACATGGATTTTGGGGACTATTGTTACGACTTATAAGTAGAAGCACCACGTGGCATCATATTTGAACAGTGGGACCAGCCCAATTGAACCAGGATATATTTTCCTGGCCTCTGACGTGTCAATCGAAGCCCTTGTTCCGAGGCCATGCACTATCTGAGGCCTAGGGTACCATCACGAATTTGAGGCTCTTTAGCAGTTAGTGATGGCCCACATGTAGAGATTTGCTTATGATGAAGATCTTTATTTTGAATGATTGATGTGACTTTTGTGTAAAGTCTATTCGTATCTTGTCTTGTCAATGTAAGAGCATTTAATGTCTTGTAAGGTTAGGAAAGTCAACTTGATGGCTAGGACTTGATGTCTTGACTGAGGAGATGGTGCCACGCGTAAATTGATCCAAAGGTCATTATTTCATTTGTAACACTATAAATACCCCCACCATGTAATACAAATGAGGTTAATGAAACTCTAAATATTTGGAGCAATATTATTCTCTCGTTTATCAGCATATTTCAACTACAAGTCTTGTTTTTCATCGATTGATTTTTTATACAATCGTGTTCTGTTTACCTTGTCGGAGGCCGAACGGAGACATGTCGTGTCGTTGAGCTCCTCCAACGTTCAGATTTTGGAACCATCCTAACCATTGATCGGTATTAACGTGTTGGATTAAGTTTACGTGTACACGAGTGAGCCCGGCATCTATTGCAACATTTTTTGGGGTCAGCAGAACTGTGCATAAAGGGTATGTTGATGATAGTTTAAGGCCAGGATTAAAGGCTCAAGCTGTTGCTGTTCAGCTTCTTGATATTGAAGGGCTTCAAGGGCACCATAAATGGTTTGTAAGATTTTATTCACATATTATTATTATTATTATTATTATTATTATTATTATTATTATTATTATTATTATTATTATTATTATTATTATTATTATTATTATCATCATCATCATCATGACATATTTGGTTGACTATTTTCATATGATTTAGAGCACACTAGACCTATTAAAAGTATGTAAAATACATTCTGTTGAAAGAAGTCGGCTATTAAGTACGATCGAACTTGCTTCACATGTAACATGTTTCATCTCAGGATATAGCCATGAGAGGATTAATCTTGAAGGACTTTGTATACATAATTTGTTATACATCTTTCTCACAGTGTAGGGGGGTGTGTGTGAGAGCAAATTACCCCAGTCCCTACATTTCAAGTTTAAGTTTGCAAAATTAGGTATTTATTTTTTTTTTTTCAAAAGTCAGGTATATACAACACACCCACCCATCGTACCTCACCATATTGATCCAAAACGAAGTAGTAGTTTGTGGAAGAGATGTGTAGGGTAGAGGAGGTTGTGTAGTGTGATGGAGGAGAATGGTAGAAAAAAATGTTTGCTTCTGCAATTTGTCTAGAGGAGTGTGATGGAGGTGGTAGTGAAGAGTGGCGAAGATGAACGTTTGATTTTGCTTTTTTTTTTCTTTGGTCGAGTGTTATAGAGGTGATTGTGGAGGAGAACAACGGGAGGAAAGGGTGTTGTTAGCACTAGTAGTGGAAAAATCGGGTAAAGAATGAGTGAGGAGTTGGGATGGAAATATACTGACTGTGACCAATTAAGTGTGTGGCCATGACTAATAAAATGATTTGTAACCTATTAATGTGCGACCCATATATTATGAGCATGTGAATGTTACCTTGTGTATTGAGACTCGTAAATTGTGTTGTATGTAACTGTGATCTATTTAATTAAATTGTAGGCCACAACGTTTTAGTAGAGGTCACAAATGTGACTATTTGATTTTTGAAAAAAAAAAAAATTTACAAGTTTTTTCGTTTTAAATTTTTATTCTTAAATATTTGTAGTTATAAATTTTTTGCTATGTTGAAAAAGAACTCTCCTTGTTCTCTTGAACTCGAAAATGTAGAACAAATTCAGTGGACCCACATGTTGGCCTTCTCGGCCTCCTGACCCACAGACCAAATTGTACGTAAGCAAAATGTGCTTTGGTGAACAAAATCCAAGTGTTTGGCCCCACTTGGGATATCATTCCAAATTATTTGAATCTTAGAAATCATAATGTTCTTTAATCTCATTATAAAATAAGAAAATATAATTACACTATCCCTCAAACTACCCTAGATTTTGTGAATTATTATTTAGACTAATAGCAATTACGTTTTTCTTGAAGGCCGAAGTGATATTTCTTGGGCAGCTAAGGCATCCAAATTTGGTCAAGTTGATTGGTTATTGTTGTGAGGATGAAGATCCGCTTCTTGTTTATGAATTCATGCCTTGAGGTAGCCTCGAAAATCATTTATTCAAGAGTAAGTTTAAGAGAAAAATCAACAAATTTGTAAAAAAATTACTCTAAATTTGTTAATTAGTACACCAAATTCTATTCTCAAAAAAATTGTAATCGACATTTTTTTGACAGGGTTATCAATCTCATTGTCATGGTGCACAAAATTGAAAATTGCTATTGGTGCAGCAAAAGGGCTTACTTTCTTGCATAGAGCTGAAAAACTTGTTATATATCGTGATTTTTGTTGGCTATTTTTATAGCTTTGTTGTCCTGCAATGCGTGGAGATAACAGCAGAAATGTACCAGTAGCAAGAAGGGAAGAAGCTGGAGATGCAGGGAAAAAACAGAGGTCTAGGAAGAAGAAAAAACGTGAGACAACGAAGATGCAAATCTGACTTTTCTATCTTTTGTACAACAGCCTTTTTACATTAAAAAAGGTGAAATTTTAACCTACGACAATACATAAAATCAACCCTACACTTGTCTATTTTACAGCCCTTCGATTAGACAAAATAAAGAAATATTTCTTTGACTTTCTAAACACATTACACATCAACATTGTCCCCCTTAATGTGTTTTTCTTGAACTCCAAGTGCAACTCTTTTTTACTGAAACTTTGATGTTGGAAGTCCCTTTATGAAGATGTCCACCACTTGTTCTTCGAACTTGCAATAGTTTAGTTCAACTTCTCCATCATCAATTGCATCTCGAATGAAGTGATACTTGATTGCAATACGCCTTGTTCCACTCTGAAAACATGGATTCTTTGCCATTGCAATAGCTGATTTGTTGTCACAAAACAATGGTGTGGCTTCTCCTTGCTTCTCTCCAATATCTTCCAAAATTCTCCTTAGCCATATAGCTTGTGAAGTTGCAATAGAGACTGACATATATTCCACTTCAATGAAGGATTGAGCAACAGATTGTTGCTTCTTGGATAGCCATGAAAACACTCCCGAGCTAAAGGAAAATGCATAGCTGGAGGTGCTCTTCATATCATCAATACAACCTTCCCAATCACTATCACAAAAGCCTCTTAACTTCACTTCCAAATTCTTCTCAAATCTGATCGCAAAGTTTAATGTCCCCATTATATACCTCAAAACTCTTTTTCCAACACCAAAATGTTTATGACTTAGAGTACTTATGAACCTTGAAAGCAAACTTGCAGCAAACATGATATACGGTCTTGTTGCGGTGAGATAAAGCAAGTTTTCAATTAAGCTTCCATAAAGAGTTTCATCGATCTTCTCCATCATCCTTCATTAATTTCTCATTGCAAGCCAAAGGAGTTTCCACACATTTACATCCAAACATTATAAATTTTTTAAGCACTTTTTCGGCATACATCATTTGAGAAATAAACATCCATTTTCATCTTGATATACTTCCATACCAAGAAAATGATGCAACAAACACAAATCACTTATTTCATATCTTTTCATCATTTCAACTCTAAATTCTTCAATCATTTTTGCATTATTTCCCATAAACACAAAATCATCAACATATAATGCAATAATAAGAACATAGATGTTACCTTGATGTTTCACATACAAGGTTGGCTCACTTTTGCTCTTCAAAAATCCATGTCGTTGAAAATAGCCATTAATCTGACTATAACATGCTCTTGGTGCTTGTTTGAACCCATACAAAATCTTTCTTAGTTTATGCACTTTATCTTCTTCTCCTTTGATGATGAAGCCTTGAGGTTGTTCAACATATACCTCTTCTTTGAGTTCTCCATTCAAAAAGGCTGACTTGACATCAAGTTGGTACAACAACCAACCTTTTTGGGCTGCAAGAGCAATGAGTGCTCTAATGGTGTCTAGACGAGTAACCAGAGCAAAATTTTCGTCATATTCAATGTTGGGCTGTTGTGCATAGCATTTCACCACTAATCTTGCTTTGTTTCTCTTGAATGAACCATCAGAATTATGTTTCACCTTATAGACCCATTTCATACCAATGACATCTTTCTCACTTGGTCTTTCAACTAGCTCCCAAGTGTTGTTTTTCTCAATAACTTCTATTTCTTCCTCCATTGCTTTTTTCCAACACTTCTCCTTCATTACTTCTTCAAAGTTATCGGGCTCAATCACACAAAAGTTGCATCTTGCAATAACATCATTTCAATTCTGCATTTTTCTTGGAGTTGAGCTTGAGGAACTTGAGGGGCTGCTTGGTAATGATAAATGTGAGCTTGAATGAACTCCATTTTCTTCATTTTGTACATCTTCAATGGTAGATTTTTGGGACAGATTTATTGAAACTGGAATGCTTCTTTCAACTTCTTCTTTTTCCTAATTCCAGGTAGCATTTTCATCAAACAACACATCATGGCTAACAATTACTTTCTTGCTCTTCAAGTTGTACAACTTATAGCCCATTGATTGTGAGCTATAACCAATGAAGATACATTTTTCACTTGCTTCATCAAGTTTGCACCACTTTTCTTTTGACACTTGAACATAGCAAAGACATCCAAACACTTTCAAGTGTGTCACCAAAGGATTTTTCCCATTTCAAACTTCAATAGGAGTTATGTTCCATACCGACTTTGTTGGGCATTGATTTAGCAAGTAAACGATCGTATAAACCGCTTCGGCCCAAAAAGATTTTGGAAGCTTTTTCTCATGCAACATTGATTTTTCCATTACCATCACGGTTTGATTTTTCCTCTCGAAAACACCATTTTGTTGTAGTGTATAGCCCATTGTCAATTGTCTGTCAACGCCTTCAACTTCACAAAAATTGTCAAATTCGTTCGAAGTATATTCTTTACCATTGTCACTCCTCAAAACTTTTATAAAATGGTCACTTTGTTTCTCAATAAAAATCTTGAATTTTTTAGAGATTGTAAGAACTTCAAATTTTTGTCTCATAAAATAAACCCATGCCATTCTTGTAAAATCATCAATAAATAGGATAAGTACCTATTTTGTGAATGGGATGGTGTATGCATCGGTCCACAAACATCCATATGCACCAATTCAATGGCATCTTTGTTCTCCAAGCTACTCATATTGGGAATGGTTGACGGTGATACTTTCCAAATGCACATCATTCACAAATTTTATGCTTTTCTTCAATTTTTGGAAGCCGATGGACCATATTTTTCTGCTCCAATGATTTCAGCCCTTGAAAGTTCAAGTGTCCAAACCGTTTGTGCCACAACCGAGAGTCATTAGCCACCATTCGAAAAGCTTTGTCATTTGAATGCTTGAATTTTAGAGGAAAGCTTCTATTCTCCATTTTCACCTTTACTATGATTGAATTTCCAGCCTTTTTATCAAGAATAATGCTACAACCATCATTGAGAAATAGAGAATAACTATTCTCTAAAAGCTGTCCAACACTTAGCAAATTTTGGTCTAAGTTTGGTACATGCATGACATCTCGAATAAGTCTAGAGCACTTCTTCGTTTGAATTCCAATTCTTCATTTTCCCTTCATATTTACTACATCTCCATTTCTCAATCTCACTTTTGAGTTTGGGTCTTCCATATCAACAAAGATTCCCTCATTTGAAGTCATGTGATTTGTGTATCCACTATCCAAGTATCATTGAGTTTCATTTTAGCAATTTGAACTAGAGATACATGCTTCATTTGTTGATTCCAATGCATTCAAGGAAGCATAAAACAAACTTGATTCATTCTCCTTCTCGGCTACACAATTGGCTTGTTGAGTATTCTTTGTTCTACAATCCTGTTGCACATGTCCAAATCCTTTACAATTGTAACATTATGACTTCCCTTTAAACCAACAATCATTTTCATCATGGCCACTTCTCTTGCAAATTTTGCACCTTTGAGATTGATTTTCTCCAATAAATCTCCTTTCAAAAATACTTCTACCTGTACCTCTTGGACTTCTTCCTCTTCCTTTTCCCCTACTACTTCTTCCACCTCTACTTGACATATCCATCCTCTTTTCATAATTTTGGGGCTGACTTAAGTTGCTATTTGATCCGACATTTAGTTTAGATTGAAATGCACTCTTCTTTGATTTTTTGGAACGTCAATTCAACCTTTGTTCAAATGATTTCAATGAACCCATCAACTGCTCAACTTTTAACTCCTCTAGATTTTTTGCTTCTTCAATCACCGTCACAAGAGGATCATATTTTTCCGGCAAGCTAATCAAAAAAATTTTCACCATTTTTGTATTTGTAATATCCTCACCATATGACTTTATTTGATTCACAATCTCATTAAATCTATCCAAAAATTCTTTAACACATTCATTGTCTTTCATTTTCATATTTTCAAAAATCTCTTGCCATCATGATTCTTGGAAAGATTAAATCAGCCACTACCCTATGCAACATTGAAAATGCAATTGCATCCCTTTGCCTTGCTTCTTTAAGCTCCTTCTTCTTGACTACTATTATGGCTTCCTCATTTTCAGGTTCTTCAAAGCCATTCTCCACTATATCCCATAAATTCACAGCCATGAATGAAGTCTTCATCTTCACATACCAAAAATCATAGCTTTGGCCATCAAAATTTGGAACAAATGACTGCTGTAACCTTCCACTTGAACCACTTGTGCTTGCCATTTTAATTTCAGCAAAAAACCCTCCTCTTTTAACCGTTGATTCAGATTTTTTTATTTTTTGCAGTAGAGAACGAATCAGACCTCGAGAAACTCTGATACCAACAATGTTGGATCTTTTTACAGCTTTGTGACCTGTAATGCTTGGGATAACAGCAGAAATGTACCAGCAGCAAGAAGGGAAGAAGCTGGAGATGCAGGGGAAAAACAGAGGTTTTAGAAGAAGAAAAAACGTGAGACAACTAAGCTGCAAATTGATTTTTCTATCTTTTGTACATCAACCTTTTTACATTAAAAAGGATGAAATTTTAACCTACTACAATAAATAAAATCAACCCTACACTTGTCTATTTTACAGCCCTTGGATTAGACAAAATAAAGAATATTTCTTTTGACTTTCTAAACACATTATACATCAACAATTTTAAAACCTCAAATATATTACTAGATTCTGTACGTAATTATGATGTACTTTACAAAGATGTTTATTGGATAAGAATGAGACAAATTAAAAATTCGGGTTTAAAAACAAAATATTATGTTTTTGTTCAATGCTAAATTATCAGATTTCAGACTTGCAAAAATGTGGCCTGAAGGATCAAACACCCATGTGACTACTCGAGTGATGGGAATGTATGGATATGCAGCTCTGGGTTTGTAAACACTGGTAAGAATTAAGTTAGATAAAAGTGTGTCGATTCAGCCTTTGGACATCCAACCTCAACTAAGTCCGAAATCTAGAGAATTCGTTCACTTGCAATTTGAAATTATAAAAAGTAATTCTTTTACAATATTGAATTGAACTAGTGTGTATAAAATTTAAAATAATTCCTGACTCCTGTCAATTGGTTAAAGCTATTTTGTCATATAACGCAGGTCATCTTACCACGAAGAGTTACATGTATAGTTTCGGAGTCGTTCTCCTCGAACTAGTGACAGGAAGAAGAGCAATGGATAAAACAAGGCCCAAAAATGAGCATACCTGGTGGATTGGGCCAAACCCTACTTGACCAGCACTTGAAGGCCGTCGTATATAGTGGACCTGAGAGTTGACGGTCAGTATTCTGTAAAGGGTGCCAAGGAAATGGCCCTGTTGGCATTACAATGTGTGAGTCTACAACCAAGAGACAAGCCCAAAATGCCAGCAATTATTGAGACTTGAAAGCCTGCAGCATTTGAGGGATATGGTTGTTACTTCGGGCTAGTGGCCCGCATCACCTAAATCGGGCCGAAATAATGCTGGCCATTATGCCAAAGGGAGAAAGGAGAGTGGATTTGTGTGTAAGAATGCTGTTGTTGCTGCTAGTCCTAAGGTTAGGAGCAAATAACTATGATACTTGTAATAATATTATTATGTGATGTAATATGAGTCATGGTAGTAATGTACAATTGGAGGTGTAAAACGTACTGTAACGTATTGGCATGATTTGATTTTGAGATGATTCGAAATGAGTACTAGATTGACATGATCTTGTTTGGAGATAGACTATGTCTACACAACCCTTTTTACTTCGTCGGGTCTAAAATTCTTGGGCCCCAACTTCAGCGCAATAGGACTATAATTATCAAGTCAAATGACACTCCACAATAGGAGTTGTTATCAGTGACGGAACTAGGATTCAGATCTAAGTTGGGCTTAATTTAACTATTGAATCTTTTTCCAATACAAAATCATATACTATAAAAAATTAAAAATTATATAACTTTTTTTCCCTCAAATTTCAGTGGGATCAAGGACCCCATTGATCCCACCTCCCTCCGCTACTAGTTATTATGAGCAAGAGGCCAAGATGAACCAACAAGCCTAAGAGCCAATAGGCTTGCTTAGAAGGGGACTTTATTGTTAGATAAAGGTCTACCCCTACAAACTTACACGGAACATGGGTCTAGATATGTACGTTAAAATATGATTCAAATCTATGATAATCAATTAACCGTCGATCGCTCTACAACCAATGAAACTTTTGATCATCAATTCCATTATGGTGAACAATGGCAGAATTAAAACAACATTGCCTTAAAATCAATTACTTGCATCACAAAATTCTTAAAACCTGCCTAAACAGTTAGTGGCAACTTTGCGTCAACTTTGACAACAATAATGATTTGACTTTTTGGAAGTTTTTAAAGTAATGAGTCAATCTTAATCAAGCCTTGTAGCTTTAGTTGTCAACTAAATATTGGAATTTCACCTAAAAAGCCAAAATATTGACCATAGGAATTTTCTTTATCTACTCAATTGTCCCAAAATATGTAAAAGATCTCCTTTTTAAATACAGACAAGTTTACATGACAAAAATAAAAATAAAAATAAAAAATAAAAGTATATATATTGTCCCATTTTTAAAAATTCGTTTTTTTAAAGTCATTTTCAATCACATATTTTATAGGACCAACAATTTTTATCGATTTTTTAATCACACTTTCGTCAGAAAGAACTAAAAATATGATTTTTAACTATATCTAGGGACTAAATATAATTTTTGAGTTTCTAAGAATATGAGCAAGTCAAATTGTGTGGGGGCTGCACTTTTTCACATAAGCAGCAAAAAATATGCACTCAAATCCAATTTTCCTGCCTAAACACTTTGCTTAAATGTGTGCCTAACTTCCCCACGAAAAAAGCCTTACACTTCCCTTAACTTTTCAACTATGATCTTTCTTTTTTCTTGTTCATCTACTGGAAATAAACTCCAAAAATAACCAATTTGCACTCACCAAACATCCAAGAAAGTATGGCTATGAACAACAAGCCCAAGAAACCATTATTCAACCTTAAATCCAACCTTGCCATTATCCTATTCTTCATTGTTGTGTTCACAATTCCAGCTCTACTTTTCCTTCATACCCCATCAACTTCGGTTTGTACGACGTTTTCGTCTAACAATAAGGCATGGTCGGGAGATCTTCGGAATGCAGAATTCGCGTGGAATCATCTTAAATTCTTCAATGAAGAGCCCACGTTAAGGAGTCTAAAAATCGCAGCCTTCTCTAGGAAATGGCCTACTAGCACCAGCCCTGGTGGCATGGAACGCCACGCGCACTGGCGGAGATAGGGGTGGGCTGGGGTGGGCTGTAGCCCACCCTTGCCCAAGCCCAGATGCTGAAATTTTTTTAAAAAAAAAAAATTTGGTTTAACTAGCCCATTGTTTTGCCACCCTTAGCCCACTGTCTAGCCCATAATCCCATTTGAAAAATGAAAACCCAAACCCATTGGTCATTTAAAAATGAAAACCCAAATTACCCAAATAAAAAATTTGGTTTAACTAGTCCATTGTTTTGCCACCCTTAGCCCACTATCTAGCCCATAATCCCATTTGAAAAATGAAAACCCAAACCCATTGGTCATTTAAAAATGAAAACCCAAATTACCCAATTCACATCCCAAAGAGTAAAGAGAAATATTCTTTTTCTTTTTTTTCTATTTCAATTTTAATCTGCCAAGTGCTTGTACTGGGTGCTTAACGTTAATGTGTATGTTGGTCTGAATATACTTTCTTCATTTTATGAGGAATTACCAGAAAAATTGGTATTTTCAGAGTTTGTGTTTAATGAATCTCGGTGTTTTTATTTATGGGTTCTTGGAGTTGAGGAGTTCAGAGATATAACTCGAGCTATTGAATCAATTGTTGCAGTTTATTTGAGTTTTTATTTTTACTTTTTGTGGGTTTATTTTTAGCTAATTGCCTAATTGTGATATGGCTATGTTTGGTCAGAAATAAAGAGAAAAAAAAAATAACAAATTATATAAATTGTTGGGTTTTAGTAATTGTTCAGATCTCGTATTTTTGTTTGTGAAAAAACCACGAGATTGAGAGAAGTCAACCCGAGTTTGAATTATAGTTATTTTGTTCATGGGATGTGTTCATTTTCTGCTTGTACCTCTGTGATTTGGCCGTAAAAACACTTAAGCCCTGTTTGATAGCCTAGAAAATGGGTGGAAAAATAAAATATTTTTCAACTTTAGCCAATTAAGGATGTTTGATAGCACAAATTTGCCTGACTTCTATTTTTCCCACATTTTTCTAGGTACAACCCTTTGATGCACATTTGCTTGATTTTGTTTTCCCACCTATTAGGCGGGAAAGCAATTTCCACCTTTTTTTCTTCGCTTTTTTTTTTTTTTTTTTAGCAATGGCTTCTATCATCCATTGTAAAAAGAATTTTCACTTTTGTTGACAAATTCTATACAAAACAAAGTCAAACGAATATTATTCGGTATGGTAATTTTTTCTAATTTAATTTTTTTTTTTTACTTTTTGGGAATTGGAACAAATTCTAAACTTAATGGTAGAAAAAATTATCACTTTAATGGACAATTTCCATAAAAAACGAAGCCAAACGGACACCAAACTTTCAACATTTTCCAGGTGGAAAATTATACAAATCAAATACAATTAATTACAATTCTTAGTAAAACAAATTCTAAACAATTCAATTCTCAATAAAACATTTTCTTTCTACCCATTTTTCACTTTTGCAATCAAACGGAACCTTATTGTTTGAAAATTGAGTTACAACATTATTAACATGATGTGATTTTCGAACCTCGATTTCAAGTGCCTACACTTTTTTATTTATGTCGGGAATTGGTTGCAAGTAGAAGATCGGAGAGTTACGTCATTTTGATTAAATTGATTTGTTTAGTACTGACACTACTAGTTTCAACAGTGCCAGTGGAGCGAGCATTTTTAGCAATGAAACATGTGAAGACTGAAATTCGTAACAAAATGGATGATGGTTTTCTTGCCGATTGTTTAACACTAAGTATTGAACGAGAATTTAATATTAATTTAGATCTAAATTCTATTATAGATGAATTTCATGCTTTAAAACATTGTCGGGTACAATTGTAATAGGTAACGTTATATTACAATTTTTTTTAGTTATATATAAATTTTATTCGTACATTACATTTTAAAAATTTTAGCCCCCCGTCCGATCAATTCCTGGCTCCGCCCCTGGCCACGCGCATACACTGCACACCGCTCTAGCACGACGGGGACATCAAGTGCATGTATTCACTTCACCCCCTCTTGATGATACCAAATCTCAGGAAGAAATTCGTACTAAAAGAAGTCATGTCTCATCACCTATTATACACTGGCATGAGGGAGAACCTGGGAAATGGAGATACAACAAGGCATGGGAACAATTTCAAGAAGAAAACAAACGCGAACCTTTTGATGTAATTCATTCAGAAAGCGTTGCACTCCCATTCTGGTTGGCTCGAAATCTATCTAACCTTGCGGTTTCTTGGCACGGGATCGCGCTAGAGAGTGTGCAATCGAGTATCTACCAAGACTTGGCACGCCGGCCTAATGAGCCCTTGTCACCTACATTCAACAACGGCCTACAAGGAGTAATCCCAAAAGTCTTAAACGAAATTCGATTTTTTAGAAATTATGCACATCATGTGGCTATAAGTGACAGTTGTGGCGAAATGCTAAGAGACGTCTACCAAATCCCCCATCGACGTGTCCATGTGATCATCAATGGAGTCGATGAGAATGATTTTCGCGAAGATTTAAGATTGGGACAAGAATTTAGATCCAAAATTGGTATCCCCCAAAATGCTAGTATTGTTCTAGGTGTTGCAGGAAGACTAGTGAAGGACAAAGGCCATTCCCTTTTACACGAGGCCTTTTCGAAACTCAAGCTAAAATACCCCAATGTCTACCTAATCGTGGCAGGTTCCGGTCCATGGAAACAAAGGTACAAAGATTTAGGGCCTCAATCCATTGTTCTTGGATCGATGAGTCCATCCGAATTGCGTACTTTCTACAATGCAATCGACATTTTTGTTAATCCGACGCTTAGGCCACAAGGGCTTGATCTTACACTTATGGAGGCTATGATGAGTGGAAAACCAGTTATGGCATCAAGATTTCCTAGCATTAAAGGGACAATTGTGGTTAAGGATGAATTTGGTTTCATGTTTTCGCCTAACGTCGAATCACTGTCAGAGGCATTGGAACTGGTTGTGTCTGAAGGCTCAAATAGGCTATTGCTGAGAGGAAAAACATGTAGAGAATATGCAGCTTCTATGTTTACAGCAAGAAAGATGGCTTTGGCTTATGAAAGATTGTTCCTTTGTATCAAGAATGAAAAATATTGTATGTACCCAAAAGAAGTTTGAGATTTTTATTTTTATTTTTTTTTTGTTAGATCATTTTGTATATATAGAATTTGTTATTCGTCGGAATATTATTCAATAAATTTGCAACGATCGAGTTCAATTTTAATCACATTTTATGGGACGCACAACTTTTATCAATTTTTCAATCGCAAATTTTATCAACTTCTATCAGAATTTGATAATTTTTTTATCAGAAACTTTTTTTCAAACAACCCCTAAATATCCTCTCTATACAAGTAGATGACCTTTTTGCATGTACAAGTATAAAAATGCTATATGAGTTGGTCCAACTTTAATCACTGCCAAATTTTGTGCTTTGACCTACTCATATTTCACGTGCCTCATGCATAGGCTATTGCTTAATAAACGTGCCAACTACACATGCTGTGCCCACCCCACCCGGTGCAATGCACTACGTTAAACACAAAATAATTATCCCAACAAATTTAAAATGTAACAAAAAACATAAAAGATAATAAAATAAAAGACAAAACTAACATAAAATGTGTTGAAGTGGAATTATTTCATGTGTGTTCTATAAGCATAACGTCTAAGTGCTAAAAGTTAGACAAATAAGATTAGTTAGTAAGAGTGTGTTTGGTAGGAATTTTTGGGGGAAGAATTGATATTTGAATAGTGATATGATGGGAAATATGTGGTTGAAAAAGAAGAAAAAAGTATTGATGTGATGGAAAATATTATTTTATTGAAGAATGTGTGGTTGAAAATGAGAATTGATTTACTGTAGAAAATGAGAATCTGTACGAAACATGCCCTAAGTTCGACCACTAGAAACAAGAGTTGGTGGCACTTACTCCCACCAAGCTTGAAGAAAGTGTGGATAGTATTAAAACTAATACACCACTAATTGCAGTTACTAAGGATTCATGTAACCGACTCCAAATTGATTAAGAACATGACTTAATTCGTTAGAATTCTAGATCTATCTGCAATTTTCATCAGACTAGCAGTTTCAACAAAATTGATACTGCTAAAAGGAGAATGTTTGCCAGGAAACAATAAAAATATCTAATTTCATCTTACAATTTCATTAGGGAAGAATTTCAGTTATTTTGTCATTACATTGTAAGATAGTTTCATTAATAATCCAATATTGTTGATCTTTTGCTTTGTTCAAACCTGTCATAAGCAGGCCTGGTTCTTAAGAATAGCAGCAAACTTGAGGCTAATCCCAAGATAGAAATGCATCCCCACAATACAAAGGTTAAGCCATAGCATTTTCTTCCCATGCATACCACTGAATCAGCCATTAGGCCTAAACCAAACACGGCATTGGAATCGTAAACAACAGAAGAGAGAACACCGTAGACAAGTGATCCGATGGGGATATTTGTGATGAGAATGTTGTGTTTGACACCCACACTTAGGGTTGGGAAAAATGTTCGAACCGAACCCGAACCGAACCGAATCGAGCGGGTTTTTTAAAATGAAATACCCGAACGGGTATCCGAATCGAGAACCAAATGGTTTGGTTCGATTCTCGGTTCTAGATCCAGAACCGAAGAACCAAATAAGAACCGAATTTTTTTTTTTTTTATATTGGATAAATCAATTTCTTTTATTTTTTCTAAATAAATTAATAATTTTTTTCTTATTAAATTTTATTAGTTGAACAATTTAGAGTTTATTTATGTTTGTTAGTTGTGTTTTTTTCAATTTTTTCTTGTATAGTCTCTTAATAGTTAGTATGGAAAGTCAAGCAACTGATTATTACATTAAATAGTTGATAAGTATTATCAATACTTTAAAATATTTTATCTTTATTACTTCTAATTTATATTTCATTTTTATGTAGACTTGAATGTTTGAAACAAATGAATTATTGATATGAATTATCGAAGTTTTATTAGTAATATTTACTTTTTTGTATTTGTATTTGACAACTTATTATTTATATGTTATTAAATTAGATTACGTTAATTTGTAAAAGTTAAGATTGAATTTAGTATTTACATCTATTTTTTGTTATTAATATTAGTATCTACTTTCAGGTATATTTATTTAGTATTATTTTAAATGTTAAAAAATTTAATTATAGTACGGAACCGAACGAAACCGAACAGAACCGAACCGAACCCGAATGGTTCCAAAATTATATTTGGAACCGACGGTTCCATTTACTAAATACCCGAAAATTTCTGGAACCGAAAAAAACCGAACCGACCCACGCCCACCCCTACCCACACTATTGAGGCCGAAAAGCTCAGATGTTACTGAAACTACAGCAGCAAATATAAATCCCGAGGTTAGTCCTATTTGGGCGGTGCCAACATGAACTGCCTCGCCACTATTCGCAGCAAGCAAGAAATAGGCCATTAGCATTGGCAGAAGGGCTATTGCTAGCCACCCGGTTCGCGCAAAGTATAGCTTCCTGCACATATAGATAAAGTATACCCTCATCAATTTTACAAGATAAGCCTTAACCCATACTTCCGAGAGCAATTCAGTTTATCTATTTTCAAAAGGATGGGATTTGGGACTTATAAACAATTCAGTTTCCTGGTTCGAGGATATTCTCATATTCTTTAATTTGTAAATAATTTTTGACAGGAAGATCCTGTTTGATCAAATACCTAGCGAAAAACTCTTGTTTTCTTTTCATTACGGTATTTCTTAGCAGTATTTCTGATCGAGCTCCTAGATAACAAGCTTAAAGGTTTGGGCAAATATGCCCATAGTGACTAGGATGTATATCTCGTATCTAAGAACGAGCAGTTCGACCTGCAAGTCTAAGGACGATATGAAACACAATTTCAGTCTGTTCACTTACGTTCGAATGAAGTCTGATGCAGCTGAAAGCAAGAAGCCAAAGAAGGAGAACGACGAATATGCTGTAATAAGACTTGAAGTCGTTGAATAATATCCAGGTGATTGACCTATCTGGCATCTGCCCGAGATTATTACTGTACACTAGCCCAATTGCGCCTCGACAAAATAAGCAAGATAGTATAGCCAAAAATCCAACCTACGAAGGAGCATTGGCGCCTTATGATCTTCCCAGAGCACCATGAGATAATCCTTCTTCATTACAGTCCAAACGAACACCCTTCACTAGTTTCCGTGTCTTTTCTAGATATTATACGAACTGCACTATCGTCTACACTATTCTCTTGACTAAGGAGCTTTTTATGTAATTCAAGATCATTGGCATCAACAAGGATAAAACCCGAGCTTGGAAGTTGGAAGCTTGAGTAAATTGTGCGATGGAACCAATCTTGAGAATAGATAACACCCGGGATACCAAAAGGGAGGACAAGTAGAGACATGGCACCAACAAAGAGGAAATGAGTTGTTGCTGCATTTAACGAATGGAGGAAGAGAATATAAATTTAACGCGGTGATTATAAATTGAACATGTTTAACAGCATCAGACAAAAGAACATCCACCGGGGGTTGCAAAAGGATCGGAAAAAGGGCTGCAACAGATGTCAAGAGTGGAATCAAAGTGTTGAGAAAAAGATACAATGTGGTTGGTGAAGGGTTAAGTGATTTTTCAACAAGTGATTTCAGGTGTTTTATGCAAAGAATAAAACAAACAGTATTGAACCAGCAGATATTGCAACCAGCCAACAAACAAAGTAAAAACACCTGATATATTACATTTTAAACATAAGTTCTACATACAAATTTTGTCTGAATGAATTGCAACAAGTTTATTTGGAACAATATTCCATGTTATTGAAAAAATTTATCAAAGAGAAGAGTAGAGAGGGCAGATGGGACTGAGCACCCTGTCAAGTTGTACCACTACAGACATGTATGTTAGAGCAGGTAAGATTGAAAGAAAATTAAGAACCCAAATACATGCACGAGCTACTTATGTATTTTGTTAGGACTTATGTTGTGTTGACAATTTTTTAGAAAAAAATTATCATTATAAAAAAATAGGATTGTTATAAAAGAGTTGTAAAAGTCAATTAGTCTTTTGGAGCGTTGTATAGATAAACTAGGAGTCTTTGGGTTCAAGCATGGAATAAGGAGAAAGAGTCATCGGATTTACGTTAACATGTCACCTACCTGATGCTCGAGTGGAAGAAACAGAATCGTTGTCGCCACCTATCGTTCGAGCGGCACACCTCTCGCTCTCTTGTCGCTAGTTTGGCGCTCGAGCTATGGTGTTATACGTGAAACCTTAGTTTGCGATTTTCAAAAATTATATCTATCATATTCTATCTAAATATATCTTATTATAAATATCCAATATTCAGTACGTTTTTATGTGTGGCTAATCATTATATTACATCTTAATAACATCATTCCAATATCCAAGAATACATCCAAATATTGAGATTAAACTTTTGAATATTAAGACCAATCAACCCAAAGTTGGGAAAAACATCAAAGTCAAATAATCTAAAACACCCACTTCCAGATATCATCACGAATGTACTTTCTCAATATCTTTCAGAAGTTGCTGAAGATTAAGAGATGTTGGACCGCAAGTACAGGGAGAACACAAGAACAAGACGTTCTTCATGGTTAAAAATTTAGAAGAGACGTTGTGCTATCTTTCAAATTGGAAGGTTGCTAATCAAAGAACATTTCTATCAAATTAAGCGGTTCACAATGTTCTCTATCCCCTATTCGGTGAAAGATTAAAATTCAATTTTAATCTAATTAAAATCAACAATTAATTTTAATCACCCATGTTATGTGATCCACAACTTTCAACCACACATCTCATCAACTTTTATCAAAATCTACTAAAAAATTGATTTTAATTCATACCAAACAAGGGCCCGGTTTATGTACATGAAAAATATTATAAATTGTATATAATAAACTTGATTTCATTACAAAGTAAAAGATCATATTTATAGGGGTATAAATAACTCTAAAAGAAAAGACTACATAATAATTATACAATCAACTATTAAGGAAAATAATCCTACACTATTAGAGTCCGTTTGATTGCAATTGTGGAAAATGAGTTGAAAGAAAATGAATTCTAGAGAAAGTAAGGTGTCGTTCTCTTTGTGTTTCAGTTTTGTATTTTAAGTTTTGAATTTGTTTTGTGTTTTGTGTTTTGAGTGTCTGTTTTGAAATTTCTGAAAATGCGTTCTCTTTGTCATTCTGAAAAACTATTTCCGAAAACATAAAAATGGAAAACGCGTTTACTTTGAAATTTTGAGAATTTTTAAAGAATATTTTATTCAAAAAAATGAGTATTCAATAAATTTTAATTGTGTAATGTTAATATAGTATTAAATAACATATAGAATTTAAAATTGGTGAAACGTAAATTTCTTTTTCAAGATATTAAAAACACAACCTACATTACATCTGATGAAGATACGATGAGAATTTTACGTGTATCATGACAAAATAAGCAGATACTGAACTATATAAAAAATGAATCCACGGAGTCACGTGCGACGTCTTGAGTAGTCATTCCACATTTGTGTAGCAATTTGATCCCTAACTTGTCCCATTTGAGTTGTTTGACTGGCATCAAAATGTATGGCTTCTTGTGCTTAACTTGACTCTGGTATATCTTCGAACACCATATTCTCCTCTGAATACTCAGCGAACAACCTATCTAAAGCGTGCTCCTAACGAATAAAGTTATGTATTACGCAACATGCAGTAGGGATTTGTCTTTGTCTACTAAAAGGATAATTGGTAATCAATTTCAAAATAGGAAATCTTGTCTTTAAAACTCGAATGCAACGTTCAATAATATTACGGCACGAGGAGTGTCGATAGTTAAACAAGTCTTCCTTCCCACTTAGTCTTCCTCGTCCAACATAGTCACGCAAATGATATCTTTGACCTCGATAGGGGGCAAGAAATCCAGGCATATTTGGGTAGCCAGAATCAACAAGGTAAAAGTGATCTGCAAAAAAAAAAAATGACTCACATAGCGTAATATTGTAGATACATTCACAATAAATATTTGAAGTACAAGAATATACTTCCCCGTGGCATTGGAAAGTTGTTCGATCTTCGTGTGACTGCGTCAACGAATACTCGCGAATCATTAGCAGTGCCTTCCCAACCAGAATACACAAAAGTGAATTTCATATCGAAATCACATGTTAACATCACATTTTGTGTTACATTTATTTTCGTTCTACGAAAAGATGTTTGTCTCGATGCAGGTGCCCAAACTGCGACATGTGTTCCATCTATTACGCCTATAAAATCCTTGAAAAAAGGATATTTGTGCAAAATTCGCTCATGCTCAACATCTTGATTTGTGGGTTGAATTATCTCTGTGCCAAATGAACAAACAGCCCTTATCACTCGTTTAACCTATTTGTGTATCGTGTTGTTCGAATGTTGAAACCTATCGCCAATAAACTATATCGAGTAGTGTACCCTATAATCATCAGAAACATAGCAACACCCTCCTCGACACTCACTTTTTTCCCATCTTCTAACAACCCTTTTCGTTTCAAAATATCACAAAAATTCATGAACACGTGTTTCTGCATACGAAAATTGCAATAGCATACGTCAGGATGTCCATTTAGAATTTCTAGCATATACATTTTTCCCGTAAGCAATGATATCCTACAAGGTATCATGCCGACGGTACTTCCTCTGTGAATATCAATCATATTAAGCATCTTTAAATTGTCAATGGAATTTACGTCAAACTCATCCGTCATTAACAAGTCTTCATCACTAGAATTTTCAGCAATGGAATCGTCAACATTCACATTATCATCTATACTGTAAACAAAATATACCCACATTAATTATCATAAGTCATAACAACCAGCATTCATTCATTCACATTAAAACTAAAAGCATAAAAGTAACAGCAGTTCCATAACCAACAACATCACAAAGTTCGTACATGAAAACAACATATCACCATGAAAGTTTACAAACGTACATACTATGAGTCCCGAAAATAAAATAGTAGTTCAACCTTGCATATCACAAATGAAAACAACAAGATACTAACGAACTTAAAACAATAATCATATCTAAGTAGTTCCAAGATAGGTCCTCTCCTCGCTTCTGGCATCTTCACAAACGACACCCTAAAAGTGTGACTTTCAAAAGCCTTTATTGCTTTCATATAAACCTCATTTGACAACCCCTCCATATTGTTTAAGATGTCCATGCACAAAACACTAGAATAATTATCCTGACTACTAACATCGCTATCCGATTGATTGCATGATTTTCCTTATATCCTTGCAAGCTTTTCTTTGAAGTAAAGTGTTCTAATTTCAGTTTCTTCATTACTCATACTAACTGTAGATGACCATTGTGCCATGCAGGCTTCAAGTTTATCAATTTTACTAATCTTAGGCTCTTTAGGTTTGCCACCTGATGTACCAATTTCCTCACGCCGACGAGTATTTGAAACCACATCCACTCCATCATCATTTTCCACACATACATGCACTCCCCTGTTCAAGAAGTCATCTTCTACCTGTCTTTCTTCCTCTGATGTGTTTGGAAGCTGAGTGGAGGGATTGCCTAATCCTCCAGTGGCAGTAGTTCCGCTAAATATCTCCTCGAGAGTGTGATAATGCTTACAGCCTTCATTTTTGAACAGCTTGTAATTCGACTTGTTAATCTACATTACAAAAGAAGGCTCAGTAGAAAAGAGGTAGAATTGAATATCTAAAAAAATAAAGACGACAATATTATTTAATAAAGAAATATACCATATAAAAGTGTTGCCGAACTTCCTCTGCAGTATTAAATTTATTGGTATTTGGATCCCATGTGACCCCTGTATGTGCCAACAATTCTGAGAACATACGGTGAATCTTACGTAAGCGGTTCCACTTCACCTTTAATCTATCTATCCCATAATCCACTTTCATTGAAGCAACCATTGTTTCATTGATTCTGCCCCATTCGTCTCTTGTGAACGTAGAACATTGCAATGCGTTTGATTTCACTCTCTCGTACAGAATTTCGATAAAAGTAAGTTCATTCTCATCCGACCATGATATTGGTTCCTTACTCCTAACTCTGTGACCACCCATGTTCTATATTCAAGATAGATAAAATTATCACATACAAAATGTGATAGTAATTTATGATTAAAAAAATCGAAACGATACATATGAGGAAAGTATATATAGAAGTATAAATCGTAAACAATGTTAAATTCCCAACCCCAGACCCAACACCCCTGTGCATCTCTATTAAAATCAAAAGTCACATATCTAACATTTTGTTAATGAATTGAATCTGAATGAATGAATCTTGCAATTGTTTTTCTGAATGAATGAATCTTGCAATCCAAGTCAAATAGGGGCATAAAAGTTAACTGAATGGCTCCTATAATCCCTAACTAATTTAAGTATTAGTTAAAAGGTGGAATGAGGAATAGAAAGAAAAAGTGGTGTCCCAGTCTAGCCCAATAGCACCACTCTTGCTCATCCTATATTTATCATCCTTAACACCGCCTCCTCTCTTTTGAACACACTCTCCCAACTAGAATCTGCCTTTCTTCATATAGTATATCTAGCAGTAGACACGCTTCTAAAGTGATAAAAAAATGGGAAAAGATGAGAAGACAACAGAAGCATACCAATGTATTATGTTTGTCTAGTAACTTTAAGAATTTCTACAGGAAGCATACTTTAAATTATATAAAAGGCGACCAACCAATATAGGAGCACAGTAAATGTTCGCCTATTCTACACTTGGTGCAGCTACCATCTGCAACAAAGGGGATTACAGTGATTGATAATAAACCAATAGCATGTGTTTACAGTGATTGATAATAAACCAATTGGTTAGTTCAACCTTAAATGGGCAGCAGGAAAGACTCAGCAAAGGCATTGGCTAATCTAGCTTATGATCATTCACAGAATCACCAGTTTCGACTCACCCTATTCACAGAAGGCTGGAGCCAGGGTAAGTTAATGTAGGCATAACTACCGACCGTCCCCACCTCCACCTCCAGCACCAGCGACCACCCCCACCTGCAGCACCAACTCCACCTCCAGCTCCAGCTCCACCCTATACACCTCCAGCGCCAGCTCCACCTCCACCACCAGCTCCACCCCCACCTCCAGCACCAGCTACCGCCCCCACTTCCAGCACTAGCGACCGCCCCAACTATTCTCCAACCCGCCTCAATTTTCGCACCAATCAAATAAAGAAACAGACTGAAAATCGGACCTAACAACTCGAAAATTGAATACTCACGAATAACTAAAGATTATTACAAGCAAAGAAACAAACCTTGATTTGGAGATGCAAAATCTTGATTCGGCTTGAAACCCGTCGTTGCAGCCTGCGATTTGGCTTGCCTGGAACAAAGTTCCCCAAAATTCGAGGATCCCGTCGTTCACCCTTCGTCCCCTCATTTCAGCCTTCGATTTGGTTGGGATTTCGCCGCTGTTGATCGATGTACGGGGACGGTGGATGAGTGAGAGAATTGATAGAGAGGGAGAGCGTTCAACGAGAGTGAGAGTGAGAGTGAGCCCGTTTCCCGTGTTTTGGGTTTTTGGCCGTTTGTGTTACCATTTTACAAAACAACGTTTTTGTTGTTTTCCATTTTCAATTATACTTTTTTTTCATTTTCCAAAATGTGTTTTTGAAAATAAGATAGAGAATACGTTTTCGTTGTTTTGAGAAATTAAAAACAGAAAATGGCTGGAAACGACAAAGAGAACAGGGCCTAATTGTTTAGAAATTGTTTTTTCAGGGAATTGTTAATTGACTGTGTTTGATTAGTATAATTTTGCACCTGAAAAATTTTTAAATTTTTTGTTCGTTAAACTTTGTTTTACATGAAAATTGTCCACTAAAGTGATAATTTTTTCCTCAAATGGTTATAAAATTTGTTTTCATTGCCCAAAAAAAACGAACATCATTTTTTTCCCCAAAAAATATTTTTTTAATCAAAGTTTAGTGTTAGTTTGACCTTATTTTACATGTAAATTGTCCATTGAAGTAAAAAAAATTTTGTAATTGGTTATGAAATTATTTCCATTGTAAAATAAATAAATAAATAAATAAAACCTGGAATCGGATTTCCCCCCAAAAAGGTGGGAAATCCAATTCCTTGAAAATGAGGATGGTGCACATGTGGGCTCAAAATGAAAAAGGAATTTCACGAAAAAAAAATGGTATCAAATTTACAAATGTTGGAAAATGGAATTTCCATGGAATTTAATCAAATTCAATATGGTGTAGCAACAATCAAATTGGGTTTGAAAAATAAAGTCCAACTCGACAAATATCAAATGAACTGGACGCAAATTTTAAATTTTAGCTCGACAAATACCAAATAAATTGAGTGCAAATTTCAAATTTCCAGATGAACTATACATATACTAAACCAAATTTCAAATGAACTGACCAAATTTCAGATGAACTGGACATATACTAAACCAAATTTCAAATGAATTGGATCAAATTCAAATGAATTGGACATACATTAAACCAAATTTCAAATAAACTTGATCAAATTACAGATGAATTGGACATTTATTAAACCAAATGGATACATCCGGAAAAAAAAAATTGGTAGCCGAACGAGCGGCTCAAGGCCGCTAATAGAAAACGAAATTCAAAGGTTAATTTGTTCAGGATCGAAAATGCCCTGATACCATGTGAAGAATATTATAAATTGTATATAATAACTTGTTTCTATTACAAAGTAAAAGACCATATTTATTGGGTTATAAATAATTTTAAAAGGAAAGATTGCATAATAATTATACAATCAACTATTAAAGAAAATAATCATACACTATTAGAAAATATCATAGAGATTATTCTTCTCACATTTTCAAAAATGTAGATAGCAACCAGCACATAGATGACCAAAGAGAAATAATGAACTTTTTGCCTAGTTTCTAGGAATAGATTATGATCAGATTTATTCTCTATAATTCCTTGTTATCCGATCACATATTATACGAGGAGAAATAATCTACAAAGTTTAGGTGCTTAAACTTATGCTTAACATTAGTCATATGGTACATCAACCAATTTGGGAAATGTTAATCGCACTGAAGACTACTGATAGTCTTTCTACGTGACATGTATGTGATGGTTTGTAGTTTGATGTATTAATGTGATAATTTTTTATTAACTTGTACATCAAATCACAAACTGTCATATATAAGCCACGTAAGAAGACTACCAGTAATCTTCAGTAAGAATAACATTACTCACAAGTTTACGATGGATAACAATATTTGAATTAAATTGAATTGAAAATATGTCTTATGCCCTTATCAATCAAAAAAATTTGCTCGATTAATTCTAATTTTATTTTATCGAGACATAGTTGACATCAAGAGCTTGGTTGGGAGGGATTTTAATCCAATTAAAATTGAAAATATAGTCGTTATTGGGTCTCACGGATCTAATAAAAGTCAACAATAACGACTAATTTTTCAATTTTAATCTCTACTAAACAAGCTTTAAATTTCTATTGTCACCTATTGAACTTATCATTCTAATCAGTTAATAGTCCATCTTTCTAATCTCCATTGAATTTTATAGAGAAGTCTCATCTTTATTTTTCTTTTCCATGTCATCTTTATCTTTTCATTCTCCAGAGCAAAATGCCCAAAATTAAAGAATATAATATTATAATATCCAAATAATAATAGTTTGAGTTTTAAGGATTAATTAATAATTTTAAAATTATAAAAGAACTTTATTTGCATTCCTCATCGCCTCTTTGTTCTTTTAAATATAGTCAACGTAGCGTGTCATTTTAATAAGGATTGTGCTACATGTACACTACATGGTTTACACAATCCTTTACACCACTCTCACATGGAGGGGGATCCACGAATATTTTATTGTGTGTGGGCCCCACTCCATGTGAAAGGGGTGTAAAGGATTGTGTAAAGGATTATGTACATTTAGCATAATCCTTTTAATAAACAATTATATTATAGTTTCTACCGAACAGTGACATAGCTTTTTGCATTTGTCTTAAGGATTATGCCTTACGTGGCATCACCTCATGTGCCCTTTTTTCCATCTTCCAATACATTTTCGCCATGTGTTATCTGTGAACAAAATCAGTTAAACTTACACGTACGTACATCATGATTCTTGTCCTAATGGTAGGTTTTGATTCGGAAGATTGGTCTTTTGTAACATGTCATCTTGAAGTCAGCTGCATGAATGACACGAAGCCCTATTCGTAGCAAGTTCTCAGCAATTAAACCGCCTACTTAATTTATTTGTTTACATATCTCAATCTTGTAAATAATCTGAAAGCTTGAAACTGTATAGAGAAACTGAGGCAGAAAAAAAATGCATTCTGTAAAAGAAAAAGGGTAAGCAACGCCGGCAGTGGCGGCGACGGCAAGGAACAGATCGACATCTTGAAAGCCAAAGCCCAACAGAAGGTATAGCCAGGGGCGGACCCAGCACCTGGCCAGCCCTCACGGCCGCTCGTGCTGGGTCTGCCGGAAGTTTCAGACTGTCCGCCGCCCGTCGGGAGCTAGATTGAAGAACGATGAAGAAGAAGGAGGAGTCTGCTATTTGGACCGAGCAGGAGCCTAGAAGTGGAAGCAGCATAGGTTTTATTGGGCCCTCTTTTAAAAAAGGCCCAATTAATGAGCCCAACCCAAAAGCCACAACAAAACCAATGAACCAAAATACCAAATCCAATATCCTATTCTTTTGCGAGAAAGATTCATAAATAAGGTGTTTAGTTTACACCAATTCAAAAATCATGTTTATAATTTGAAAATTCAGAAATCAGGTTTTTTTTAATTATAATATAATATAATATAATAAACTCACCCCACATGCACCACTCCTACTGTTTCGGGGACTATTCCGACGACCATTCCGGCGATTATTCCAACAATCATTCCAGTCACAGATTTATAATTTAATTAGTCACATATTATTTTTCAGTCACAAATAATAATTTTTATGCGTTACAGATTATTTTATGATCACAGTTCAAAAATTTTATAGGTCACATTTAATTCGTTGGTCACAGATTTCAAAATTAGTTGGTTACAGATCAAAATTTATAGGTCACACGGTCACAGATTTCCAAAGTAATTGGTCACAGATTATATAATTTTTAGGTCACAGATAAAAAAAATGGTTAATTTCATTGGTCACATATTTTCAAATCTGTTGGTCACAAATTATTTTTCAGTTACATATTGCCAAATTTTTAGGTCACAGTTAAATACTTGGTCACCAGATAATCAAATACCTGGTCACATACTACCAGCACTACTTCAGCCACCATCACCACACAAAACACCGCCACCACCCACAGCCACCAAACAAAGCACCGCTACCACCCCAACATAACTGTCTCCATCATCGACCACGACCACCACCAGATCCACCATAGCCACCAACACAACTACCTACACAATCAATAAAAATCACCTAAAACCCCCTGACAACAAAAAAAACCACCACAACAATTTTTTATGACATAATTTCCTTTTTTCATGATGAATAAAGAAAATTGTAGTGTCCTAATGCCACTTCGTCTCCAAGCAGCTCTCCAACTTTATCACCTGCATCTAAATCATCTTCCCCAAAAGTTGCACCAAAATCCTTTGCCCCAAAATCCTCAAGCCCCGCTTCCTCTCCTCCTACCAACTCATCCACTCTAGCAGAGTCCCCTGAGGATGAGCCCTCATCTCCAGTCGCCCCCAGCAGCGAAGCCCATTTTCCTATTGCTCGACAGGCAAACGTCCACAGCAGCTTCGTGACGCAGCCTCCTACGTTGAGAAGTTGCTGTGGACGCAGCAGCGTAAACATCCACAGCAGCGTCGCGACGCCGCTTCCTACTTCGTGAAGCTGTTGTGGACGCATCAGCATCGAGGCGCTGCTGCGATTCACAATAGCGCCTCATTTTTTTCTAGATGAGTTGGATAGGGCCTTCGAAGCCCACTTTCTAAACTTTCGACGCTGCTGCCATTCACAGCAGCGTAGAGAGGAGAAGGGAGGGAGGGGGAAGGGGGAGAGGGAGGGAGGGAGAGAGGCGGCAGACGGTGGTGCAGGTGAGAGAGTGGAGAGAAATGAATTATTTAGGGTTTGGATTAGATTTAGGAAATTTGGGGAGGGGTTAGATATATAATATTTAATAGTTGATTTAATTATTAATTCAATACCTGACTTTTGATTAAATAAAATTCACACCTAAATTTTGAATTTGAAAAATTAAATGCCTGATTTCTTGTAATTTCCCTTCTTTTGCTTTGAGTCCGGTTGAGAGGAGGGAGTAGGAAGAGTTGGAGTCTTGGAGACGACACAACGAAGGGCGAGAGCGAAATTATTTTGGGGCTTGGCAGCTTGGGTTGCTGTGAGTTTTTGATACAGGCGGTGGTCCGGTGGCGGTGGAGCTGTGAGTTTTTGGGCTGGAGCAGTGTAGTGGACCGTGGAGCTTCCGGGTTCCGGTCCCGGCAATGTAGTGGACTGTGGAGCTTCGTCTATTCTAGTCTCTGGACTTCTAGTTCTCGGTTAGTCGTCGGCTTCTCCTTTCTTTTTCAATATTTCCTATTTTTGGCATTCTGCATACTGTATTTCATTTTCGGTTTCTTCACTCCTTGAGAATTTATGTTATGTACTTACATTCTTAAATATTATTTGAGAGACTGAGGCTATGAGTTATGAGTTAGGAGTCTTAAGACTTATAGTTTTGAATTGTGTTTGTCAATTTGTGTATGTGAAATGTGATTTGGGAATTTAGGGTTTTAGGAAATTAGGATTTAGGGCTAAGTGAAAAAAAAATGAATTGTGAAGATGTTTGGCTCAATTAAACCATGTCCATGGACTAAGTGAAAATATCGAATTATATTTTCGGCTATTACGATCATTGATTGTCTACGGTCAACTGTTAACGTTCTAGCTGAACCAAATTCCTGGATTCGCCCCTAGGAATAGCTCCTGTTTGGATATGTTGAAAATTTTGATTAAAATTTAAGGCAAAGTGAATAATCATCAGTTTTTCACAAAATCTAGTAAAAATTTATTTTTTATCGAAATCAAACACAGTAGTATTGTCCCATAAGTACTCGTAGTTTGATCCATATATGTACTATTGTTTACAGTTTCAATTATTCAAACTTAGGCCAGAGACTAAGGAAGAGAAGATAATAGCTCATGAGTGGATGAAAGCCAAAGAAGCTGAAGCTAAGACAAAGCTACTCGAAGCAAAGGCGGAGTATGCAACCGAGAAATTGTACAGAAAACATATCCACCACCGTGAGCCGGTGGTTGGAGCCCGGGTTCATCATCAACCAATAGGAACCGCGGTTACGACAACATGTACACAAGTTCCCAATTATCCCCTAGGTGATCAGTTTCTGGCTGGACCGACTCATAATAAACATTAATAAGTTTTCAGTAAACAACATTTGTACATAGAGGCAGGTCCAGGACGATGAGCTAGGGCAGTCGTTGACTATTAACGACGCAATAACGGGATTATTTATTAATATTTAATTAAATAATATTAAAAAATTCTTCAATATAAACTAAAAATCGTATACAATGAAAATATAATCCACAATAACAAGAAAAAATATATTTTTTTGAATCATATACGTGTGATTAAGTTTCAAGTTTTAACGAATTTAAACGAGATAAGATGAAACTTACACATAAAGCATGATTAAATATGCAAAGTTTTTAAAACTATTATTTTTAAAACTATTTTTGACCTAAAAAATTGTTTTTCAAGCTCTTAAAAAAATAAAGAACAGTATTTAGATGGTCTAAATTTAAATTTAAAAAAGAAATTCATAAAATCTAACAATAAAAATATATATTATGCATTATTATCATCCCCGATCTGATTGTTGATTGTACAAATCACTGGATCAGCCGTTTAACCACTCAGTCATTGTAATGTTGAATTTTAGTTTAAAATAAATAATTTTTAATCCATGTTTGTACACATTCTTTCAAAATATATTTTTTCAAAACTCATTTTCAACCACACATTATTCAATAAAATAATATTTTTATCACATCAATAATTTTTCTTTACTTTTTATCCACATACTTTTCAGTATATCACTATTTAAAATACATTCTTTACTCAATAATATCCATCAAACATACCCAAATAAGGGCCTGCCTGGTGGAGATTTTTGGCCTGACTTTAAACATTTTTTTGACCCTTTTTTAAGCACTCAGCTGCAATTATTGACTCTCTCTCTCTCATGTGGGGCCTTCTAACAATCATCATTTCAATTCTAATTCATGGAGAATCAAGACCAAACAGGCACTAAATAATGTATTACTAAAACTGTATATACATTTTATTGTGACATTTGTTATAATTTTTCAATTGCCTTTAGCAGTCAAGCATTCCGTTTTCACGTGCTAATTATAGGTTCAAATCTCATATATTGCAAATGTGATATAAAATTTTGCTTTGAGCAATTTGGTAGCTAAAAAATTAAAAGAAAGAGTGTAAGTTCCTAGAATCAAACCCTTGCCTCTTTCATACAAAATTAGCACTATGCCATGGTAGCTACACAATCTATTTTACGAAGTTTGTACATTTATAAATATTTAATGTCATTTTTCAAATGTTCATAATCCACTTATTTACAGCAGAGTTAGCACGGGTGGTGGCTCCGGCTTGCTAGGTGTTGGCTCCGACCCTGTGTGCATATTAGGTATAGATCATCCTCTATGCATTTGTTAGAGAAATATGGTAAACGTTGCTAAAAGCCAATAAATAAATGTCTTAGGGTTTCCTAGTTAATGATGTTCGAATATCACATTGCATACAGGTGAATTAACGACACTTCAATTGATTGTCTTGGTAACTTGAAATGATTAGCATGGTCCCAATTAAGATGATCTTGTATCGGTCGTCTTAATATATCTTACACGGAATATATAATAAACGTTTTTTACAACATTTTTTGCACGAACGCGTGGTCAATAAAATTTCAGCCACTTTCTCTGCACATAGGCACCAGCACGATGGAACATACTACTAGGAGGCAAATGTCACCGAAAGGGTCCAACAATCATTTATACTCCTACAGTCAAGTCAACAATTAGATAAGAGTAAATGAATGCAAGAGACACAAGGGGATTTGGTTAGGAATTGAACTAACATATATACTTGACAATGGAAATGGAAATTGGTCAAATGTGGTTAATATAGAGGTGTCAAGACGGACGGGTCAGCCAGACCCGTGAAAACCGGGATCGCGGACCGACCCGTGACCCGTACGGGTGATTCACGAGTCAAGGAGGTGTAACCCGCGGGCTTCGCGGGTAGCACCCCCACATGCCGCGGTAAACCCGCAGCTAGTAAAAAAAATTGAAAAAAAAAATAAAACAATTTTTTAAAAAATGGGGAGACAGCTGTTTGGCTCTCTCCCCAACAGCAGGCGTCATCACCTACTGAAGCAGGTTCCTGGCTACAACGAACCTAGTTTTAAAAAAAAAATTAATTTTTTTTTTAAAGTAAAGGTAATATTACTTTTATAACGGTAATGTCATCATCTTCATCTATAAATTCCAATTTATTCTTACAATTATTTTTACAATACCCTCTCATTAGTTATTATACATTTATACTTCATAGTTCATACTTGTTACTACCTTACTACAATTACAATTATTCAATTGCAAATATTATCATCATCTTGATTATATTTCTTTCTTCTCAGTTCTCACTAATCACTACTAAACTTTTTAATCCTACTATATTATGGATTCTTGCGATTCTTCTTCTCAAAATCATATTTTCAATGATAGTTGCTCTCCAATAAATTTAAAAGATGATAATATTGTAAAAGTTGGATCATCTCAAAATGTAAGAAAAAACAAACATCAGATGTGTGGCAAATGTTTACAGTAAATGAAAAGGATGGAAAAGCAGTATGCAATATATGCAAAAAAGATTATGTCTGAAAATATGGTCAAGACACCGGCACACTATGAAGACACAAAGAGAAACATCCAAATGAAACGAGACATTTGGATACTAGACAAACTCAAATTACTGGTTTTACTATTGCTAATGGATCAGTTACTTTTACTAATTTTGTTTATTCACAGGAATGAATGCGAGTTGGGATGTCGAAATTTTTAGCAGCTCGTGAGATGCCCTTCAAATTTGCAGAAGATCAGTATTTTGAAGAGTTCCTGCAAAAATACATTCAACCTTCTTACAGGAGCGTAAATAGAAATACTGCTCGTTCCGATTCTATAAAATTATTTCATACAATTGCTAAGAATTTAAAAAATGATTTTTAAAAAAGTGATGGAATTATGTGTTTCACGTCTAATTGTTGGTCTGGACGAAATCATAATGGTTATACTTGTGTTACAGCACATTTCATTGATAATAATTGGTTATTACATAAGAGAATTATTGCTTTTCGTTTACTTGAATATCCACATAATTGTGTAAATTTGTGTGAAAATTTATTACATGTTTTTAATGAATTTAGTGTGTTAAATAAACTATTTAGTATTACATTTGACAATGCAAGTGCTAATACTGCATGCATTGAGCTTTTATTAGAACAGTTACACCTCCATATGATTCTAAATTATTTCACATGCATTGTGTTTGTCATATATATAATTTAATTGTGCAAGATGGTTTGAAATTAATAACACCACAAATAAGTATAATTAGAGAATCTATTAATTATATTTCTTATTCAAATTCTAGACAATAAGAATTTGCAAAAAATTGTAAAAATCTTGAATTGAGAAGAAGAAAATTTGTTGATGATATTCCTAATAGATGCAATTCAACTTCTTTAATGTTAAAATCGTGTATTGGCTATACTAATGTCATTAATACAATTTTGTATAACTGTTTCGGATTGGGAAAAAACATTTAAAGTTATGAAATTTTTGAAACATTTCTAAAAGACAACAAAAGGTAGTACTTGAATTTATTATCCAACTAGTAATATTATACTTTTACAATTAGTAGAAATTGTTGAACAGTTTTCATCATTTAGAGATGATCCATTTTCTTTGAAATTATTTACTCAATAGAGGAAAAGTTTAAAAAATATTATGAAAATATGCCACTAATTTTTCTAGTAGCAGCTATAATGGATCCTCGCATTAAGTTATTTAGAATTCATTGTGCTTTAGAATCACTTTCTGAAACATTGGCTTTTAACATAAATATTACAAATCGACAATTGAAAATTTTTATTAATGAAATGTATAACAACTATTTTATTAAATATGGTAACAATGAAAATATGTATTCTTCTCTAATCTCTAGTACAACTTCTAAAGGCAAATCTTTTTTTCTCCATAATAGCTAAGAAACGTAGTGTTCTTGGTTCTTCATCCACTACTTCAACTTCAACTGCAAATCTACATACCACACCTGTTGAATTAGAAAGATATTATCAATTTGATCATTATAGTTTAATACCTGAAGATAAAGTGGATAAATTAGATATTTTACGATGGTGAAAATTAAATGAGCAGTCATACCCTATATTATCTAAAATGACACGAGATATACTAACAGTTCCAATCTCAACAGTGGTATCCGAGTCTGCTTTTAGCGCAGTAACAGGGTATTGAACGAACGAAGATCTAGACTTAAAGAAAATATTTTGGAAGCTCTCATATACGTGAAAAATTGGATATTCGCGGATCGAATGATGCAAGATAAAATTAATGATGATATTGCTGAAGATTTCAAAAATCTTACAGTTCATGAAAATTGATTGAGAAACAAATATATAATTTTTCAACAACTAAATTATAGTTAATAGTTAAGACTTACGTAGGTGACAGCCTAGTTGGAATGTACTTAAATTATAAATTATAGTAAAAGTAGGTGCCAACCTAGTTGAGATGTACTTTGCTATAAATATATACCTTCACGTAATTAGAAATGCATTTAGTTGTTAAATTTCAATTATTAAATTTGAATTCTATGTAAATATTTTTTGGTATAAATATGAATTTATCATTTTGTTCAATTCTTAGTTTACATTTAACCAAAAAAAAAAAAATTTTGCTATCAATATAAAAAATTCTTGGAACAACCCGCAAACCGCGACCCGTATGGTCTTGACACGGATGGGTCAGCGGGCGGGTCGGGTTGTAGTCCAAAATTTATGGGCTGACCTGGAACCCGTAGCGGGCGGGCTCATATATTAGTGGGCCGTTACCGAGCTCATATGTTGACGGGCCGACTCAACCCGACCTACCCGGATTGACGCCTCTAGGTTAATATATCGAGTCCAAGCTCAAGACGAGCTGCTTGATTTCATAGGTCCAATTCAATTGATATAATTCATTGTTGAGTCGTTCAATGTGAGATCTCATGTTGGATGCCACGTATATTTACTTTCAGATAATTTAGAATTCCTTCATTTTTATTAAAAAATAATAATAAAATTTAGTCTAGGCATCGATGGGCAGACCACGTTTGTCTAGAAAATCTTAGGCATGCCGAGATCAAAAAAAAAAGGGTCGTGTCAAGCTACATCTTTAGGAGGGAGGAGGAGAGCAATAAAATAATAATAAATGCAAGGAGAAAAAATCATCATATAAAAGAATAAACAGGTCAGGAAAAAGAAGAATATGTGATAATGGGATTTTGGCTTAAAACGGTTTCTAATCTTTGCTCTTTGTGCATTTTTTGTCATTAACCTGTACCTTTCAACAGAATCTTTCCAAAAGGACTATTTCGACTTCTAAAGGCATAAATTCAAGATGCCTTCACCAAAAGTTTAAAGTCAAGTGTCATTGATTTAGAATTCTTGTCAATAACTTCAAGCACTACGCGAACCTTAACATTGCCAAGTTCCTACTCTGCGCAAAAACACATTAGATCAGCCTATTTCAACCTGTGTAACCTCCCTTGTCGAAGGTAGTTCCTTCATCAATTGAAGCTCGTTTCTACGCTAAATTGTTCTAGACAGAGACATGAGTTAAGGGACAATAAGATCATGAAGAGCAAAGGTAAGGGACCATTTGCACCAAAATCCTTTTTTTTTTTTTACATGTATCTGAAAAAATGAATCGGGAGAAAATGTTTCATTCTATCTAGTAAAACTTCTACAATGATGATAAGTATATTATGGAACTTCAATATAAACCCAAGAGACCTAGTACAACTAAAGGGTGACAATATATGATTGAGAAGTACTTCTCATGTACCAATTGCAAGAAATGTAAGGGAAGATTAGGTTTAGCCTTGAACCCATTGTAAAAATATTGGTTTTACGAATTGTTTATATTGTGTCGTATGACAACATACAATTAAATAGTTTTTAAAAAGGCACTTTTTTCCGCCCACAATTTTTTGAAAACAAAAAGACGTGATCTAATAGGGACAAGGTTGATACATGGATGTGTGTTCATATGAATATGGATGAGAAAACAAATGAGTAACTGATGTCAGTTGAAGATAAATTAAGGGAATGACGACTTAAATAGTTGACACGCATTCTCAATAAGCCTAAAAGTATTTTCGTTGATCAAAGCGGCGCAATCTCAATAAAACGTGTGAAATATGGACTAAAATAACATGTTCTAAATAATTGTTAAGAATATAGCTCTTTAGATGTTCTTGTAAATTTAACTATAAACCCAGCAGTAGTAGAAAAAATATTCACGTAACAAACACAAATTTCAAGAGTAAATCCTTGAACTATTATCTAAATTTGGTTTCTGCAATCAATCAGACTACTATGAGAATAATGCTCCATTCCTACCACAAGAGGAAAGGAAGAATCTGCAAAAGAAATTTGGCATGAAATGAAAATTATACTCATTCTGTAAGGAACAAAAGAATGTCTACAGTCTGCCTTTTACTTTCTTGACTGCCTCGAGAAGAAAAAAATGTAACAACCATCAATTGAAAGTCGCGGATGACCAATGCAATGTGGCCGAACCAATAGATTCTACGCTTGGACAACTTTGAATTCAGCGCCAATCGGAAGGTGATCGCTTGGATGGTAGTAATTGGGTAATCCACCGCTTACATCAGAGGATTCATGTTCTGGAAGCTCAAGGTAGCTAACTGGTTTTATATCTCCAGAAGGAGAAAACAATATGTAGTCGAGGGTTCCAGTAAAACCCGGTGTGAAATTAGTAAACTGTGGCTCTCCTCTTGTGAATGCATATACACTAGACAACGGAATCGGTAGATCTTCAGCTGTTTCCACCCCCTCCGAAGTGGTACCAGAAACAATGTACTGATACACCTGCAATGGACAAAACCTTTCAGGAACTACTAAATTATTCTCAGACAATTTTCTGTTAATATTCGGCATAAAGAAATGTGTTCAATTGTTCTATTCTCAAAATAACAGATATCCACGTGCTAGCTAAGTAACATAAATTTATAACATCATTTCCAACATGAATGAAGCCACAGTTTATGAAGAAATGACGGTTATTAGTTTGTTGTAAGAGTCTTATCCCCCTTATTTTTCTTTCTTTTCGTTTCATGTGCGTTGATATATGTAGCTGCTTCTTTATGTTCTGGAGAAAAGAAAGGAAGAGGGCCAGGCTATTCTCATTTTCAAGTCGAAGTTATTATTATGGTCACAGTATAATTAAGAATAATATATAGTGTGAAAACTAGTTGCCTTCATCACCACAATATCAGTAAGAAAATCTGAAATAAGCACAAGCGGCTAAGCAATGGGCGAGTTATGTAATTTCCAAGAATAAAATATGGGAAAAGAACCAACCAACCTGATCTCCAGGGACTGAATTGAAGTCACCAGCAACAAGTACTGAAGGGGTGCAATCAAATTTTTTTGCTACTATCTTTTTGAATTCTGCCAAGCGTGAAAGCAGATATTTAGCCTGCGCAAGCTTGACATCAGCCCATTCTGGATCCCTACAGCAGCAATTTCTTTCAAAATGAGTAAAGATGCAACAGTACATGAACAATTTTTTCTTTTAATGAGTTGAATTTCATCAGAAAGGGTAAACCTTGGTATAAAAGCAATATATAAATCTCTATATACTCCTACAACATTTTTCAGAAAATTAATCCAGGAAAACTTTTCTTTTAGCATGTAAACAACCACAAAGAAATATTAAATCATTTGATGTAAAATTAGAATTAAATTCTGAACCAGCTTACCAATAGAGATGAGTGTTCGCAAAAATAACATAATGACTAGAAGGGTTCTTAAGTCTAAAGGCAGCCATGATTCCAACGCAATCACGCTTTAATCTTACACAAGGATCATTAGGATCTCCATGGTCATTTTGAGCGTCTTTCAGCTCTAAACCTGAAATAATAAATTGCTAAAAGCTAGAGTTTGCCAATATAATGTAGTATTGGTAATCAGAATGAAGTCAATGACTTGTGGTGCGTCAAAGTACCATCAAAGCTAAATAAAGTCACATGAAGAAATCATTTGAAAAACTACTTGGTCAGCAGAGAAAATTCAATTACGAATTTAATCAAACTATTTCAGATATTTGACAAAGGAATATTGCATCTTTTACCGCAATCTAAATCTGATGCATACATTACGAAATTGTCCCTATCTCCAACTTTTTGCATTAAATCTAATATTTCCATTTTCATGAATAAACATGAAGAGTCTCAGTATAACTTCATTTTAAGAATCTGTAACTGCAGTTGACCTTCTCTGGTGGAAGTTGCTCACAGTTGCTTCCATCTTAATGTAAGAGTGGCTCCTACAAAAGTTAACTACAAAATCCATGCAGTGAAATCGAGCCACATAGATTTGTATCATATTATCAACATAGCTCATGACATGTTGGATGTAAATTGGTGTGGTGATTACTATGTCGGGATTTATTTCCCAGAGCCGACAATAAACAGACTCACATTACCAGTTTTCCACCCTTGATGATTGTAGAAGAGAGATTCACCAAACACGGTAAATTTAGTAGGGAAAAAAAGGGCATTAAAGACCACGCAAGGATTAATTTGACAAGTTACCATCCTTTAATTCACTTTCGGTCTTGCGAGTCAGTGAATCACAGTCTTCATCCATGAACGTGGTTCTTCCATCTTGAACTGAGTTCACCAGATCATTGTAGTCTATCTTCTCTTCTATGACCAATTCTGCACTAATTGAAGTACCAAAACATAAATGTATGATTATAATGTTATTTTGTCAACCAGCTACATGAAATTTCACAGCTTTGACTTAATTTGGTTTGTGTTTTAAGATAATAATCCTTAAGATTACGACCTGAGAAAGTTAACAAAATATAACCTAAGGAAGCTTACTCAACAAGAGACCGTCACTTGATTTGTTTAAGACAAATGAAGAAGAGAGAGCAACATTAATATTGACCTAAGATAATTTAGAATATAGAAATAAAATACATAGAAGTTCAAATGTTAAAAAAAAAAAAAGTCAACCAAACCAAGTATCTTAGATAAACTTTAGGGACATGAAACTGACCGAAATATAAATGTTATTAATTTATTTTGATATAAAATAAGAGAAGAAAGAAATTCAGCATACATGTTGTGTTTGTAGAAGATCCCACATCCATCCTTTTTCTTCCCGCTTCTTTGCGTGTAGATACTTGCATAGCCAAGGTTCTCCATATTCTTTCTATAGAAGCTATCATACTCATCTACTTCCTAATAGGAATTGAATACTAATTAATGACAGAAGCCAAATAAATGAGAATAATGAATGTCAAAGAATATAAAAACAATAAGATCTGAGATAATCATAATTGTAACATATGAATAAGAAAGCAATAGACACCTGTAAACAATAAAACTCTGCCTCAAGACTCTTAAGAACGGTTAAAATTGCTTGAGAACGTGCTTTCCACCTGTCATCCACAAACTTAATAAGATGTAAACATTGCATTTATGCCAATTCAAGTAATATAACCTCTAGTAATGAGATGTGTATAGACATGATCAAGAATGAGAAAGAAAACTACCAATTAACTGAAATGAGCAAAAGATTTGAAGGAGTAAAAGATGTGTTGGCAATCATAAAGTACGGGTATGAATGGATTGTGTAATTAACTTATAATTTTCATTCAGGTGATTTGAATACCAGAACTTAATTACAACTACCATTAACTACATTTCAAAAATTTCAATCAGCATAACAGTTGAGGACATTTATCAAGGCAAAAATAAATAAATAAATTATTATCAGCCATTAGAGCTATGCAATGGGAAATAGAAACTGAAACTCCATGTAGAAACTAGATAAACACTAGGCAATTGGGAATAGAAACTCAAACTCCATGCAGAAACTAGAAAGTAGATGACCAACAATTAATATGAATGTTCCACCAAAAACATCCACTTCAGGTCATTTTTAAATTGAACATAAAATCTCATATGCATATTGAGGTTCCAAGTCAACCTTGTTAATAAAGTAGCTCAAGTTCTTATATGTTGATTGTATTTTCAATATTTAATTTAGGTGGACTTTAACCTTTTACATATCTCCGCAAGATAGTTGCTCATTTGAAAATACCAATCTAGGACTCCATGTGTTCATTTGAATCTTAATCATGTGTTTGTTTGAATCTTAGTCAGATTGAATTGCTTATTTGAGATTAATGGACTCAAATACCATGTTAAGACTTGGAGTTCTATCTTAAAGGTCAACCTTATTCAAAGGAATAGCTCAAGCCCTTTATATATAAATTATAGTTTCGATATTCGATCTATGTGGAATTTTATTCCTTAATATGCAATACTGAGTGTTGCTTAACCTTGTAAGCTATCAAAAGCATCTTACTAAAATTCTAAATTTATTTCGACAACCAAATAAAAGCATAGATTTTCCTATGTGAACGATAAAATGTGGGTGTGCCTTCAGGAAGGAAGAGTGCACACTATACAAGTTCATAACCAGGTTTCAAAAATCTCTAAATGAAACTACATTAAGGGTGGTTGACCAGAAGACATTATTTAGTTTAGCTTGCTTAATATACGTAAGTTTTGTTAAGAATGGGTATATTTTCCCAATTAATCGTGCATCACTCCAATTTCTAGAAGAAAAAAGAAAGAAGATCAAACGAAACAAATCTTTGCAAATCTCAAGGAAAAAATATAGAATAGGCAATATTATCTACTTGTTGAAATGCTGAATGTCAAAAGGCTTAGCTAAGACCAAATAGTAACCCAGCAAAACTGGAAAGAAGTGGTTTTCATGAAGTAGGTGGTGGTTCTAACTAAATGTCAAGCATTGCTATGCATTAGTTATGAAGCTTATACATCTTCCTAATCCTAGAAAGCTAGTCCAGGGTATCAAGTTATAAACAAAATTGATAGTTATGGTTTTCATTGAGTGATTGTGGACAGTTTAAATGTGCAACTCCTCACAGTAATGAAGCTTGATTCTTAAGGACTTCGCCTGCAGGGTTTTTGATATAGCATGCATTATAAACAAATGATCACTGTTTTCAAAAGAGATTGGCTGTTTTCAAAAGAGATTGGCATTCATTAGAGGCCTCAAAGCTTATGCTTTGAACGCTGTTTGTTAGGGCTTATATTCTTGTTTGGGAGTAATTATAATAAGTTATCTAATGAAAATGAGTAATGAGTACCACGATACGTGGGGATAATAAGTGAGTACTATTTGTGAACGTGTAGTTGAAACTAATATTTGACTGCAAATTATAAGTAAATTATTACTTTTTTTCAAACAAGCACTATGTTTCTACTTAGACTTTTTATTAGTTGAACTTCTTATAAAGTTTTAGATGGTTTATGCTATATTACGAGTATAATTTTGTAATTTCTAAAAGTATTTTATTGATAATTTGTTGGGACTTACACCTCAAAAGTGCCTCTCAAGGCTCATACCTTGCCTCAAGGAGGACAGACACAGGATTTTGTCTTTGTAAACACTATGAGTCACAGATGAAAATACTTCGAAGCAAACAAAAGTGCATATTTATCAAAAGTTCAATCAGTTTTTAATCAGAACACAACTGGAGCAAAAAAATTACATTTGGCAGGAAGACATAAAAAGATGTAAGAATTAATACATAAGGGAGCAATTTGAAGGCAAAATGCATACTTGAGACAGGGAGATGGAGAGTATGGAAAGAAAGCACTCTTCACATATGACTGGATGGATCAAAATAAACATTATTAGTGAAAACATTGATAGAATCCAATAGCTAGATACAGTAAGAAAATGAAAAAATATGGAGAGTTTAGGATGTGAAGTGCCATCTTTGTTGAAGTTAAGAAACTAAACCATTTTAGGCAGCCTTTTATTTTAGAGATGATGTACTGTAATTGAAAGCAGAGGAACTAACTACTGACAAGAGGGAAGATAACTAAATCCACAAGCTAAGAGTCGATTGGATTGCATTTCTAGAACTTGTTTGTTTCATAGGCTCCAGTATAAAGGAAATCTTAAATTCAAAATAAGAAAAATAGTTAACCTTAACCAATTCTAACTAATAAATGAAATAAATGATTAGACGTCTACATACCTGAGCCAAAACATTATATGATACAAGTCGGAAATTGAAGCCTGTAGTATTGTGCATAAAGTGAATCAGGAGTAACAAATTCTAAAACATGCCCAGTACATGATTGCAAAAAACTATTATTGACAAAGGGAAAAACTATATCATTAACACTAAATGCACCTACCATCAGGTTTACTTATTGAAGAAATTTCGCTTTGCTCAACTGATACAAATTTTCGACATAGAGGTCCAGGTGTCGTACTCATTTTGCTGCAACGAACTACTCTGTAGATTTTACTTGACATAAGAGAAAATAGAAAACTAAAAAGTCAAAACTAAAAAGTCAAAAAATGAAGTTTACTGATCTTTTGTAGAAAATGTTTCAGGGAAGTTATTTCTATTCAAATCAAATACTAGCTTCTAATTGTATATTAAGTTTCAGTTTTTTCTTGAGTAAATTTTCTCGGATATTTTTCAATAAATAATTGGGAAAAAATAATCGTGTTACCACAACATTTTGTTCTACCGAAGCAAGTGTTTCGAAGGCTGAACATACTACTCTAATATCAGTACAAGCCCTCTTGCATTATAGATATCCTAAACTGAAAATAGAGAAGATCAAAGTTTCTATCTGTTGAAGAAATTCTTAAATCACCTCGAGCCTGGTTCAAATTCAGCTCTTCTACTTTTTACAAGTTATAAAACAATGTAGAGTACAATTTTTGGATTTGAATACGATTGATAACATTAATCTTTTTTTTCCTATGTTTGAAAATTTTCATGAGAACTTGAGAGAGTATCTTCGTCATTTGGAGTTGAATACGACTGGCAACATTAACCTTTTCTTCCAATGTTTGAAAATTTTCAGGAGAAGTTAAGAGAGTGTCTTCGTTAGTAGAGGATCCAGAAGAGGAATTAGAAGTATCGTTGGATATCTCTTGTTCCAAACCTTTGGTTTTCAAGAAAGCAACTTCTATACGAACATCTTTCATTTGACATTCCAGATTGAAAATTGAGATTTCATCTCATCAAGATCAGTTCCTTAGGTTTCATTCAAGTGTGTGGACAAAATCCCCAAAAGAACTATTCTACTATCAAAAAAGATGTTTTCAAAAGTTCTATGTATTTCAAAATTTCAAAATGATTTGATCAATAAAAAAATTGTTTTAAAATAGATTGCAAAGTTTTAAAAGACGTTTTACAAAAAGATGTCAAAAATCTTGTTTCAAAACAAATCTTTGCAAGATGGCAAGCTATTTTGTCTTGTTTTGACTTCAAAATAGAATATATACAATGAAAATCTAATGTTCTTACAGATTTCCTTACAAGAAAATTTATAAAGAGAACTTTCTTGAAAAGAAAGTTGTGAGAATAATTAGAGAGATTTTCAAATTGAGAGAAATTTTCAATATGGATTCTTCCACTAAGAAGAATAAAAAGAAAACTTTAATTCCTCTAATTTCAATTGAGAATTATATTCAAGGTTCAAAGAAGGAGAACAAGGTTCATCCTCTACTTCTTAAAGAACAACACAAGCTTAAAAAACTTTGTCCATTACTACCTTCAAAAACTTAGAAATTTTCAAAACAGAGATATTTTTTCAATATACCAGAAACTTGACCTTCAAATTTCAAAAAAAGTCGTTCAACCTAGTTCAGGAAAATTACCTGATGTTAATCCTTCAAAATCTTTTTTGGAACTTTTTTCAGCAATTCCTTTTGTTCAGCCACGAAGTTTCACAAAGAAATTCTCACACATCAAACGAAACGCATCACAACAAGAGAACGTGCGAATTGAAAAAGAAGAATAATAAATCCACTAAATTTCCATCAAATTCAAACAACAAAGCAGCATTCATTCATCGTAAGAAGCATTCTTTATGCACTTATTGTTGCTTTGTGAGTGTGTGAATAGATATAAATACTGTATGGTAGAGAAGGGTACCTTGAGAAAGAGGTGGAAGAAGCCAACGAATGAGGAAGCAAGAAAGAGCACCTTAACATTGCTCGCCTGAATACGTTAGCGGGTTAAAGAATCTAAGCCAGTCCCTTATAACTCCAGGTTTTTTAAAATACCAGTGCAAAAATTGGGAAGTTTTTTATTCAAATTTCAGGTTTTTTTTTTTTTAATTTAAATTTAAATATTATAATTATCGAGAATAATTCAGCAGATTATCTACAGTTTCTGTGGTGGGTTCCTTAATTTTCGTATTTCACATCTCCATTTACACCACTTCCATAAAATAAGTTCATCTCTTTCTTTCTCTCTCTATCTCTCTTCACCACTACTCCTTCACCACTACTCCACGCAGAAATCCCCAATTCCATGTTTCATAAAAATCTTCCCACCAAGACTCCATTTCGATTTCAGATTCCATAAAAATCGTTCAAAATTTGAGAGTATTTGACATTTCATCCATTGTGTTGTGAATAAAAATCGAATTGAAATGGGTAAACCGAAGGGTGCAGAAAGCGTTGGTAATGTTAAAGGTACTAGTGCAAAAAGAAGAAGCAAGAGGAAGTCAGAGGCAAGCTTGGAAAAAAGGCCACCGAAAAAGCACGCAGCTCCTGTGACCGCTCGAAAAGGGAAATCGAAAAAAGTTTTTTCAAATTTTCAGTATTGTATAACAATTGTAGCGATGCATTAGTAGGAGAATAGTTGTTTTTGAAGTATTGATCACGCATTTGACATATGTGACCAATTTTCGTCTGTAATTGTTGGATTAGAGTTTTGGGTACCATTAATATGGCGTTAAGGAAATTGATTGTTTTTTTTAAGTATGTGACCTCATGAAAATTAATGTGGCCAAGATTTTTGAAGTCTGTGAGTTAAGATTCATCACGTGTCCAAGATGTCCGGTGTCTGTGACCGTATAAGTCACCATCTGTCCTAAGTTTCACAGGTCCTTGACCTCATGCTTCTGTATGTGAATAATAATCTATAAAAGCATGGATTAGTGATGCAAACGTAGTTTAACAGTTGTTTTTGAAGTATTAATCATGCATTTGACATTTGTGACCAATATTTGTCTGTTATTGTTGGAAATTGATTATTTTTTGAAGTATGTGACCTCATAAGGATTAATGTGACCAAGATTTCTGAACTCTGTGACCTAAGATTCATCATATGTCCAAGATGTCTGGTGTCTGTGACCTTATGAGTGATCATCTGTCCAAAGTTTCCCAAGTCTGTGACCTTAAGTCTGTCATTCTATATTCTTATTGTAGGTTTGGAAATTCGTTATACCAGAGAAAAGCTGGTTCCCAGGAAAGATAACGACCTCAGTGAGTAAGGGTGTTCTTACCACTATTCAAACGAACTTAAGCGAAAGACAAAAACGTATAATGATGGGAACCTGCTTTGCCCATTTCCTGGAGTGCCATGAAATTGTGATACAACCACAGTTGATTCACTACTTCCTCTTGAGGCAGGTTTATCAATCGAATGCGGAAGAAATGTGGTTTTATGTGGCAGGGCGATATGTCAGATTCTCTATATCCGAGTTCTTTCTAGTCACAGGACTGAGATGTGATGGAGACAGTAACACACAGGTGTTTGAGGATAGACCGTCACAAATGAAGACAAAGTACTTTGCTCAAGTAGATAGTATAACACACGAAGATGTGAAGTCCACATTTTTATCAGCCTGCCAAATGCCGGATTTGGATCTCGTTGAAGCTCTTCCAGATAATGATATTGCTATGATGGGAATTTTGTATTTCATTACCGCTTATCTCTTCCCTAGAGATTACAAGAAGGTGGTTGACCACTATTTGTTTGTTCTCGTTGAGGACTTCTCCGCATTGAACCGGTTCCCATGGGGCAAATTACTATTTGATATTACTTTGGGTGCATTGAGGGATGGACTGAGTAGGAGGACAACACACTACAGGCTACGAGGTATGCTGCTAGCCTTTCAAGTATGGATCTACGAGACATTTCCTAGTTTAGATGGAATTGTTGTGACACGTATATCAAGGATGTATCCCCGAATCAAAACTGGACCACACAGGAGCAACCATCTGCTACCAAGTTGGAGGGAACCGATTGCTTCACCAACCCTAATGTAAATCTTCAGTCAATTTTTAACTGCGATATAGTGAATTGTTGATATTTCTTTAACTCTACTAATATATATTGTTATATAGATGAAAATTTGTGATCTCGAACCATCAGAAATTGAAATAGCTATGTCATACATGGATGGTGTCCACTACAACAAGCCAAATCAACCGAAGTTTTCCCGTGGATCCAGCAGTAAGAAGAGGAACGTAGAGAAGTCTGCTGACCGTGCTGGGACGAGTGGAAACTCACTGATACTGCTAGCAGATGCTAGTATTGGACAGGATCGAGTCACCGACGATGATGATGATTTTGTAGATCCTCCACCAAGATGTCAGAAGTCATCTCCTTATGGAAAACCCCATACTGATGAATGCATGTCAGCTGCCCCTCGTTCTCCAAATGAACCACCATCTGAAGGGACACACTTGGGTGATGTAAGTCAGATATTTAGTCACATTTCATTATTTTCAGGTCATATGTCACTCATTTGTGATCACATATATTTATTTAATGCTCCCAGTTCACTATTACAGGTCACATATCGGTAATACATGGTCACATATACATATTTGAAGGTCACAGTTAATTGTATGTTCTTTTATGTTTTCAGGTTTTTGAGGAATTGACTGAGCAAATCTCTGATCTCAAGTCAAGTAATAAAGTGTTGACATTAGAAATTGATGCCATTAAGTTACAGATGTCAATTCTCAACGCTGAGCAGACAAAAAAATTGGATGACGCCGTCCAAGTGCAAAGACAAATAAGAAATGACTTGATGGAGATTCGGACAAACATGCAATTTCTGTCTGAATCTGTGACGTCAATGATTTCATGTTCAATGGATGAGATTATAAGGCGGTTTAATGAAAAAACATGTTATCACGCTGATGGAGCAAGAGACAAAGGAACTCAGACTGCTGGACGATCCGATAAGACAGAGGAGGTACATGAAATGTTCACACTTTATTTCAATGACAATGGTTACATTTGACATGTCACACTTTTTGTAATTTAAAATACAGGTGGAAAATGTGGAACCATTGGTGGACAGGAAAGGGAAGGAGAAGATGTACTCGAGCGATGATATTGTCATTCCCTATAGTCTTGAACCACCTTCATTTGATTTGGGAATCGAATATTCACAATCTAATGTTTTACATTCTGAAGACATTCAGAAGCAAGCAAATGCTGTCATTGCTGATGTGGTGACAGCAACAAAAAATGTTGTCACAGAGGTACTTACAAACTCATTTGTGGTCTGATAAATTTATTTCTCACTCACATTTCAATATTACAGGTCACATATCGTTAATGCATGGTCACATTTACATATTTGAAGGTCACAGTTAATTGTATGTTCTTTTATGTTTTCAGGTTTTTGAAGAATTGATTGAGCAAATCCCTGTAGATTCTGTCATTGCTGATGTGTTGACAGCAACAAAAAATGTTGTCACAGAGGTACTTACAAACTCATTTTTTTGTACTATACTGGACACATAACACATATAGGTCATGAACAATTAGCTTTCAGATGTCACATATAACACATGCTTAAAAACACGTTCGTGACATTTAATATGCTAGATGTTCAACTTAGTGACTCTACACAGACTAATATGTGACTTGTACAATAATACATAGGTGTCACCTACTTCTGAACCAGCTTCTTCATTACCAATTAAGCGAGTTTCGAGGCCTGGGAGGATATTGCGATCTCCTTTCGTAGTAGGAGAAATGAATTTATTCAAGCATGATGACAGTGTAGTTGTTTTTTAAACTCACAAAGACAATGTCGAAGAAGCTGATAGATCGGCATTCTTGGGCTAGTTCCAGAGAAGGTACAAGCCAAAAAACAGGTATGTGAATGTTGCTCAACATCCCATAGTATCAAAGCAACTTAATGTTCAATGTTTGGATTCAGGAAAAAGTTTAACGAGCAGGACGACATAATCAAACCCGCATTCATTATCGGTTCATTCCCAGTCGGTCACAAGACATGGTTCCACGAGCTTATAGACGACGAAACGTCTTTAAGCAGTGCGGTATGGTTGCACTTACGCATTCTTTTCAGTCACATTTAAATCTTATCACACATCTACCACCGCATGCATACACATCATTCAATCTGTAGTCAACCGTGGTCACAGACAATCGGAACTTTCATGCCAATATGTCACATATCAAACTCGAATTAAGTCACAACGTGATCTTCATTCTAACTATTTCATGTCATAACTAATCTTTCCATTTCTGTTGAAACCGCACATGGATGCGTACTTCTATTACATTCGTCAGCTGGCAAAATTTGGGAAGAAAATAGATATGAGAGCTACAACGACAAACACTTGGTTCCAGAATAAGATAAAAGAGTTGTACCCTACTTTTCTGAAGGATCCTAATGTTCTGATGTCGGAGTCCAGTCTGACTGATGTCGTAACAGGTCACAGCATACCTCTAAGCACACCTTGGGCCGATATTGATTATGTGTTCATGCCAATCCTGCCAACCAATAAAGCTCACTGGATGCTCGGTATGCTAATATTTAGATGCCATACGTTGACGATATTCAATTCGGCTGGAAAAAATTATCACGACTGGAAGGTTCGACAAGGTATTGAGCCATATGTGAAAATATTGCCTGCTCTAATGAATGCAATGGGAATTTCAAAAAAGGACCCTGATTACAATGAATCTGAATGCATGGAATTGAAGGTGATTGTCGATAGTACCCTACCTCAGTAGACAAATGGGTAAGTATGTGACAATTCATACATGTTTAACTTGTAAAACAAACACACCAATAACATAATGCGTTGTGTTGTTTTGCAGTCCCGATTGTGGGATATTTGTTATTTTGTACGCCTTATATATCCTCCGTAGCGGCAGAAATTCCATACCGCATAAATTTGATGTCAGCAAGTGTAGATTGGATATTACCTCACTCTTATACAAACACAGAGAGAGTTACGTGAAGAAGGCAAAGCAGGCTACAAAAGAGGAGGGGAAGTTATAGAATGAGTATTGGAACGAGATTTGTAAATGAATTTTATGACCTGCAGATTGTACCTTTTCGTATTTTATAATACTTTGAAATTACTATATTGAAAACTACCACATGTTTCAATTTATAATGTGTTGTCATTTGTTACGTTTATGTTGATACCTGTTTCATGCATTGTGCATACGTGAATGTGAGTTACCAGTCATAGATCACATTGTGAATGTGAAATCAAGGTCACATATGCATTCTTGACACCACACGTCATAGTTATTTGTGTAATTGAGTTCAGAATGCATATGTTGTTATGAATTCACAATTTCGTTAGGAAAGGTAGGTCATATATCAATGTTTGGCCCCACACGTGACTGGCATGTTTAAAATTATTTTGAAAGATAGATGTGGATGTGCAAGACATGTCACAGATTATTGTTGTATATGTGAAAAATAGTTCATATATCTTTACTTGATACAACAGGTCACAGGCATGTTTAGAACTACTAAAAGTAGGTCACATATACTTCCATGACACCATATGAATTCAGGTCACACATACAGTGAGTTTATGACAAGCATGTCACATATACCTGCTTTGGAGCACAGGTCACAGATGAGGGTGAGTTTATGATAATCAGGTCACATATATTTGTTTTAAAGCCCAGGTCACATAGCAAAAAAGAATAAGCATTTGCGACAATGTGGTTACATAGATTTCACTGTGTAATTCACACCGCACTTTTAACATTCGGTTCAGGTTACATATACAAGATCAGACACATACATATCCTATCACACTCTGTATTCAAGGTCACAGACATATGTTTTTGGCCACAAATGGGTTTAGGTCACAGGCACTTACGTAGAGGATAAAATGCATTCTGTTTAGCTCAAATATACAAGATTGATGCACACACATATGTTGTCACATTAAAAATATGTTTTCACAGTGTGTACATTCCAGATCACATGCATTTAGACATGTCACATTCATAAATATCAGCAGTAAAGTAAATAAGCTACCCTGAAGTTCCTTAACTCTACACTCATTCTCCTCATTTCGTTCTCATACTTGGTGGACAACGTCGTGAACATTCCATGCACGTCGTCTCTATGTTTACAAAACCAATTTTGTACAGTCTATCGTAATGACTCCAGTAAGGATACAATGGGGTAATTTTTCCCTACCTTTGTGACCGTGTTGACTGATTCTACAATGTTTGATGTCATTGTGGAATATCTGTTAGTCAGCATATGGATTCGTGACCACTTTTCAGGTCCAACATCAGCCTACAAAATGTATACCATAAATTAAAACTATATAATTGACACGTGACCATTTCTTATATATGTGACAATGTATTCGGATGTAATTCAATACCAGATATCCACGAATCTTCTCGTTCATTGTGTCCAGACGTCTCATGTTATATTCAAATTCTTCTAACATGTAAACGCAGATAGCTGAGTTGAAAGCATGTGTAATATTCTATCCTGATTTTCCAAAATATGATTTCAAATTTTGCAACAAATGATACGAGCAAATACCATGATATGTTCCCGGATAAACATGCTCTATTGCATTCTTTATACTGGTATGACAATCTGACACAAAACACATTCTTTCTCTGTGACCATATGCCTTTTTCAGGTTTTCCAAAAACCATCTCTAAGATTTGTCGTTCTCATTATCCCCAATTCCAAAAGCAAGAACGAATATGCTATTATTTGCATCCTGTGTACATTGCTGTGAAAATGGTACCGCCGTAGTGACCACTCAAGTACATACCGTCAACCACGATTACAGGTCGACAATGCTTCCATCCACGTATTGATGCACCAAGTTCCATAAAACAATACTTGAATCTACTGTGACTATCAACCTCCAACTCTGTGATTGTACCAGGATTCTTTTGTCGGAACACGTGGAAGAAGCTTGGTATCTTACCAAATGAATCGGTTGGATCACCCCTAACCATCTTCAAGGTATGCTCGCGGGATCTCCATGCTTTTGAATAATTCAAATAAACACCATAAGTCTGCAACATGTCACTACATATATCCTTCAGTGTGTATATAGTATTGGATGATGTGTACTTATACTTGATGCTAGAAGACACAAATGTAGTTGATACTTACCTGTGTGACCCCAACACGACATTCGATGCACATGTGTGATTACCCACCTTTCGAATCTTAAATAGATTTGTTTTACCCCATTTTGACGATCTACAAATCCAGCTACAACCTTCTTGTGAACACATCACAACATATTCTTTCTTGTCAGACCATTCAACCATAAACTCAAACATGTTCTGTATGGCAAAAACTGATAGGCTCAATTTTAAAATTTCTTTATCCCGGAAAATCCTTCCTTCTTCGACCTCTCTAGCATCTGCAGCAGACACAACTGTGATTTCGTTGTCCCAAATGTGACCTGATTTTTCAATTACTGCTCTGCATATGTCTGTCGCCATATCCTGCAATGTACAAAGCTCACTACTAGTAGAAGCCTTAACGGGAACCGTATTAGAAGGTTTTTCTACTTCTGCAGTAGTCACATCAACAATTACTGGGTATTTAGCAGGTTCGCGGTCCATTTCCTTCAGCAGAAGGTATGATTGCACATTTCTGTCATTTTTTATCGAGAATCCCGGCAAGTTATCATTCAGTACATACGTCAATGACACTGCCACCCTCGTCGGATCAAAACTAAACTCTGTCATAACCGTGTCAACAAGGTTTACATAATTGCATCTACGGTCTACCAATGCCAATGACGATTGAGCTCCATGCAACAGACATACATGCAAATACACCATTTCTGCGACTTCAAATTCATTAGTTAATAAAGGCATTCATGATTTAAAATGAAGGCACATCTCTAAACAAGTGACATATGACAAAAAATTGAAGGTGACATTGGGAGTCGCACAGGTCACGTTCATCTACAATCATTATCTATTTGGGTGATGTGACATTATGGTCACATTCTCTAGCAGACTTTCAATATTTGCAGGTCACGGGTCGATCATGTATTGTAATAGATAGCTATTATCATGTTACGGTTCTTATGTATTCACAGTTTGGTCACATTTTGTTGCTTGCTAGTTCTTAGTTGTTCAGTCACGGTCACATACGTTTTCTCACTTCACAAATCAACAAAAACAGGTCACAGGACGATCACGCATGGTAAATAATATCTAGTATCAGGTCACAGAAAATTAATTCAATAAATCTGAGAACTCACATTAATCACATTTTAGTATTTGCAGGTCACATGTCGATCATGCATTGTAAGAGATAGCTATTATCATGTCACAGTTCTTATGTATTCGCAGTTTGGTCACATTTTGTTGTTTACTAGTTCTTAGTTGTTCAGTCATGGTCACATACGTGTTCTCACTTCACATATCAACAAAAACAGGTAATGGGACGATCACACATGGTAAATAATAACTAGTAGCAGGTCACAGAAAATTAATTCAGTAAATCTGAGAACTCACATTAATCACATTTACGGATATGATGTAATAGAGTGAATAGAATTTACGTAACGTGTGACTTACATTTTTGGCCGGACACAATCAGCTATTACGTTACCAGAATTGGATTTTGTGGATGAATCGTTCAATTTGAGTGAAATCGTTCAATATGCATGACCGGAACTGGATTTCCAAATCTGTGACGCGAAGCATGAATGTAGGTGAAATCGTTCAGTCTATGTTCAAAATCAACGAAACAAATCACATGTTTCTGGTCTCCGACGGTGGAAATAGGTTACAGTACCTTGAAATTATGAATTTCAGACCTCAATTTAAGTTTTGGAATTTCGAATGTAGTGAGAGAGTCCTGATATGAAAGGAAAGAGAAATCTATATATAAAAAGAATATATATATATATATATATACCTGAATTCTGAATTTATAAAGTAGGCACCTGAATTTTGATTTTTTCCCATCCCTTTAATAGGATGCAGAACCAACTGTGCTAGTTATTGGGCCTGAGGAATTTTTGGAAATGGGCCAAGTGGCCTTTTTTTGATTGAAAATAGAGGATATTACACCAAATCGGGTCTTAAGTTTGGCCTTTTTAAAAATCAGATATTTACCTTTTTTTTATTTATCAGGTTTTTTATCATTTTAATTAAATAATTAATCTTTTAAAACCCTAATTAATTTATCAATTCCTCACCCTCCACCCCACACATCGCCCCTCCCCCTCCCCTTCCCGTTCCATCCTTGTCGCCTCCTCCCCTTCTCCCTTCCCCCTCCCTTCTCCATCCCCCCTCCCTTCTACCGGCAGCATCGTCGTAGCGCTGTTGTCAATAGCAGCAGGGCCTCAACGCTGCTGCCTTTCACAGCAGCGTCGCGACGCTGTCGGTAGCAGCGTCGAGGAGTTGCTAACAATCGCAGCAGCGCTGTGGCTGTGGGGAAGCAGCTGCAGAAGACACCAAGGACTGGAATTGGATGAAGCTGAGCTGGATGTGTGTGGGTCTGTGGCGGGGCAGATCTCTATGTGTTGCGGATGTGTGTGCGTGGCTGAGGTAATCCGTGTGGTGGACCTCTGTATGTGGGGCCAGTGTGAGATAATGGTGGCCCGTGGGGTGGTGGTCGTTTTTTGTTATTGTTGTGGTAGTGGTTGTGGTCGTGTTTTGACGGGGTCGACGGTGGTGGTGGTGGTAGATTTCTTGGTGTTTTGGTGCAGGCGTTGATGATGATGGTTGTTTTTTTTTATTATTGTGGTCGTGGTGGTGTTGTGATGAAGGCGACATTTTGGTGATGCTGTGTAGGCGACGAAGACGGTGGTGGTTTGGATGGTCGTGGTGGTTGGTGTTATTGTTGGTGGGATTGGGAGACGGGTGTGGCGGATGGGCCGAAGTGTTTGTGACCTTCTATTTGGTCGATCTGTGACTTGTAACAAATAAATTTTTTTGGTTTATCTGTGACCCGTGATCTGGTCGATCTGTGATCTCGAAATAATTCGTGACCTACAAATTTTTTGATTGGATACCGATAAAAAATTATGACCTAAAAATTTTAGATCTATGACCTTAAAATAATCTGTGACTTACCAATTTTTTGATTTGTGATCGGAGAACAGTCGTCGGAGTGCTCGTCGGTCACAGGAGTAGTCGTTGGAAGGGGAGGTGAGGTGAGGTGAGGTGGGGTGGGGTGGGGTGGGTTAATTATATTATATTACAGTTAAATATTTAATTTAATATAATAATTGTGAAATATAATTAATTAATTCATGAAAAATCTGATTTTTGCAATTCTAAACTTTGGGGCCTGATTTTTTATTTTGGGATGGATAAAGTTTAAGTTGTGAATTTTTCCCTTGAAAATATTGATTAGAGTTGAATATCCGAACCGAACCCGAATTTTCGTATATTTAGTAAATGAAACCATCATATCCAAATTTAATTATGGAACTGTTCGTGTTCGGTTCCATTCAATTTGATTCAGTTCGGTTCCTGAGTTCTGTATAATAATTAAAAAAAATTATATTACAACAACGCTACATTAATTTGACTATTACATGTTCAATCTTAACTCTTACAAAATAACGTAGTCCAATTTCATGATATCTTTTGCGCATCTCATTGTTGAATTCTTCATAAATTTGATTGTTAAAATCACAGGAATATGAAGATAGCGAGTTCACAATAATAGAACGGCAAAAAGACACTACAGTAGAATAAAATATTTTGGTAAAATTTAGGTCAATTTGATTAAGTTAGGCTTAGCTGAAAATTATAAATAATAAAATAATTATTTTGGGTTTGAATTAAATTAATTAATTAGCAAATTTATTTTAAAAAATAAAATAATTTGACTTATTTAAGATTAAAAAAAATAGAGAAATTCGGTTCTTGGTCTAGAACGAAGAATCAAACTAAATTCGTCGGTTCTCGATTTAGATGCTCGTTCGGTTATTTGATTTAAGAAGAACTGTTCTGTTCGATTCAATTCGGTTTGGGTCCGGTTCGATCCGATGCTATTCGGAAGTTTGTCCAATCTTAATCTTGATTTTGGCTTACATGTCTTGAATATGTAGGGTTGGCAAAATTAAAAATTCTCTATTTCATCCATCTTCAACATGTTTTTTTTATTATTATTATTTCTTTCCTTATATAATGGTTTCTTTTCTCTCTATCTATACCTTTTCACCTTTCCCCTTTTTCTTTATTGAAACAAAAAAAAAAAAATCAATTTATAATTGTTTTCTAAATCCGGAAGAATCTTTGAGAATTGTTTTCTAAATCCGGAAGAATCAATTTATAATTAAAAATCTTCTAAATTTTTTCTCCTTTTTTTTTCATCCAACTTTTCTATGAAAAAATATTGTAATTAAAGCTTCATAAGATTTTATTAAAAGAATGGATTAATTTGTAATTATATGTTTATTTATACATTTGTAGTTAACTTCATAACTTTCAACAGGTTTAGACCTATTGATAATATTGAACATTAGAGATTTATGTAGTAGTATTGTTACAAAAAAAAAATGAAATAACTTATGTTGTAGTTATTCACAAATATTTTTAAAATATTAAAAGTGTGAGATCATTATGTGGGTTTGAAATTTATGAATTGTCGATTTAAAATATTCATCATGGTGTACATTTCAGATGTGTACCATTAATATAACTTGAGAGATATAGCGATCTGGCTAACGATCACTATAACAAATTTTACTTTTAATGACACATTTTTTGTTGTAAAAATCAATTTTAGGTTATTTCATCGAGAAATGATTGCCCAAAATAATTTCTCAAACAAAAAAAGTGACCTTGCTAAAAGTGCGATATTTTTAGGCGCCTCATGGCCTTCCAAAGTCTTAAGAGTGTGTGGGGGAGAATTTGTCCAAAGTTTAAAAGCAATTTTTGAAAGTCAAATCTTTTATTTATGTACGAAATTACACTTAATTTTGTTTGAAAAGAGTGGGATTTTATCTATATTTTTATTTCATTCATGCTTTGAAGATCGACAGTTAATTCCTAGTCTCCTCTTTCCAATATTCCACGGAAAAAATAGAGAATCCATATATATATATATATATATATATATATATATATATCACCTTTCCTTTAAAAGAGATGATCCCCTTTTCACTATTCATCTCGTGCCCTTGTTTTCACACTGCTATTCATCAACCTGGTTCATCTACAATGCATGTTTTCTTCCAATAAAGTGCCTTTTGCTCCCTTTCTCTTCACACACGTTCTTTGCTTTCCTTGTCTTAAAAATGTTCCACAGTTTTCCGTGGACCTTGTGGTGGTTTAGAGATGGGATGGAGGTGGAATCTATGGGTCGAAGGTGGTGGAGAAGGGGCTGAAGGGATCGAACGTGCTGGTCAACCTTGAGAAAGCCAAGGAGATGCTACTTTCAAATTCACGAGGAAGGTGGGGGAGTTTTTGTGAGTCCGCTGAGTATGAATAGACCCTCACAGCGATGAAGGCACTGGATATGGGATGGTCATTTATGATATTATTGAAAAGTTTGAATGATTGGTTAGGGTTCTTGATCAAAGGGTTAGGGTTTATGGAATTGAGCTCCCAGTTGATGTTCATACAAAAGATGGCTCTGTTTTTATTGGAATTTTTTATACTGCTTGTGTCAACAATGATTATGGTACTCATGAAATTTTCCAAGATTCCTTCTGCATTTTGTTTATTACCTATCTTCCTCTATGGGATTCAGTTATATTGGGAACTGATGGTGTTCTTGTCTGTTTCGTGATGATTTATAGTCCAATTTTGCCATCTGTTCTTTGATTTTTTTTTACCACACATTTAACCTATTTATCATATTTTGCTGATTAAATTAAAAGTCAAGATTTTGAGTTTTGGATTCTATTAATCTTATTCTGCTGAAGAACAAAGCTCAAGGCAATTCTTGTTTGTGTACATTAGATAAAGTGTAAATTAAGTACCTTTCAAATTTATACTAATGCTTACTTATCAGGCTCAATGATGTGATTAGAGTTATTGTCTTGATACTTTTTATGACTTATGCATGTTTGATCCAACTATTTCGCTGAAGAACATGAGGATGATTAAAAAGGGGAACCGAACCGAGCTGCAGATGTTGCAAATGATAGTATGATAGAAACGCTTATAGTTCGGTCCGAAGATCTTGTCCAAGTTGCTGCCAAGGCATGTCAATGTGCTTTTGTAAATTTAATTTTCGATTCATGATGGATTAAAACCTACCATTCCTATAATAAATTATAGCATGTGTTTAGGAAGTTCCTATTCCTTCAACTGGAGTTTCGGAATGTGTAAGGAGAGCTGGTTTAGAGGATATTGCAGACATTAATGAATGTTTGGAGAGGAAGGCTAAAGCTAACGAGACCAATGGAGATAACAAGTACGGAAGTGAGATAAGGTACCATATGCAACAGAATATCCTGTATTTACTTATCTGACAGGTAATTACCACATGAGCATTGTCATTGTGCGACTTTGTATTGGTTGATAGTCACACACAGACTTCAGTATGTCATCTTCGATGAGGCTCTTTGCTTGTTGCTGGAGACATTATATTGTTCAAAATATGGCAATTTTATGTCAAAAATTGGTAGGAACATTTTCTTAAATTCCAATTTACATGCAGGTTAGCCTACTCAGAGAATTTTTTTCATTTGATGTCATAATTTTTGTTCTAGGTAAAGTGTATTACTATATTGTTTTACTAATAATCTTTGCATATTTTAAAATCTCGATATAAAGCTTGTTGTTCTTGTTTCTGTAAACATTGTCACGGTATTTAATTCCGTTAAACATGCATTCGGTGGTAGTTCGGGATGAATTTTATTGAATTTTGACATGCAAGTTTGTAGTGCCTTGTGATTTTTATTTTTTTGGTATTTACTGTTAAATTGTAAATTGAACTGTTAAATTGTAAATTGAACTGTGTAAGTTAGTAAAGATATAGATGAAATTAAAAATAAGTATAATGAAGCAACAAATATCATTTAGAAGAAAACAAATAATCAAATTTTTTATTATCACCTTGAGATATGTTTGGTTCCAGTTTTCTTGCTGATTCAATTATTTATGGTACATTTAGTGTTTGAATTTTGCAATTGGTACCAATTATGGTTTCATTTGCAACTCAGACTTCCTCATGATCATGTGGTTGATCTGTATTGTAAAATTTTAACCAAGCATTTGAACAAGCAGGAAGGATCCTTGTATATTGGGCAAAAGAAATGATATCAATCTGATTTTTACTATTGATGATGCCTAAAGAGACTTGATAAAGAAAATTTGTCTTAAACATGAATTTATTGCTCTTCTATGAAATTTATTTTTTCAAATATACACCATCCTTCGTGATTATCGGTGTTAATACTTAACTTAACAATGGAGCATGACCAATATAATGCATAAGGTCTTTGTCTTCTGATAAGTGTATTTTCTACACTTATTCGGGGCTTAAAACTATAAAATTTTATTTATTTTTTGACAAAATTTTACATAATTTATGTTATATTGCATTGTGTAGGTAAAACTTTATATTTGATGAAGAATTGGAGAAAAGAAGCAAAATATGGTGAAAATGGTAAAATCCAAAGTTCGAGGATCAAATTACAAATATTCAAGAAGATACTTTGAAGATTGTTATGAGACAATTGGATTGAAATTAGAATTCAAAAAGGAATGGAATATTTTTTTTGATAGGAAAAAAAGGAATGGAATATGATCAAAGTATTATCAAAATCAATTTCCAATCGCTCAAGATATATTCCAGATTTTTAGCCGAATATTGAGACCCATTTTTGGCATAGTAAACGTCCGAATTGGAAAACTCTATTTCAATCAATGTTGTAGCTCTTTAAGTTATCTTTCCAATGCACTTTGAATTGCATCAATCAGATATCAGAAGAGAAAGTTATGACAAAAATACGGACTGCTGTGTAGAGACAAAAAATCCGCGCGCGAAGGCAACTTTCCTTATTCGATTAGAACTCTTTTGGAATCCAATTTGGACGTGATTTTCAACCAATTTTCGGCTCCTATAAAGAGGGAACAGCAGAATACATATGGAGAACCTCCCTAGACCTAAAAATCTATATATTATACATATTTTGGAGACGAAGAACGGGGCTAACAACGTGGAATCAAGGCGAATTGCATAGGATATTGAAAATTCTTCATCTAGATTCAAGTTTCACATCAAGAACGTGGATTTTTCCAACTTCTTCAATCTTTCTTATTTTCGGGTGATATTTTTCCAATTATTCTTGTGTAATTTATTTTCTACAATATGTTAGGCTAAATTTCCTTATATTGGATGGATGATGAAGCTAATTAATTTTTAGTTTTTAATTCGATATCATGTGTTTTTAATTTAATTCTTGCATTGTGATTTCATAAACATATATGAATTTATTATTTTTAATTTTTGCGCACCATTATGACAATTAGTTGCTTATTCGTAGTGTTGGAAAACTCACGGTAGGTAGAACACTGTTTATGGAACATACGGACAATAAATATTAGGAATAATATTTATGGCGTCTACGGTCATGTGTGATAATCCTAAACGTCAATACTTGCTTGTCATATGAATTCGGACTAGGAATAGGATCGTCTCGTGACAATCATAGATTTATTATATCTTGGGAAAGAATAGTAAATGAAAGTGGAATTATCGATCGTTGCAATTGCATGAATCGAATTAATTATCACTGGTTGAGAATTGAAATTAAGAATTGATTAGTGGAGTCGGAAATCCAATACACTCACCCACATTTGATTTAAAACCATTTTTTTTATTACTTTCGTAGTTATAGAACGTAGTCAACTAAAAATCAACCATCTTTTGTTACATTTACGAATTTAAATATATCGAATACTCTAAAACTGAGCCTTATTCCCTGTGGGACGATAACTCACTCATCACAATTATTACTTGTACAACGAACTCGTACGCTTGAGAGATTTTCGCCTAACAAGTTTTTGGCTCCGTTGCCGGGAAATAACGGATTTAATTTTAGTTTAGTAGTTTATATTAAATTCGATTTTTGTTTTATTCTTTTTATATATTTTTTTTATTATTGATTTTGGCTACCCACCTTGATTTCTCGTATTTGATATTCTATCCAGGTGCCGTTCAACAATGCATCCAGGATTCTAACATGGCATAGTGAAAAGATTTTTGCAATAAATAATCTCGACATGGACGACGAGGAAGAAGATATCTATTGTGAATTATGTTATGGGGTGCATTATACTGGCTACTGCGTGAATACATGCACTGAACCCTTTCAACTCAAGCTCCTACGGTTTAAACAATATTTAAGATGTCGGAGACTCGAAATTGACACATCTAATGAAAGCTACATGCCTATGGGCGAGTGTATCCCTTCCGACACGTTTGTGGAATTTGGTCCTTTCATGTTGAACGAGGAGGCAATTGCAAAATACTACACTGATCTTGCCAAGTTAGATGAAAACAAAATGTGTATGGGAGATGGCGTATTCTGGATTGAATTTAAAAGGTGGAGATACAATCCACTCGAAAAATTTGAAAAAGATTTTACATTGCCGGTGGAATTAAATTGTGAATCTTCTATTCAATCTGAGGAGATATCAATTATGGAACACGAGAACAAATATGATGAAAGATCAATTACAAAGGAACAAAGTGAAGACGAGGCAATTAATGACGACAACGTTAACTCACATTCTGTAGACTTCATTGATTGCCCTATCATTGAATTTGTAATTAAGTCCGAAGAGAAGGAAGAAGTCTATTTAGTTGAATTCAAATCGGAGGAGATAGGCAAGTCATATCACATTGGAGAGGACAGTGTTAAAATTTGTAGAAGCAATGAAGAGTGGAGTAAAGTCAGAAGAGACAAACTGAGCAAGGCATCAAAAGCGTTCTTCAAGATTCCATGATACCGAAACAGCAAAGTCAAACTAAGGACTTTAAATAAAGCGCTTATTGGGAGGCAACCCAATTTTTCTTCCCTTTTATTTATTATGCTTTCTATTAATATGATAATTTAGATTATATTTTTTATTATTCAATTTTAGGGACTCATCATCCATACTACGTTTTCCCTTAGATCTTCGATATGTTAGTTGGTTTATTAAATGTTAAAGCTAAGTAACACTTGTTCCAAATTTGTGAACCTTAATACTTTATTTGATTACATTGCGCAGGAACATGACGTCGCGAAACACTTAGACCAACCAAGACCAATGAACTAATAGGAGTAATATGAAGCTAGCAATTGGATTACAAGCCATATCAGGGGAGTCTTTTCTTCATTTCTTCCCCACCCCCTTTATATGCGCATTTAGAATTTAAGACATTGAGGATAATGTCTAGTTTAAGTTTGGGTGTGGAAAACATGAGTTTTCATTTTTTTTATATATTTTTGTGTGCTTTTATTGTTTCAGATAAAATAAAATAAAAAATAAAAAAAATTTCTTTTTGTGTGCTTGTGTGAGTTAGTTGGCTTGGCTGGCAATGAGAATATATTGAATTATAAATTGATTTATGAATGGTGAAAAATTGCATGCTTAGATTATATTTTACTTTTCCATGTGAAATTTGATATTTATTGAGCACGTGAATTAAGTAAAGTCTTGTGTAGGAATGAGTTGATTTCATAATTTGATAGGTTGAAATAGTAGACCATATATGTTAAAACCCAGAACCACTAAATTTTACATCCTTAGACCAAATTTAGAATAGTTTGGGAGATTTCACTGTTGTGGAAAGATATTGAGATAAATGGGGATTTCATGTATGAAAAAGAAAAAAAAATTTGTGTGGATTGTCTAAGGTCAATAGGATGCAATTGGGTAAAAATCTCAAGTTAGAGGTCGTTTTACTTGAATTGGTGTTTAATAAGGGACATTGCACTAATCAAGGTAAAAAAAAAAAAATTATTTTATTTGAAAATTTCTCTTCGTAGCCTTTATGACTTGAGCAATTAAGCCTGCAAGGGTCTTTAAAACCTGGTGCCCTATGGTCATCTGACTTGGGAGTCATCGGCTGAAAGCTTGTTACATGAGTCACTTAGAAAGTTTAAGGGAGAGAATGATTCCAAAAAAAAAAAAAAGCGTCGAAAAAAAAAATTTGATTGAAAAACAAAAAAAAAAATAGAAAAAAGTAGGTGCATGAAACAGAAGACGCACCAAATGCCCTGGTTATGTCCCGAACACATGTTTAAGGAAATTCGACTTTTTGATAAGAGATTATTAGCCTAATTAAATCCTAGAGATTGAAGCAATCAAATTATGGAGAATCCTTATTTATTGATATATTGACTTACAATTAGCGAGATTTACCTAAACTAGAGGGGTGAGGATAGTAGAAAATTCAGCCTTAAGACACACACTTGGAAAGAGCGAAAATAATAAATTTGGGGGTGTGTGAATCTTACGAGTGATGAAAGAACATATTTGACCATTGGGAGTCGGAAATTGAAACAACTCATGAATTCATGATACTATGCTCAATTCTTCATATACACAAACGTTGATTTTACATTGGAAAAGTAGAGTTTAATTTTTGTATTGTGATTTTGAAGCTGTGCTTAGATTGGATATTATGATTTCAATTTTGAGATAAAAAGTCAGGGTAACTAGCTATATCGTTTTGCATTGCTTGATTGTGTGACCACCAATTAGATAATTAGCATTGCATGTTTGTGTGTTTGTTAGGTTTTAGTTTTGTTTGAGGACAGACAAAAATTCAAGTTTGGGGGTTTGATAAGTCTATTTTCTACACTTATTCGGGCTTAAAACTATAGAATTTTATTAATTTTTTGACAAAATTTTACATAATTTATGTTATATTGCATTGTGTAGGTAAAACTTTATATTTGATGAAGAATTGGAGAAAAGAAGCAAAATATGGTGAAAATGGTAAAATCCAAAGTTCGAGGATCAAATTACAAATATTCAAGAAGATACTTTGAAAATTTCTATGAGACAATTGGATTGAAATTAGAATTCAAAAAGGAATGAAATATTTTTTTTGATAGGAAAAAAAGGAATGGAATATGATCAAAGTATTATCAAAATCAATTTCCAATCGCTCAAGATATATTCCAGATTTTTAGCCGAATATTGAGACCCATTTTTGGCATAGTAAACGTCCGAATTGGAAAAGCTCTATTTCAATCAATGTTGTAGCTCTTTAAGTTATCTTTCCAATGCACTTTGAATTGCATCAATCGGATATCAGAAGATAAAGTTATGACAAAAATACGGACTGCTGTGTAGAGACAAAAAATCCGCGCGCGAAGGCAACTTTCCTTATTCGATTAGAACTCTTTTGGAAACCAATTTGGACGTGATTTTCAACCAATTTTCGGCTCTTATAAAGAGAGAACAGCAGAATACATATGAAGAACCTCCATAGACCTAAAAATCTATATATTATACATATTTTGGAGGCGAAGAACGGGGCTAACAACGTGGAATCAAGGCGAATTGCATAGAATATTAAAAATTCTTCATCCGGATTCAAGTTTCACATCAAGAACGTGGATTTTTCCAACTTCTTCCATCTTTCTTATTTCCGGGTGATATTTTTCCAATTATTCTTGTATAATTTAATTTATACAATATGTTAGGCTAAATTCCCTTGTATTGGATGGATGATGAAGCTAATTAATTTTTAGTTTTTAATTCGATATCATGTGCTTTTAATTTAATTCTTGCATTGTGATTTCATAAACATATATGAATTTATTGTTTTTAATTTTTGCGCACCATTATGACAATTAGGTTCTTATTCGTAGTGTTGGAAAACTCACGGTAGGTAGAACACTGTTTATGGAACACACGGACAATAAATATTAGGAATAATATTTATGGCGTGTGCGGTCATGTGTGATAATCCTAAACGTCAATACTTGCTTGTCATATGAATTCGGACTAGGAATAGGATCGTCTCGTGGCAATCATAGATTTATTATATCTTGGGAAAGAATAGTAAATGAAAGTAGAATTATCGATCGTTGCAATTGCATGAATCGAATTAATTATCACTGGTTGAGAATTGAAATTAAGAATTGATTAGTGGAGTCGGAAATCCAATACACTCACTCACATTTGATTTAAAACCATTTTTTTATTACTTTCGTAGTTATAGAACGTAGTCAACTAAAAATCAACCATCTTTTGTTACATTTACGAATTTAAATATATCGAATACTCTAAAATTGAGCCTTATTCCCTGTGGGACGATAACTCACTCATCACAATTATTACTTGTACAACGAACTCGTACGCTTGCGAGATTTTCGCCGAACAACGGATTTAATTTTAGTTTAGTAGTTTATAGTAAATTCGATTTTTATTTTATTCTTTTTATATTTTTTTTGCGAGTCTCCAACATCTTAAATATTGTTTAAACCGTAGGAGCTTGAGTTGAAAGGGTTCAATAAGTGTATGTATTCACGCAGTAGCCAGTATAATGCGTCCCATAACATAATTCACAATAGATATCTTCTTCCTCGTCGTCCATGTCGAGATTATTTATTGCAAAAATCTTTTCACCATGCCATGTTAGAATCCTAGATGCATTATTGAACGGCACCTGGATAGAATATCAAGTACGAGAAATCAAGGTTGGTAGCCAAAATCAATAATAAAACAAAAATATAAAAAGAATAAAACAAAAATCGAATTTAATATAAACTACTAAACTAAAATTAAATTCGTTATTCCCCGGCAACGGCGCCAAAAACTTGTTCGGCGAAAATCTCGCAAGCGTACGAGTTCGTTGTACAAATAATAATTGTGATGGGTGAGTTATTGTCCCACAGGGAATAAGGCTCAATTTTAGAGTATTCGATATATTTAAATTCGCAAATGTAACAAAAGATGGTTGATTTTTAGTTGACGACGTTCTATAACTACGAAATTAATAAAAAAATGGTTTTAAATCAAATGTGGGTGAGTGTATTGGATTTCCGACTCCACTAATCAATTCTTAATTTCAATTCTCAACCAATGATAATTAATTCGATTCATGCAATTGCAACGATCGATAATTCCACTTTCATTTACTATTCTTTCCCAAAATACAATAAATCTATGATTGCCATGAGACGATCATATTCCTAATCCGAATTCATATAACAAGCAAGCATTGACGTTTAGGATTATCACACATAACCGCACACGCCATAAATTTTATTCCTAATATTTATTGTCCGTGTGTTCCATAAACAGTGTTCTACCTATCGTGAGTTTTCCAACACTACGAATAAGCAACTAATTGTCATAATGGTGCGCAAACATTAAAAACAATAAATTCAAATATGTTTATGAAATCACAATGCAAGAATTAAATTAAAAGCACATGATATCGAATTAAAAACTAAAAATTAATTAGCTTCATCATCCATCCAATACAAGGGAATTTAGCCTAACATATTGTAGAAAATAAATTACACAAGAATAATTGGAAAAATATCACCCGAAAATAAGAAAGATGGAAGAAGTTGGAAGAATCTACGTTCTTGATGTGAAACTTGAATCTGGATGAAGAATTTTCAATATCCTATGCAATTCGCCTTGATTACACGTTGTTAGCCCCATTCTTCGCCTCCAAAATATGTATAATATATAGATTTTTAGGTGTAGTGAGGTTCTCCATATGTATTCTGTTTTTCTCTCTTTATAAGAGCCGAAAATTGGTTGAAAATCACGTCCAAATTGGTTTCCAAAAGAGTTCTAATCGAATAAGAAAAGTTGCCTTCGCGTGCGGATTTTTTGTCTCTACACAGCAGTCCGTATTTGTGTCATAACTTTCTCTTCTGATATCTGATTGATACAATTCAAAGTGCTTTGGAAAGATAACTTAACGGGCTACAACTTTTATTGAAATAGAGTTTTTCCAATTCGGACGTTTACTATGCCAAAAATGGGTCTCAATATTCGGCTAAAAATCTGGAATATATCTTGAGCGATTGGAAATTGATTTTGATAATACTTTGATCATATTCAGTTCCTTTTTTTTTCTATAAAAAAAAAAAATATTCCATTCCTTTTTGAATTCTAATTTCAATCCAATTGTCTCCTAACAATTTTCAAAGTATCTTCTTGAATATTTGTAATTTGATCCTCGAACTTTGGATTTTACCATTTTCACCATATTTTGCTTCTTTTCTCAAATATAAAGTTTTACCTACACAATGTAATATAACATAAATTATGTAAAATTTTGTCAAAAAATCAATAAAATTCTATAGTTTTAAGCCCCGAATAAGTGTAGAAAATACACTTATCATCTTCCATTCTTATACAACTGCAACTTCAATTTTACATCAAAATAGTTTCTACCAATAACATACTTGAAGAAGCTATCATATTACTGTGTCAATTGAGGGCTCTACGGCTACTTGCCTGTCTTGAAATGGTTGGTCAATCATACCTCACATTATAAATTGCCCTCGAAACCAAAAATCTATTTTTCGAACCATAGTGTTGGTCATGTATGTTCACATGTGACCTTCATGCATCTTTCTTTCGCAATGGCTACGCATTTGAAATTTTGTGAAATGGAACAACTAGACAACTTATTCTCATAATAAACTGCATTATCTTTTCCCTTTATCCTTGCAGGATGTGGATTATGAGGCTTCCATTGCCAAGAAAATATATTCCCATCAGCAGAATGGTGCAGTGGATTACTGTTGAAACGGCTCTCAACCATGAATGGCTTCATGAAGTTCATTTTCCCAATTTTAAAGAATTTATGCTTACTTTTCCCTCTCAGCATACGAAAGACAGGGTCAATATGAAATTCTTTATCATGAATCTTTGAGACTCTTAAAGTGAATTTAAAGTTTCAAATGGGATTTCAGGCATATGCAAAAAGTGTTTTAGAGTCCCAATCCCTTAGAAGAGAAATGGACAAAGGAATTGCTATAAAGAGAATTGGGCATTGGTGGTGGTTTTTTTGGTATTTTTTGATGTTCATATATAATTTAAAATTTTAGGTCTTTCCTGCGTTCGACTTGTCTTTTTCTTTCCATTGGATATGGATTTCAAATTATTTTCTATGTTTCTTTTTCAGATGGAATGGTTATTGTTAGAATATATAGCTCAGCTCATTCTAAAGTTAGATAATTTGTTAGTTTGTTAGTCTTTTAGTTTATAAATAGAGCACTTTGTATACATTGTATTTCATTGGATTCTATTCCAATATTCAACATGAAATCGTCATGTTGAATCTATTATTTTCTTTCTTGTTTTTAATATCATCATTTTCTTCAATTTCGGTTTCTGTTCACAATTTCTATTATTTTCTTTCTTGTTTTTACTGCATTATAGTTGGTCTAGGGGAATATTGAATATTGACTGGAGAAGAAAACTCCACCAAAGTTTATGCCTAGACAGTTCATCTCCCTCTTTAGGTTATGTGCAACGTAATAAGCACAAATTAATTTTTATTTTTTTTTAAATTTAAGATATTACTTTTGCTTTTGAGAATTATCATAATTCTCAAGCATCCTCTATGTATATGGGTGTAGGATTTTCAAGATTTCAAACTTTTATGATTGTAGCTCGAAACAACTTAGAGTCATAAATATTTGCTACAAGCTTTGAAAGTATGAAGTTATTAAACCATACTTGTCACAGATTCTTCAAGACTGTGTATTATGAAAATATATATGTGGTTCCTTTGCTTCAACAGGAGAACATAAATTGACATTTAAAAATAATTGGCAGAATGAGGTAGATGATTCTCGAAATCCAAGCAATCGTGGTATTGTGATTTGTGAGGGTTCCCGTCAGGGGGACGAGTCAAATTCCTTCATCATGGAAACCAGGAGCTATTCTTAATTGATGTTGTTGAAAAATAAGGGTTGTTGATGTTTGTCTTCTTTGCCTTTTCAATCAGAGCTCATCAAAGTTGCGAAAAATGCCAGGGTGATTATGTCTTCCAATTAACTACTAAACTAATTGTACATAAATTTCTGTTTTTAGATTAGAGCTAGAATTTATGTTTTATTTGTCTGTTCATAACACGGCAGAAATAAGGACATTTTTTTTTGAAACTGTAAAATTCTAAATCTATTTGTTATTATATGTTCTGCAGGAATAAATATAGAAAGTTAACAGATATTTTAATTGGAAGAAAGTGCAATGGAAAGTTCAGAAATGGAAAAGGAATAAGAACAATGGCGAAAGAGCAGTTGGGTTCGGGTTCGGTAAAGCAGAATGCTAAGCTACAAAGGTATCACCCGTGTGAGTAAAGGCCAGAGTCAGAATTAATGGTCGGTGAATCAGCTAGACTCACACCAAGAGCCCTTTTAAAAATAAGATGTATAAGAAAGGCCTGGGCCTTTCCCTTTTCATTGTTACTTTTATGGAAAACATATCAAACAAAAATTGAAACTGTCGGGTTGGGTTGAGTTGGCTAACTTGTTTGACAGCTTGATCACTGAATTTTAGGTAAAGTTTGATGTTTGTTACTCAAATTGTAGATGCCATGACTTCCCATGCCAGTATGAAATTTGACAAGAACTAAGTAATGATTCTTGGACCTTGTCCGTGTTTAAGTTTTTGGTGTTCACCCAAGCAAACATGCCTTTATGTGATAATTTTTTTTTCTAAAGCTATTTATATATCATTATTCAAGTTTATATATATTTATGTAGCATTTATAAGATTGGTGCAAAGTTCAACACATAATGGTTTACGCTTGATTATTGAAGTTCATAAAGTTTCATGTCGTTGACACAATTGCCTTTGTGCATAGAGTAATTCACCATGTATGCACTCTTGTTGATTCATATGATCGGAGCAAAGTTTGAGCATATGATGGTTTACACTTGATCGCTGACCTTTAGGTAAGTTTCACGTTGACAATTGCTGATGTCTTGACTACTAAGAAAATTAACCCACATTTTGTGAAAGAAAGTTAAAGTTATCTTATATATAATTTTAGCTTCCTTATTTTAGGCTCTATTTTATTTTTTGAGTTTTGATCATAGCTTTGTGCCATTGACGTTATGCTAGCTTTAATTACACTCTTTGGGAATCTACTCACCTTAATAGCATTACAATATGAATTCAATGAGAGGGAATTCACTTTCTATTGAGCATATGATGGTTTACACTTGATCGCTCACCTTCAGGTAAGTTTCACGTTGACAATTGCTACTACTAAGAAAATTAACCCACATTTTGTGAAAGAAAGTTAAAGTTATCTTATATATAATTTTTGCTTCCTTATTTTAGGCTCTATTTTATTTTTTGAGTTTTGATCATAGCTTTGTGTCGTCGACATTATGCTAGCTTTAATTACACTCTTTGGGAATCTACTCACCTTGATAGCATTACAATATGAACTCAATGAGAGGGAATTCACTTTCTACTGGATTGACGCTAAATCTTCTGAAACTATTTGAGCCCCGACCCCCTTTGGAATATAAATCAGTAAAAGATAAAAGAAAATGCTCCCATATACGGGTCTGTTATTACTTTAAACTTGCTAAAGTTTTCACTAAGTTAGAATATGTGAACTTTAACATATATTTATAGGATTTATTTTTGCGTGACATGTATGGCACATTTGTTAGTAACTTTGTCGAGCCTGGTGATCCATAGGCTAAGAATCATGTAAGGTTTTATTTGCCATAAATATCATGTACCTTTACACATAAAAGTTTATATAGACATGCTTCCTTGCGAAGGTTTTCATTTCAATCTGTTGTTTTTACATATACAGGAAGAATGTCTATTTTAGGTTTAAGTACCTACACAAGTTGTATAAAACATGTATTATTTGTCTCTCTTTTTTTTTTTCCTTGTAATTTGATTGTCCTTATTTCACATGTAGAAGCGTTTCTTGTGCTACTCACTCTGTTAGAAAAATTTATAGTACATGAATATTACTTTGTGTCTATATCTTGAGGTTTAATCTCTGTCATCTAAAGTGACTTGGATGCCGCAACTCCTGACTTCATGGTCTAAAAATAATTGGCATGGAAAAACTATATTTTTGGAAACTTTCTGGAAGAGTATTGTAAGTTGGCATATATGATTTATATCAGCAATATTGATGCAGTAATATTATTTTTACTTTATTTTATTGTTTTGTTGTATATTGAAGCTTATGCGTGACTAATGATATAGTGAGGCTGAGATGAGAATTACTCTTATGCATTGTGGTAAACCTTATTGGGTTTTAGTTAGTAGACTATTGGTACCAAGAAAGGAGCGAGCCTAGTTTTTGAGAAGGTCTACGACTTCGGTACCCCCGCTTCATGTGGTTGATATAGATATCCCCTTAAATAATTTGGTTGCTGATGTACGAAAATTGGAGCAAGTTGTATTGGGGAGAGTTTCATATGAGTTTAGGAAGAACTATTATAATTCGACTACATCAATGGGATTCCATGGCCAGTATGCTTCGCCAAAAGCTCCATTCCCAGAGGAGGTCATATTTCATAATATTCGAAACTTGATATTGTCTGGTTGCATTTTTTTGTGTGGTGGTTGTTTGAGCTTCATGATTTTTATAGATTAATGGTTGTTAAAATGGACATAGGTATTGGATTGATTTCAATAAATGAGAAGTTTTCGTCTATGATGATTGTGCCCAGGGGCGGACTGAAACAATTTTCCTTGTGGGGTCAAAAACGAGAATTCAAAAATGTTTAGGTAAAAAAAAAAAACTCACACATGACCCCATGTGGGTCCGCCCCTGATTGTGCCAGAATATTTCTTTCAGTGGAAGTTATGTTTGACTAAATACCTATCGGTATAATAAGTGCTTCTATCCTGATTTTATTAGTGGTCTCAAAAAAACATTTTCTTAATTTCTTTGTACTCTTAAGATACTTCAAAACTGTATTTTATTAGTAAACTCACATGGAAATTTACCTTGTTAAATAGAGTTTATTTTGTTCATCTCATTCAACTAAAATATCGCCTATCAATCTTTAAAATTCAATATGCTAATATTAACATAAAAATAACATAGCTCGTGCATTGCACGGGCAGATGACTAGTATATATAAAAGGTCTAATGACAACAATTGACTTGAGAATAATGGGAACAATGTATAACTCCTAGTTTTAAAGATTACATTTTATAAATAACAAATTCATTAAAATATTTCAAAAATCAGGTAGTAAATAAATTTATTAAATATTAAAATACAATATAATATACATTAATTATTTCTACCAATGCCACTTCACCTTCGCCATCCTATTACCCCACTACACCACCTTCCCTCCACCTCTCCATTGGAGACAACCGTTGGCTTCGACGGTCGCTCCGACGATCACTCCGGCTGCTGCTTCGACGACTGTTCCGGCGACTTAAAAATTTTCAGAAAATTAAAAATTGAAAATCACATCCCCACCCCCATGGGTCCACCTACCATACCCCCATTCGTTGACACATGTCATCCGTGACTAATTATGACCAAATTTGTATTCAATGTGACTAACTGTGGCCAAATTTGTGTTCAGTGTGACTGTCTGTGACTAGGTCAATCTCAAGTCACAATCAAACACATACTTGATTGCATAGGGTTACCACAAATAACCAAGGGCATCAAATGAAACTGCACATTTTGTACCGTCAATGCTTCCTTCAACCCAAGTCATACATTCTCCAAATCTAGAATGATAAAAAAAAATGGGAAACAAATCCATATGATAAGAAGTCATACTTGGTCATAGAAGGTCATCACAAATAAATCCGCACACACCGCAGACCAGCACCACAATTAATTCTATCTAATTTTCGTATTTACAGATAGAAAAAATGTCAAATTGTGGTATTTAAAGAAAGAAATGATCGATAGAAAGCAGATGGATAGAACAGCCCCCAATCGATCCATTTTATTCGTTACGATTACCTAAATAATTGGTCGCAATTGCTCAACATCTCACCCCACTCCATTTTAAAGAAAGAAAAGATCGATAAAAAGAAGATGGATGGAGCAGTCCCCAATCGATCCATTTTATTCGTTACGATTACCTAAATAATTGGTTGTAGTTGCTCAACATCTCACCCCACTCCAACTGGGAATGCGAAAACCCCCCATAACACCACCATTACCCCCATCCAAATAACTCTCCCTACTGCTGAAACTCAAACGACTGAGAAGGTAACTAACCTTACCACCAACACAATCTCCACAACTCTACCTATTGCTGAAACTCAAGCGGATGGGCAGTCAACCAAACCTACCACCAATACCATCCCCACAACTCTAACTATTACTGAAACTCAAACAATTGGGCAAGCTGCCAGCCCCTCCTCCACTACTAACACCCTCACCATTCCACTTATAAATCAAACCCAAACTCAAACACACAACCAACCAAACACAAACACAACCCTCTCCGCCACAGTTCTACCTTCAAGTAAAGCCCAGATGGCTAACTAGCCTAGTGCTACCTCAATTGGCCCGGAAAGCACGAGCGCCTCCTCGTCGGAGCTCAAATCGCCACGCACAGCGCCAATTTGTTTACCGCTGCAGAGTGCGTCAGAGCAGCGGCACTTGTTGACCTCCTCGATGTGCTGTCTACGCCACCTCTACTCGCGGCTTGGGGGAGTATAGGTTGGGTAGAGAGAAAAGGCGTCGGCGGGTATGTATGTAGAGTATAAGAGATTGGGGAATAGAGAGAATGGATGGGAAGAAATGATTTGAGGATTGAAATTGAAATTATATGGTTCACTTGGGGTGGGGGTTGGAGTATTATTATTTAATATTAAAAAAATTGATTTATTACCTGATTTGTGAATAAATAAAGTTTAGATCTGATTTTTGAGTTTGTTAACTTAAATGTTTGGTTTTATGCAATTTAACTGAGAATAATATATATTATATTTAGGGCTAGGTAAAAACCAATCTGAACCAGTCAAACCGATCAACCCAACCCAAACCAATGTTTTTTAGTTCAATTGGGTTGAGTTCGAGTTAGAAAATCAAAATTCAGGTCAAATTGGGCTGAGTTTCGGGTTATCTATTAAAACCCAACACAACCCAATAAACTAAAAAATATTAAAATGAAAATTAGTACTTAAAACCAAAAACCAAATTATCAAAATTCTCATATGCCTCACGTCTCTTCCGCCTCTCATTGCTGCTCGTGTCTCAATTTCTCGACTCGATTTTTGACGTAATTTTTGACTAGACACTTGGATTGAAGGTGGAGATTTACATTTTTAGTATTTAGGTTGAATTCATTTTATTCAACAGGTATAATATGCATGTATTCAACATGTATTAGATTGATTTAATATGTATTTAATTTGATCATGGTATAATCTATTTAACAGGTTTTACAATATTTTTAATTTATATTGTTTTATTGGAATGGCCAACGACCATTGATCCAACTTCAATCGACTTAAAGCCTTTCAATTTAACTGAAATTAGTCCAAATTGAAATGGTATCAAACTTTAAAAAAATTGTTCAAATTCAACGAAAAAACTCTCAACCATTGGACCCATAAAAAAATTGTCCAACAAAAAAATAACTGGGTCCAATTTGAATGGGATTCAAGTCCAAACCAATCAACCCAACCCAAGTCAAACCAAACCAACACGAGTTTAGTCGGTTTGGATTGGGTCGGATTTCAACCGTGAATGTGTTGGTTTTGGTTTGAATTATTTTCAAACCGAACATATTGGGTTGGACTCAAAACCAATCAAACACAACCCACGCCCATCCCTAGTTATTTGGGTACACCTTTTTATTTTGTTCATTTTGAGCTAAAGCATTTTACCAGATCTTATTAATTTGGGAAGAAATAATAATATTATATTTTATTCCATTCATCAAAGGTCATAAGAAGCTATTGATCAACTAATATATATTGAGCATAAGTAACAATGAATTAATCAGAGTAATAAAAGCGGTTTTATATAGTCAACCTCAAATTTATTGAGAGATCACTCTATTAAATGTGAAATTTTATGGATTTAAGTATTGACATTAGAATAATTAAAAAAAATTGAAAAAAAAGAAAAAACAATTTGAACAACAAAAGAAGGTTATTTAGGTTTGACGTTTCAATTAGTTTTACAAAGAATTATATATCAAAATCGATCAATTCAATGAATGTAAAAAAAATATTTAATTATTCGAATAATATTTTTTTTTCCAGGAAGAGAAGAATTTCAGAACTCTATAAAACTTATCTTTGGCATTTGAATTACCAACCAACAACTTCTAAAAAGAATTTGTGTCTCTAATATCGAACACAGAAAGACAAAACAATAATTTTTAGATAAATTAATACCAAAAATTCATCAATGTGAATTCATGCAGAAATCGAAGTAAAATCAATTTCGACACATCATGTGAAGGAATACATGATGTGTCGGGTGGGCGTGGGTTGGGTTGGGTTGGTTTTTGCCCCAACCCAAACCCAACCCAACATGGTCGGTTTAATCTAAAATCAAACCAACCCAACCCGTGTAAATGTTGAAACCCAACCCAACCCAATCAAGTGTCGATTGGGTTGGTCGGTTTGCCTTTTTTTCCATTTGCTATTGAAAATTTCTTCCAATAAAAGAATTAAGAATATAGTTCCTACAAAGTAACAATGCATATCCGTTCATCGAAAGCAGATTCTTCCTAACTAGCAAAGTAAATCAATTGATGATAACAATATAAAACATTAGTATCCATAATGTGATTGGCTACTTAAAACTTGAAAGTGCTGAACCATCTAATAAAAACACACAAACAAATTCTCCAAAAGAAGAAAACTACCGGTGCAATTAGGAATGAACTACCAAGTGGCAAGGAAACTTTACCCATTGGATTAGCCCAAGGAACCCTTTTAGAGTCACCCCCAGCATATACCTAATATCAACAACTCATAACATTAGCATTACTTCTCTGAGGTGGAATTGTATAATTGGGTGAAAAAACTTGTTAAAAGGAAACATCAGTTTCGCATTTCCTCTGTTTCGAGAAGATCATAAATTTTACAATAATCTGAAAAATGAGAGTAAAAATCGAACATGATAGCATATTTCACAGGTTATACCATATTTTTTGTTGCACCATCTCTGAATGCACTTTCTATGGGCAAACTGCATTTCGAACACAAAGAAACAAGAAATATCAATATTGCTTCATAGCTTCAACTTGCAACAGCTCGCAGCAAACAAAAATATTTATTTTCGTAAATTATGTGATAATCAGAAATACAATAAGGGCTTCCATTTTTTCAAATGAAAAATTGCAATCAAGAAACAAAAATGGATTTTATCAGTATCATGTCGAAGGAAGCATCACAAATTGGTGAAAACTATACATTAATTAGAAATTAGAAATTTAGTTCTAACTGCAGGAATTTAAGTAAACAATGGTGGGTCATTGAAACATTGACCCAGTGGAGAAAAGATTATGAAATCGAGAAGATTGAAGTCCCACGACAGCATAGTTGGAAACAGATCTGAAACTATTCAACTATGATGTTTTCCCTTTTCAATGAACAAAAATTTGAAGCCATATGTGTACATATACAGTCTAAAAAAAAAAAAACCATTCCACCCCAACCCGTGAATATCACAATATACACAAGTTCACAAAAATACCTCCTGGGCACTTCGCAGGATCATCTTTTTCTGTTGTTGACTTGCTGCCTTGCTGGTGTAGATCTGTTCTTGCCATGATGAAGAAGAATTTGAGATGAAATTTGGTTGGATTCCCAAGTCTGGAGAGGAATTATTGGCGAGAGACGCGACTGGAGTGAGATGGAGTCTGGCGAAGTGGGGATTTAGTTTTTGGTTTTCAATTAAACGTCGTTTCCCCCCCCCCCCCCCCCCTTTTTTTTTTTTTTTTTTTTTTACTGTTGTCGGGTCGGGTCTGGTCGGGTCGGTTTAGATCGGGTTTAAGGGGTTAACCCATAACCCGACCCAACCCGGCCCGACTACCTCACCCCAAACCCGAAACCCACCCAAAAAAAGCAAAAAATCGACCCAAACCGGTCGGTTTGGGTCGGGTCGGGCGGTTTGATCTGGTTGGTTTGGGTTTTGCCCACCCCTAGTGTCGACACATCATCGACACTCTAAACATTTTTATAGTTATATATTAAATAAAAAGGAGTACACTAACATTACCTAAGAACTTCATGATGATTACCCAAAAAGCAACACAAACTAACAAATTCTGCAAAGATAAAATAAGAAAAATTGTGTACCAACTCATAAATCAATATGGAAAATAATTCCAGATCAAATATTAACTATGCATGTATAGAAAACTACAGTGTACCTGAAATTAAGTTGCAAATTTAAAACACCAACGTTCAAACTAAAAATAAATATTTGTATCTTAATTTCTAAAATTTCTAAATTTATGTGAGATTAATAAATTTCTAAATTTTAAATTTTGATTTGTAAATTTGTAAGAATATAATATAGAACCCACATGAACAGGGGTTAACAAGATTATACAAAAGTTCAACATGGAACATGATCAAAATTTAAACTCAAATGACAAAAAGAGCATTTTTCGACATATTTGGTTTAATTTGAGTAATTCATACATTTAAAAAATAAGGTTGACACTTTAAAAAGTACCCTCAAATTAAACATAATATCAGGACCTATTAAACTCGAACCTTATTAAAGACAAATCGAAACCCAAATGGGAGAAAGATGCACTTTGAGAAGAAAGTAAACCATCTCCAACCCATTTCATGAAAATGGTGCAACATTCCCACCATCTTATCTAGTCATCTTCAATCCATGGAACTAAACTTGCTATAGTATAAAATGAAGGACAAAATGAGAAATATATAAAATGTATATGTTACACCAAATATTACTCTAATTTGGTGAAAATTTGAAGTTCGATTGGAGCATTATTTTCACACCAAATTGACGTTTTACGTCATTTTAAAGTTGTTTTGGAGATGCTCTTAGAAGTGATATTGAAGAGGGCCATATTTATGGATTCTGGTTAACCGTGTGCTATGAATGCACCTTTAATTGTGATGCATGGGGCCTTTATTATTCAAACAATTATTATGTGATATTTAAGGAAGAGTAGATGAGGCAATGTCTGAGAGAAGAATATAAAATGTGACAAATCAGTTAGTTTACCCACAAAAGTTAGACATTAAACTTCGATATATATTGAATTTAGTGTAAAATTCTAACAAATAAATTGAAAAGGTATATTCTTTTGAATTATCAATATTGACTATTAACATATCTATATATGCCCTTAGAAGGTGAGGCTTTCTTTTTCTTTTCTTTAGTATTGTGAGTTTTGGTTCTTAAAACCAGTTTTCATAAGTGAAAGTGGGTTTTTGCTTATTCGGTCCACTTGGCATGATTTTACTGGCTCATTTGATATCACCTGGTTATGTGTTTGTTTGGGATTTCTTGGACCGTTGGATTAAATCTAAGGCTGAGGTTTATTGGATAAAAACCCCCCTAAGACCATTGTACCGTCGCTTGAGTCACAGCCTTTCTTCTAGTTTTCATTTTTGCTCTCTATTGAGGCGATTTCAAAAGGGTTTCTTCAAGAGTTTCTATTAAAATCTTGAGTTGTAATTAGATTGATGGTTTGTATTGTTGGGTCAAGTTCGAGCCTTGATTGTTGTATGATTATAGTGACGGTTTACAGTGTTTTAGAATTATATTTGTTGAACAAATATAATTGGTAAATCGTATTTCTTGATAGGCTGTGAAGTTCCTGATTTTGTATAGATTAGACTGATTTGAGAGATCCGTTTGTGGATCGATGATCATTTAGAAGTAGTTCTATTCTGTGTCTTGGTTGTCCAGACTTGTATCATTCTCTCTTGAAAGTTCTTGCATAGTGATGGGCTCGATTTACCTCTGAGCTCCCGCGATTAGGTTTGGCCGAATTGGGTGAACAACCTTTTGTGTTATTTTTAGTTTTTGTTGTGTGTCTTGGGCGTATTTTATTGTTTTGTGTGACATTTGGGTGAAATCAATCCCTAAAAGTATCTTTATCTCAATGAAATTTGCCTAATCCAATTTCAATAATTAGTTGTTTAACATTTTAGATAAGATAAGGATTCAATAATTTCAAACCTATCCATATTCAATGCTACATAATGCATTATTTGTTGAGTGAAGTGACATTATTTAAGCCCTTGTTTGCCCCCCATTAAATTTTTCTCTCTCTTCATCTCAACCATACATTCATCAAATAAAATAATAATACACACAAATCTAAAATTTTTCAACAACACATCTCCCATCCATCACTATTCTAAAAATTTTCAACCCCCTAAAAATCTACAATAATGGGGGCCAAACAGGGGCTAAGATTGGAAAACAACTAATGTTGTACTGTTTCGAATATAATTTGAAATGCTTTTCATTTTTGCTTCTACTTTTTGTAGAAGAATTTCCTAAAAAAGTTACATTCTTCCTGTAAAAACTCTTTTAGTCAGATAAAATACTTTCAGAAAATCATTTAAACATGCTCAAAAATAATTTCTTAAGTATCGAGAACATATTTTGACTTTTCAAAAACCTTGCTAGTCAGACCCTAAGACAATGATTATAGTATGTTCGGTAAAGATTAAAATTAGATTAAAATTGAAAAATTAGTCGTTATTGTTGACTTTTATTAGACAAGTGGAACCCAATATATTTTCAATTTTAATTGAATTTTAAGTTTAGCCAAACATGCTCTTAGATTTCAACTTATAGGAAAAAAAAGTAATAATTTAGACATTATTAATAGAAATCAAGATTTCAAGTATTTGAAGGAAAGATTCAATAAAATCAACATCTACTCTTCAATATTTGCATTAATTCTATGCATTAATTTGGACCCTATCTATATTCTACGCAACACATAAGTTGAGCAATGAAGGGACATTTTCGTTCTGCTGGTCAATATTTGCAACTCAATTCAAATTTGATCTTAGACATGCCTTATATTTCTTATAAGGTTGGATGCACCAAATTTCTAAGCTTTCTTGATGACTTTAAACTTCAATATTTCTTGTAGAATTTATTGATTTACGTACTATCAAAGTTTTATTTTGAATTCGATAATTATTTCTAATTTTTAGTCACTTTTTTGCTTTTTTTTTTTTTAGCTTTTCTTAAGGGTAAAGCATATCTTTAATTCATAACTTTAATAGAAATTTTTAAGCGTGAATTAAGTTAAAGAAAAAGCAAAAAAAATAAAAATAAAGAGGACTAATTATATTTACACCACATTTAAGTTCCTTTTGTTCAACTTTTTTCAAAATAATTTGTTTAATATATTTATTTACTTTTACCTTATTACAAACATTTTAGTTCTATAAATGTCATTAATTAAAATCCATAATTCATCTTTGGCTCACGAGTGCTCGATCGAGAAGTTAGGGAATCATTTTATGCTAATTTCCTCATAATGTTTTTTACTACCTTATCGAATTTAGACCCTGTTTGATGGGCTTTTTTTTTTTTTTTTCTAAAACTCCTTTTTCTTCATACTCATTTTCATGTACACATTTACACAATAAAATATTCTGTACGTAAACCCAACATTTTTCATACTTTTTAACTATACATCCTCCAAAAATTCACGTACTATCAAGTTTTATTTTGAATTCGATAATTATTTCTAATTTTTAGTCACTTTTTGTTTTTGTTTTTAGCTTTTCTTAAGGGTAAAGCATATCTTTAATAGAAATTTTTAAGCGTGAATTAAGTTAAAGAAAAGCAAGAGAAATAAAGTAATTATATTTACACCACATTTAAGTTCCTTTTGAGTACCTTAGAGATAGATGGGGAAGCATATCCTTCATTGGAATTGTCAAACAAAATCAATAAAGTAAGAATGACATATCAGTGACATAGAGTTCGGTAAGTTGTTGTGGAATTCAAACCCAATCTCTATTTCGAATGTGTAAGACACAATAAGGCACTTAACGAGCGTTAAGGTAAAGCGAGTGGAGTCATTAGTCTGTTATTTTCGATGTACCTTTAATTCGTTAAGCGAGAGCCTTTCCATGTCGCAAATCGTGGTCCCCTTTATCTATTTGTTGAAATGCATTTTAATTGCAAGGTCCTAAGTCTTTGCTCATTTTAATATTTATGTCCCCAACTTTTTTTCATTTCGCATTTTTAATCTAGAACTTCTCTTTAATTGGCGCATCTCGCCTTTAGTAATGATTTTCATCCACAAATTCCTCTTAAAAGACGTAAAACAACTTCATTTAAAAAATAAATATACAAAAGTGCAATATAAAAATTCTCCGTTATTTCAAATATGTAAATAGATATTTTGACGCCACTCGTCATTAAAGACGACATGCGCTAAGATATATATGGCACTATGGCAGCTATTGTACACTAACTTGATGAAGCACGTCCCGTGATTTACCTCCTCCACAATGCTCTAAGGGAGGGGTGGGACGGGACGGGGTGGATTTTTTTAATTTTTTATTGTACTTGAATCTCATCTCACTCAATCGAATTGGTTTTGTTGAATGTTTTTCTTGTTTTCAAGTTACTCACGCATTCTATCATTCAAAGATTTGATTTTTGATTCTAGAGTTTGCCCAGGCAAGACAAGACCTGCATTTCTTTTGTTCCAACTTTTTTCAAAATAATTTGTTTTAATATATTTCTTTACTTTTACCTTATCACAAACATTTTAGTTCTATAAATGTCATTCATTAAAATCCATAATTCATCTTTGGCTCACGAGTGCTCGATCGAGAATTTAGGGAATGATTTTATGCTAATTTCCTCATTTTTTTACTACCTCATCGGATTTAGCCCCTGTTTGAAACTACTTTTTCTACATACTCACATTCACACAATAAAATATTGTGCATGTAAACCCAAAATTTTTCATACTTTTTACCAGTTCGGTACAAACCCTTTTACTATTTTTCCAGTCCTATTTCATTTCATTATCGTTGAACAATCGTTTATGAAACTCTTTAAATCAATTTTATCCTAGTCCGATCAATCGTGTTAGAAAATAATTATTCTTATATGATATTTCCAAACGTTTTTCTATGCCACAAAAGGCCAAGAAGATGACTTGAAATTGACGTGCCAATTACTTCATTAGGTGTAATTGTCTTTTTCGCAACGCTACTCCGTGAATTGCTTGCAAATGGCTGGCTCTAATTAATCAATCAGCCTTTGTTGACTTTAATGGATTTATTCACAAGGGACTTTTAATATTCAAAGGTCCACAGCACGCGTTCACTGCCTCTTTGAAAGGGATATTAATAGGTTATGCTACACGTACATAATGATGTCAACATCCTTATATGGAGAGGAACTCACTTCGGATATACTCGTCGAAAGTGGGTCTTCTTCCATGCGAGGGTGTGAATACCATTATATACAATTGATTATGTGCGTGTAGCATAATTCTTATTGTTTATAATCGATAATTCTCACTAGGGCTAAACTTTATTTTTCTTAAAATTAATTTTTTTATTTTATGTGATTTTCAGTAGTAAATTTCTTAAACAAATTATAATAACCTTCTTTGATTTAATGGATTAATAATTGATAAATACAGTTCTTGATAAAGATTTGTCATAAAATTATGAATTTAATTAAAAAAAAAAATCAATTAAATAAATAGAAAATAAAGGAAAAAGAAAATGCAATATAATGCTTCTTTTGTAACTTCAATGGTAAAAATATATATTGACCTTGGTATGAACAAAAGTAAAATACTAAACCTATATTGGCTAATTTGGGATTCTTTGATTTTTTCTTGTAATGAGTTATGAAAATATAATTTACAAATTCTTGTAAAGTATAAATTCACCAGTCGACTTCGCGAACCTTTAGTTAACAAGTGGATGGCACGAATTAAAAGTTTTAATTACGAAATATAATTATTTTCCGAACTTTTTAATTCTAAAGTCATCAATCTCGTTTTTCTCATAAGAATCTTACTTACTGGTCGATTGCTACTTATTTCACTTGATAATTATTCAAAGGTAACATTTTCTTTGCCCCGGAATAAGTTTTAACTTACTTTTCAAAGCATTCTTGGCTACTCAAAAAGTGGTGTGAAAACTAACCTTTTTTCTAACTTTTTGCATACTCTCCCAAAAGGCATTGGAAAATTCGTTTTTAAGCAAGGTGTTGCATTCGTCACTCGATTCATGAACATGTAGAATTGTTCGAAGAGGTACAAAAGCTGATCAAGATTTCGTGCGGAAATTGAAATTTGATTTTTCTTTTCCTTATTTCGCTTCGCTCTTATTACTTAAGTATTTAATCGTTAGAATTTTAATGTGTTAATTATCTTTAGCGTATTTTCACTATGTGCGATGGCTAAACTGCTAAAACAAGCTCTGAGAATGATCGTTTAATAGTAATTCTAGATGTTGTTACCTTTTGGATCCAATTTAAAAATCATGTAAGATTTCATTTTAGATGCAATAACTTCAAAAAAAAAAAAAAAGCTATATTTTATAGGTCTTTTAATGTAAACTAAAAAATTAGTGGTGGAGCCAAATGTTGTCATGTGGGTTGCCCCACAAATTTTGAAATTTCTATTGTTACTTTTTTTTAATAATTTCTTCCAAAATTTAAATTTTTATTCATTCCTCTTTTGACACATTCATGCATAGCTTTTTCCTTAAAAGACTTGACACATTCTTTTAAAATAAATTATTTCAAAACTCATTCACAACCACACATTTTTCAATAAAATAATATTTTCCATCACATCAATAATATTTTCTTATTTTTTAACCACATATTTTCTATCATATCACTATTTAAAACACATTCTTTGATCAATAATATCCATTAAACACCCCCTCACTAATTAGTTTTTCATTCCGAGATATGATATGAATACAGGAAATTCAAAAGGAAAATTCGCAGGCTACCAAAAACAGTTTTTGGCATCACAAGAAGACAACGGTGTATTTTCCTATTGAATTTCCCTGTATGTGCAGACTTTTTTTTTTCATTCCTCCATATGTAGGGATGTTAAATTTCATCAAAACTTAAACGTCCATCAGTGCTTAGCCCACCAAACAATCTCTCTTTTCATCTCTCAAGGCTCAATCCACTTTTTAGTACTATTACTTTATTTCAAAAAAGCTAAAGTTTCATGTGCTTCCTTCCCCTTCCAGTTGGCCAATCTGTTTTTCACTTACCTTCGGATCATCAATCTCGATTTTAGTGCTTTAAGACTTTTGGGCCACTCACGTATGATGCCCCACTATAGGCATCCTTACGTGAGACTTCGAGGAAAAATGTATTTTGAAATAGTAATTTTTTCAAAATATGTGGTTAAAAAATAAAGAAAATTTTGAATTTGTGTATAACATTATTTTATGAAAAAATATATGATTAAAAATGAATTTTTTTTTAAAAAAAAGTATTTTTTGGAAAAATGGAACCCCAACACGACGATGTAGACATTATTTCGTCATTACCATTCAAATGGCAAATTTTAGTCATTTTCAATGATGTCAAGGTTGTTTTGTTGGAAGAAATTTCGAGGTCTTTTTGTTTGTCCTAATTTCAAACATGTTAACATGCACCAATGTGCACCTAACTAAAAATAATTGAAGTTTGGCCCAGCTAAAGGTGTTTACTTTGTAATCATTTGATTAGTTTCGTCTCTTCATATAAGAGAAGCACATAAAGAAAACTTTTGAGAAGTATACAATTAAAATTTTGTATTTGAGTATGTTAAAATGATTTTTTGCAGATGATATTAGAATAGGTACAATAAAAAGAAATGAACGATAACAACTGGGGATGAATCTCAGTGTTTAAAAATTGTTCTATAACTGACGTAGCGAAAACTTATAGGAAAAAGCAAAATTTCACGTTACAACCTAACTTGTTGATTTGAAATATCATATAAAAAGAAAGAGAATAATTTTGAGAAACTCTTTTCAAGATTCTTTATTTAATTCAAATTTTAACTAATTGTACTTACAACTCTTATTTGACGATAAGAATTAATAATAAAATCAAATTCTAAATGGAATTAAAATTCCAATCTACCTAAAATTAAGAATTTTATCCTGAATAACGAAAAATGTATTTTCAAAATCCTAAACGATGGAATTGGGTTGAAACAAGTCGTACATCATGGGTGAAATTTATGAGTTTTGCTCGTTGGACATTTTTCACTCAAAATGGACACAAACATCTCTGTAAATGAACACTTTCAAAATTTGCCCCTGTTTGGTAGAAATTAAAATCCAAAATTTTAATCTAAATCAAAATCAATAACTAATTTTAACAACACATTTTATACGATTTATAATTTTTCAACCACACATTTCATAAATTTTTATCAAAATATACTAAAAATGTATGTAATAATCTTGTCGTAAGTTGTTGACTTTTAAAAATTCGAGAAAAAATAAGTAAAGGAAAAGAAAAGAAAAGTAAAGAACAAGGAAATAGAGCTAGAAAGAATCCAAAAAAGTATCTATTTGATGGTGCAAATACAGTTGGAGAATAGGACACGGCCGCTCTCACCACACGTTACTCATTTCATATGTTAGTCTCATTATATCACGAGAATGATTTATTTTGAAATCAATTCAATTCGTTATCATTATCGACATCGTAAATTAAGCGATATTGAGTATTTGCATATTTTCAATACGTGACATTTTCTCTAAGGGATAAATTAGTTAAATAAAAATAGTTTTTCATGATAAACTAAATTAGAGGGAAAAGAGAAATAAGAGGCGAAGGAAGAAAGTAGATTCTTTTTTTTAAAGAAATGACAAGAAAATCCCTACATGCCCACCCTGTCTTCACCATCAACCAACACCTATTTGTTGTTACTTCTTTACCCCGACCCTATGTGGTGAACAATTCGAGAGTAAGGGGCGATCAGTCGAATTTACCTATCTAATTGGTGCTTCAAGAGTGTCACAGAGACGTAAATTTTGAATCTCATCCATAATTTCAAAGAGACTGATGGAAATGAAATATGGGAGACGGATATATAAATGTTTAACTTAATTTACTACCTATTTATGTTAATGGTCCAGTAGAAAATCTATTTCCGGAAGATCAATAAGTTACACTACAAAAGTTAGAGACAAAATTACTAGAAAAACACTAAGGACCTACTTATAACAATAACCATACTTCGAGAACCCCTTTGCAATTTTCGTAAAATATATAAAAGGCATTTGTGGTTTGCATTTAATTGATATTTATAAACTTTACCAATAATGCTATCGTCACTTCATTGAACAATATGAGAGTATCATTCTTTTTAGCAAATTATATTACTTTCCTTTGAAGTTTACGACAATAACAAAATCATCCTCTCTCTTACAGGGAATTATTAATCAATGAAAATTTGTCAAATATTATTATGTAAAAATTCTGTCAATTTCCAAAACCGGTTCTCTCGTCTTTCCATGGAATTTGCTCTACTCTTTTATTATTGAATCAATCTACATGTACAGAAAATTGGTACTGAATTTTGAAATGAACAACGAAGATTCAAAAATGAGAAAAATACAAATACAAATGCACATGATGCTGATAAATTTTGTGAATTATTCCTTGTACTTAAACAATAATTCTTTACTATTGCATGTGCAGATGTGCTCTCTCTCTCTCACACACAGTCTCTCTCTCTCTTTCTCTTTCTCTCTCACACACACAACCCTATTCCCACTCATCTTTCAATTCAGAGCGCGTAAAACGATAGATTTGTTAGTGACAGCATTATTGATTGGTCCATTGTGGGGTCACGTCCTGCAGACCCTTTTAAAAACTATATAAATCCCAGAAAATAACATAAATCTTAGCACTCGAATAAGTGTCGGTGGCTTATTGGATTCGATGCACGTATAAAGTAACAATTTCTCTTACAAAAGAGCTGCAGCTCTAGTTGGCACCATTTATTTGTCTTTTTCCTTTTTTTTTTCTCATTTCTTCTTCTTTTTTCTGGAGCTCCAAGAACCAAAACTGTAAACTGGGGTTTGAATCAAAAATTCATTTAGAGAAATATATTTTGAGTATCCGATTTAAGGTGAGTTTATCAGAAGCATTTGAACTCTTTGCTGGATCTTTTACTGTATTGTGGGGTGATCATTCTATATATTTAGCATTAATTGCTAGAGAAAGAATCATTTGAAAAAAAAAAAAAAAACTACTTTGCTTCCAAGGAAGAACAGAGATGTTATCTTTTTTGGGAAAAGTTTCAATATTTTTGCATAGACAATAATGGGTTCTAACATGAATATTGCCATAATGACAGATTCATTTTTTTCTCCCTCAGAATTCTTTTTGGCATTTTTCTGTTATTTTCTTGAGTTAACAGTGAATCCATATGAATCTGGACAGAATGATGAATGGAAGATTACAGAAATTTCTCTACACTCTTGCTTGTATGCTGATTGTGATAAGAACAGAAGGATTTTTGGTTGATATTACTTATGTTCAGAGTGCTGTGGCAAAAGGAGCAGGTAAAACATTAAGGGTCAACATATTCTAATTTTTTATGTGTGTGTGTGTGTATATATATATATATATATTTTTTTTTTTGGTTGAAAAAGGTTCAGTATTTATTTTATTGCTTTGTGCTCCAGTTTGTTTAGACGGTAGTCCACCGGCATACCATTTTGATAGGGGATCTGGTGCAGGAATTAACAATTGGTTGGTTCATATTGAGGTTAGTCCTCTTTTCATAAGCTATTAAAATATTATTTTTATTGCGGCAGCCTTGATCATTCAAGAGTTATTCCCTAAGTACATGGGAATAACTCACAGAATTTGTACACGAGGCTGCCACATGTAGAGGTGTCAAGACGGACGGGCCGGCTATGACCCGTGAAAACCGACCCGTGAAAACCGGGACCGCGGGCCGACCCGTGACCCGTGCGGGCGGTTCACGGGCCAAGGAGGTGTAACCCGCGGGCTTCGCGGGTTGCACCCCCACGGGCCGCGGTTAACCCGCGGCCTGTAAAAAAATTGAAAAAAAAAAAAATAAAACAAAAATTAAAAAAAAGGGGGGGAGAGAGCCAAACAAAAAAAATTGAAAAAATAAAAATAAAAAAAATTCAATTTTTTTTTTTTTAATTTTAACTAATGGTAATATAAATTTTCTAACGGTAATATCATCCCCTTCATCTATAAATTCCAATTTATTCTTACAATTATTTTTACAATACACTCTCTGTCTCTCATTAGTTATTATACATTTATACTTCATAGTTCATACTTGTTACTACCTTACTACAATTACAATTATTCAATTGCAAATATCATCATCATCTTGATTATATTTCTTTCTTCTCAGTATTGGACGAAAGAAGATCTAGACTTTAATCCGATTTTAATCTCTACCGAACACGCCCTAAATTTGAATTCTATGTAAAAATTTCTTGATATAATTATGAATTTAGCATTTTGTTCAATTCTTAGTTTACATTTAACAAAAAAAAATATTTTTTGCTATAAATATGAAAAATTCTATATTTTTATAATTTTATTTATACAATCATACGGGCCAAACCGGAACGAACCGCGACCCGTGACCCGCATGGGCTCGACCCGGATGGGTCAGCGGGCGGGCCTGGGTTGTAGTCCAAAATTGTGGGCCGACCCGTAACCCGCAGCGGGCGGACTTTTTTTTTCACGCGGGCTGTTACCGGGCTCACATGTTGGCGGGCCGACCCGGCCCGGACCACCCGGATTGACATCTCTAGCCACATGTGTGTGTGTTTTTCTCATATTTGAATATGTGTTGTTCATTTCAAATTTCTGTATCAATTCTGTACCTGTAGACTGATTCTTCATTGAAAGATTATACTTTATATCATCCTAGGAAATAAGAGTAGTTACCTTAATTTTTTATTTTATTTTATTATGTAGTGACTGTGTTTGAAACATAGTAAAAATGATGATGTTGAGATTAACAAACGTCACAATAGAATTGATTAAATTATCGAGAATAAAACTTAGCTTCTTTTTGTTGCATTTTTGGCAATCAAACTGAGTATTTCACCTTTGATTTTGCCATCCACGGAACGGCGAGATATTTGGCCAAATACTCGAGCCTGTTAAAATTGAATATTTTAGTCCAAAAAATTACACCCACTGTTTTTTATGGCTTATTGGTACAAAATGTCTATATGTTTTAAATTTTTGTATTTTCACCCATATTTTCACATTTTATTATGGTGAACGTCATTTTCATCAATTTTTATCCAATTTCTCAATTAAAAAAATATAAAATGACAAATATACCCTCATATTTAATTAAAAAAAGAAAAAAGAAAAATAAAGAATTAATTTCAACCATACTCCCAAACCTTGTTAAAAAGTACAAATGAAAAATAAAAATGGCTCTCTCCCTTTTTTTATTCCCCACAAATCCACCAAAGATCCCAAAACCAACGGCCCTCCCTTTCTACAATAAACTCTACAAAAAAATCCACCAAAGATACCAAAACCCATGAGCTCAATTTTACTTCAATATCGTCTAAATCTTTTAAAGGCTTGTGATTATGGCTTGATCCTGAGGATGTACAGTAGTGTTAGGACTTGTATTTTCAGATATGGCTCTATGGAATTGGTCGCCACGGTGAGGCTACCTGATCGATGGTGGTCTGCGACAATAAAAGTCACTAGAGGTTTGGGTTTTGGTTGCTAACCCGTGCGCAACCATGGTGTGTTTTTGATTGATTTTGGCCTCAATAGTTGTTTGGATTGGAGATTGGTTGAAGATTGTAGGTGGCATGAAACCGCCAACATGAGGGTTGATTTTCGGTGGCCAAGGTGGTGGTCGGAGACTTGAAGTGCGGTGGCTCCATAGAGGGCAAAAATCGCCCTTAGGCTAGAGAGAATTGGTGAAGGAAGGGAATGATTTTTTTTTTTGGATTGGAAGGAAAATAAAGTTTTAAAAGGGGAAATTTGGCCAAATAACCTCCCTCAACAATGATTTTGGATAAATGGCCTTTGACCAACAATGAAATAGAATAAAAAAAATGAAAATGTTTTAATGGTAAAATGACAAAATTGTCCTTCAATTTATATCAAATTATTTACCCAACTTCTTTCATTTCACCTTCTTCTTTCTTCTTCATTTTCACCCATTTTCAGCAGCCACCTAAGGAGCCCCATTCCACCACTTTTCGATCACCCAAACCATCGGACTCCACCACCCCTAACCTCGTCTCACTCTCATCTACAACCTCTAACCAACCATTATCCATGAAACCACCAGAATTAGCAACAAACTAGCCCAAAAAACTAGTTCTCACCCACTCTTCTTTTGCCGGAAAACCTACCTCCGGCGACACCCATGGTCGGCACCACCACCAGTGGATAGCACTAACCCAGACGACGAACACCATGACTTAACATCGACCAATAATGCACCAATTCAATCTGTTGTTGCTCAAAAAGGTCCGCAGTCGCGATGTAAAACGACACTACAGTCGTTATCTGCAACGTAAAACGACACTACAGTCGTTATCTGCTGTAATTTGATTTTTTCAACGAAACGACCTCTAATAACTTATTAACATGTATAACACAAAAAGAATGACAAGTTACGAAAAACGATTGAAATGACATAACTTTTATATTTATCGAGATAATGAAAGAACAAGTCGTTCTTTGGAAAAGTAGCAAAATATTGGAGAAATCAACGAACGACAAAAGTGTCGTTCTTGCTTTGAACGTCTACCGAGCAGCGTAAGCGTCGTTTTGCATCTAAAATTGATTTTGAAGAGCGGCGACCCTTCCAAACCACGATAATGATGAGTTGAACTCATTTAAGTTGCAGGCTGAACACTCCGCTTACAACATTCGAAATTTATGATCATTACTTAATCAAGAGGAAAAAAGAAAACGACTTAACTGCCGTTACTGTTTTGAAAACGGCACAAGTGTCGTTCTGGCTCTAAAATCGATTTTGAAGAGCCGCGACCCATCCAAACCACGATAATGATGAGTTGAACTCATTTAAGTTGCAAGCTGAACGCGCCGCTTATAACATTCGAAATTTATGCTCATTACTTAATCAAGAGGAAAAAAGAAAACGGCACAACTGTCGTTCTGGCTCTAACATCGATTTTGAAGAGCCTTGACCCATCCAAACCACGATAATCGATAAACTGAACACATTTAAGTTGCAAGCTGGACACGCCACTTACAACATTCGAAATTTATGCTCATTACTTGATCAAGAGGAAAAAAGAAAACGACACAACTGTCGTTACTGTTTTCAAAACGGCACAAGTGTCGTTCTAGCCCTAAAATCGATTTTGAAGATCCACGACGATAATGATGAGTTGAACTCATTTAAGTTGCAGGCTGAACACGCCGCTTACAACATTCGAAATTTATGCTCATTACTTAATCAAGAGGAAAAAAGAAAACGACACAACTGTCGTTACTGTTTTGAAAACGGCACAAGTGTCGTTCTGGCTCTAAAATCGATTTTGAAGAATCGCGACCCGTCTAAATCACGATAATGATGAGTTGAACTCATTTAAGTTGTAGGCTGAACACGCCGCTTACAACATTGGAAATTTATGCTCATTACTTGATCAAGAGGAAAAAAGAAAACGACACAACTGTCGTTACTGTTTTCAAAACGGCACAAGTGTCGTTCTGGCTCTAAAATCGATTTTGAAGAGCCGCGATCCGTCCAAACTCCAAACCACGATAATGATGAGTTGAATTCATTTAAGTTGCAGGCTGAACACGCCGCTTACAACAATCGAAATTTATGCTCATTACTTAATCAATAGGAAAAAAGAAAACGACACAACTGTCGTTACTGTTTTCAAAACGGCACAAGTGTTGTTCTGGCTCTAAAATCGATTTTGAAGAGTCGCGACCCGTCCAAACCACGATAATGATGAGTTGAACTCATTTAAGTTGCAGGCTGAACACGCCGCTTACAACATTCGAAATTTATGCTCATTACTTAATCAAGAGGAAAAAAGAAAACGACACAAGCGTCGTTCTTTGTTTTTGAAAACGGCACAAGTGTCATGCAATCAACAGTTTCGTCCTTCTTAGGTTAGAATGTCCAATCCTTGATGTTCTTGTCTTGAAAAGTAGCAAAATATGGGAAAAATCAACAGAACGACACAAGTGTCGTTCCAAGACACAAGTGTCGTTCTGCCAATAAATACGATTTTGAAGAGCCACGACCCATCATAGCTATGATAATCGATAAACCAAACCCATTTAAGTTGCAGACTGAACACGCCCCTTACAAAATACTTGAGATATGTCCATTCTTGTACTTTCAACCGAATCTAGACTACGACTTGTGCTTTCACCGTTTCATACCTTATATTCAATATCAATTCCACTGCTAGTTGCCACGCAATCAACAGTTTCGTCCTTCTTAGGTTAGAAGGTCCAATCCTTGATGTTCTTGTCTTGAAAAGTAGCAAAATATGGGAAAAATCAACAGAACGACACAAGTGTCGTTCTAAGACACAAGTGTCGTTCTGCCAATTAATACGATTTTGAAGAGCCGCGACCCATCATAGCTATGATAATCGATAAACCAAACTCATTTAAGTTGCAGACTGAACACGCCCATTACAAAATACTTGAGATATGCTCATTCCTTGTACTTTCAATTGAATCTAGACTAAGACTTGTGCTTTCACCGTTTCATACTTTATATTCAATATCAATTCCACTGCTAGTTGTCACACAATCAATATTTTCATTCTTCTTAGGTTGGGGGTCCAATCATTTATGTCATTGCCTTGAAAAGTAACAAAATATTGGGAAAATCAACAGAACGACACAAGTGCCGTTCCAATACACAAGTGTCGTTCTGCCAATAAATACGATTTTGAAGAGCCGCGACCCATCCTAGCCATGATATCGATAAACGAAACTCATTTAAGTTGTAGGCCGAACACGCCCCCTGCAAAATACTTGAGATATGCCCATTCCTTGTACTTTCAACCGAATCTAGACTAAGACTTGTGCTTTCACCCTTTCATACCTTATATTCTATATAAATTCCACCGCTAGTTGTCACACAATCAATATTTTTGTCCTTCTTAGATTGAGGGGTCCAATCCTTAATGTCCTTATTTTGAAAAGTAGCAAAATATTGGAAAAATCAACAGAACGACACAAGTGTCGTTCTGTCAATAAATACGATTTTGAAGAGCCGCGACCCATCATAGCTATGATAATCGATAAACGGAACCCATTTAAGTTGCATCGAACACGCCATTACAAAATACTTGAGATATGCTCATTCCTTGTACATTCAACCGAATCTAGACTAAGACTTGTGTTTTCACCATTTCATATCTTATATTCTATATCAATTCCACCGCTAGTTGCAACACAATCAATATTTTCGTTCTTCTTAGGTTGGGGGGTCCAATCCTTGATGTCCTTGCCTTGAAAAGTAGCAAAATATTGGAAAAATTAATAGAACGACACAAGTGTCGTTCCAATACACAAGTGTCGTTCTGCCAATAAATACAATTTTGAAGAGTCGCGACCCATCCTAGCCATGATAATCGATAAACGGAACCCATTTAAGTTGTAGGCTGAACACGCCCCTTACAAAATATTTGAGATATGTCCATTCCTTGTACTTTCAACCGAATCTAGACTAAGACTTGTGCTTTCACCATTTCATACCTTATATTCTATATCAATTCCACCGCTAGTTGTCACACAATCAATATTTCGTCTTTCTTAGGTTGGGGGGTCCAATCATTGATGTCCTTGCCTTGAAAAGTAGCAAAATATTGAAAAAATTAACAGAACGACATAAGTGTCGTTCCAATACACAAGTGTCGTTCTGCCAATAAATACGATTTTGAAGAGCCGCGACCCATCCTAGCCATGATAATCGATAAACGGAACCCATTTAAGTTGTAGGCTGAACACGTCCATTACAAAATACTTGAGATATGCCCATTCCTTATACTTTCAATCGAATCTAGACTAAGACTTGTGCTTTAACCGTTTCATACCTTATATTTTATATCAATTCCACCGCTAGTTGCCACATAATCAATATTTTCGTATTTCTTAGGTTGGGGGGTCCAATCATTGATGTCCTTGCCTTGAAATGTAGCAAAATATTGAAAAAATTAACAGAACGACATAAGTGTCGTTCCAATACACAAGTGTCGTTCTGCCAATAAATACGATTTTGAAGAGCTGCGACCCATCCTAGCCATGATAATCGATAAATGGAACCCATTTAAGTTGTAGGCTGAACACTCCCATTACAAAATACTTGAGATATGCCAATTCCTTGTACTTTCAATCGAATCTAGACTAAGACTTGTGCTTTAACCGTTTCATACCTTATATTTTATATCAATTTCACCGCTAGTTGCCACACAATCAATATTTTCGTCTTTCTTAGGTTGGGGGGTCCAATCATTGATGTCCTTACCTTGAAAAGTAGCAAAATATTGGAAAAATCAACAGAACGATACAAGTGTCGTTCCAATACACAAGTGTCGTTCTGCCAATAAATACGATTTTGAAGAGTCGCGACCCGTCCGAGCCACGATAATCGATAAACGAGACACATTTAACTTGCAGGCTGAACACGCTCCTTTCAACATTCGGAATTTATGCTCATTACTTAATCGATAGGAAAAGAAAACGACACAACCTGTTCTTTGTTTTGAAAACGACACAAGTGTCGTTCTGTCAATAAAATCGATTTTGAAGAGTCGCAACCCGTCCGAGCCACGATAATAATAAGCTGAATTCATTTAAATTACAGACTGAACAGATAATGTTCGTATTGTCATTTTACATGGAAGATAACGACTGTACTGTCGTTCTACACTACGTAAAACGGCTGGAGTGTCGTTCTATGCTGTAGACTGTCCAATAGTTATACCCAGTACGGAAAAACACCAACTGTGGAAAATTAATCAGCTAAAATATCATTTCAAACTATATTGAACAATAAAAAGACCAATGTACACGAAATTACCAAAATTACCTTTCTTTTTTCTTCAAATATTTAGAGGTTTGAATGTAGATAACTTAAAAATCAAAATTCTTGTTCAAATACTCAAAATGTAGGAAAATAGAGGTGAGTAATACAATAAATAACAAGATTTTGTAGGGGGAAGCAAGCATAGGAGATGCCGAGATGGAGAGCTCGTGTTAATTGAATTGAAGACGAATTGGGAAATTTAATGGATTGAAAGGGTATTTGAGTCTTTTGATGATAGGGATATTTTGGACCTTTTATACCATTTATTTATTCTATTTTTTAATGGAAGCTATTTTGCCAACAAACATTGACAAAATCCTTTTTGTCCAAATACATTATTTGACTAGGCTCTTTAACAAAGAGTCCCTTTTAAAAGTTTGAGATCCACGTGGATGACACATAAAAAAAATTGGTTATAATTTACAAAAAATTAATATTTTTTCTGTTTTTGTTATCTTATTTAAATAGGAGAGTATATTTGTTATTTTACATTTTTAATTGAGAAATTATATAAAAATTGATGAAAATGACGTTCTTCATGATGCAACGTGAAGATATGAGTGATAATGTAAAAAATTGAAATGTAACGATGTTTTCCACACTAGAGGCCAAACGTAAGAACATTTTGTGCCAATAAGCCTGTTTTTTATTATTTCGTATCGCTTTGTCTTCTTGAATGGTTTTCATCCAGATTTTTCACAGGTCACGTCCAAGTTATGCATTAAAAAAAAAAAAAAGGAATGAATTTTCATCCTCCATAATAACCTAACAAAATCTGTTAATCTTCATGTCCAGGGAGGAGGATGGTGCAACAATGTCACAACTTGCCTTGCCCGTAAAGACACTCGCTTAGGTTCCTCAAAGCAAATGGTTAAGCAGGTCGTATTTTCTGGGATTTTGAGCAACAAACTAAAGTTTAACCCAGGTATATTTCTCATTTTTTTATTGATTTTGATTTTTTCAAGACTTTTATATCTTTCATTGTCATCTTTAATAAATACGGTCTCTATTTGAATTTCCAGATTTCTATAATTGGAATAGGATCAAGGTTAGATATTGTGATGGAGCATCATTTACTGGAGATATAGAAGCAGTAGATCCTGTAAGTCATAACAGTAGCTTCTATTTAGCTTTCTAGAAGGCGTTAGATATAATAAATGGCAAGTTTCAAACATAAAGTGATTTTCTTCGTTGTTCGAATCTTTATGGAAACTTCTGATTTTTGGGTCGATATTCGATCAGGCTACTAAACTTTACTTCAGAGGAGCGCGGGTTTTTGTTGCTATCATCGAGGATTTGTTAGAAAAAGGAATGAAGAACGCTAAAAATGTATGATTTTCTCTTTTGTTTAATTTATTCCTCCAACTTTGACTGTAATCTTCCTTTCTATTGTTAACTTAAGTGTTCTTATGTAGGCCGTTCTGTCTGGATGTTCAGCCGGTGGATTAACATCGATTTTGCATTGTGATAACTTCAAAGCTCTTGTACCCATGGCTGCTAAAGTAAAGTGTTTTGCCGATGCTGGGTATTTTATTAACGCGTAAGATTTCATATTGGACATCGTACCCAGACGAAATAATTTGATATGAACAAGAATCATGTTCTTTCGTTTCGTGCTGATCCAATATTTTTTTTTAATCCTCTATAACAGGAAGGATATCTCTGGAGCACCGCATATCGAGGATTTCTATGATGATGTGGTCAAGACACATGTGTGTGATTTTTTTTTCGTAGCGAAAGAACGAGTGGAAATATGAAAATTGAATTACATAACTGTAGTTTGATCGTTCTCTAATATATTTTCTTCACTGACCTTGGATGTAGGGATCGGCGAAGAACTTGCCCTCATCGTGTACTTCAAAGGGGAAACCAAGTTTGGTAAGAGCAATTTTCTTGAGTGGATGTTTTCCCTTTTCCTGCTGTGACATAGCTCTTTCCATACTGATATCAATTAAAAATTTCAGTGTTTTTTCCCGCAAAACATGGCACAACAAATTCGAACGCCGCTTTTCATTACAAATGCTGCGTATGATTCATGGCAGGTTAGTGGTTATTTGTGTCTCTCAAAGACACCAACATTTTGATGGTTATATTTGCTCCCAATAGATGCGTTCAACTTTCTTTCTCAGCTGCAGTTCATGACTTGTAGATCTCGGCAACAGCTGCCCGAATTTTCGCAGAATGTTTTGAGACATTAATTGAATGCTATCAAGAATAGCTAATATATATATGCTATTAGTTAAATAAAATGTGGTGCCATTTTCTTTTTCCTATGTTGCTCTCAGTCGTTTGATTTTATGGATTATTATTATTTCCAGATAAAGAACATTTTGGCTCCTGGGGTTGCTGATCCACATGGTACCTGGCACAATTGCAAGATTGATATTAAAAAATGCTCCCCCGGCCAACTCCAAATCATGCAAGGTTACTGCGATTTTTTCGTTAAATTCATCGTCCTATACAGTCCGAACTTTCAGTAGATCACGAAAAAGAAAGCAGAATATAAATTGAATTTAGTTTTGATTTTCCTTACCGTAATTGAATGTTCGTATTATTTCTTATATTCTGCCCTTTATTCGAGTAGTTTTTTCTTCGGCAAATTGCCCGAAGCCTACGCTTTTTTGAATCCAATCGTAGATGTTATGCCAGTCATAACTGTGTTTTTTCTTTTTTTTTTTTCTCTTTTTAATTGTAGAACCATACAGAAATCCAAGAGAAATGCTGGTGTTTTGCTTGCATAGAAAATAATATTTTTCATATCCGTTATGATTTTTAGGTTTCAGAACGGAGTTCATAAATGCACTGTCTGGACTGGGTGCCTTTACATCAAGAGGATACTATATAAACTCCTGCTATGCCCACTGCCAAACTGAAATGCAAGAAACTTGGTTGAGGAGCGACTCTCCGGTTTTAAATGACAAGGTCAATAATTCTTGCCAATTTACAACTATATCTCTTTATCACTAATATATATTGTTGGTCCACTTTGCATATGGGGTTGTCTTGTGAGATCTTGTTCTACCAATCTGTTGTATTTATTAGAAAGGATGTTGGACCTAACTCAACCAACAAAACAGGCTTGTTAGGGGAGGATTGTTCTCACCTTATTAAGTGGATCTTGTAAATATCACCAGTCAATGTGAAATTCTAATACTCTCCCTCACGTACAGCGTGGACCATGCCAAACAATTGTGAACAAATCGATATTGGGTGCACCCAATATTGTAAAATTGGGCATGCTCTAATACTATATTAGAAAGGATATTGAGCCTAACTCAACTTAACAAAATCAGCTTGTTAGGGGAGGATTGTTCTCACCTTATTAAGTAGATCTTGTAAATATCACCAGCCAATGTGGAATTCTAATAGTATTCGTTACTATATCTAAGTCGAGATCTAAAACAACTATATTCTTATTTCTTCCAAATACTTTGTCTAATGATACTTTCTTATTGCTCGTTGTCTGCAAAATTTGACACAGAAGTTTCGTTATGCAGACAATTGCTAAAGCAGTTGGGGACTGGTACTATGACAGAAGTCCATTTCAGAAGATCGATTGTCCTTATCCTTGTGACAATACTTGTCACAACAGGATTTTTGATTAGATATGCCATGACAACAAAAGTCATTCTTTGGAATAATTGAGATACAGAAATTCAGAATGCTACAAGAACGAAAATTCAACAAGAAAAGGTATAGAAGAAAAATGAAGAATCCAGAAGTCATTAATGCTGCAGAATAAACGAAAAAGGCATTGATGATGTTATTCTTATAATATATTACAAGAATAATATATTAATTATTCTGAGGCTGAGTGGGATGTTAATGATCTATATTTTTAATTTGGAGATTTGTACGTCTGTTAATTAATATATTTACCCCCCCCCCCCCCCGCCCCCCCCAACCCCCTCCATTTTGCTTAGTATGAAAGGAGCAAACTTATGGGTTGTGTCAAGAAAAACTTGATTAATTATGAATAAGATTTTTTTTAATGAATAATGTGCGGGAAAACCTAAAGGGAGTAGCAAACCTCAAATTTATATATATTCATTACTTATTATGATCATGCTAAAGATTATACATTTTTCATTGCATGTCACGATATACGAAACTTAAATGCCTTCCCAAAACTCTATCGTACATTTTATTTGAAGAATGGGGTACATATTGACATAAACAACTATCCAAGCTAGTAAACCACCACTCCTTATTCCTCAAGTTTAAGAAAAGTTAGCTAACTTCTCACCAGTAAGCATAGATATTGAATTTGTTATTATTAATTGAATAAGAAGAAAGAAAAGGCCTCAATCCTACTAAAGCTACTTCTAAGAAAGAGCCTGCATATCTGTTTATTTTATTTATCTTTTATTACGTTGAAAGTTTCTTCTAAATGTTTTAAATGGTCCTTAGCCCGGAGGATTTTTACAAGCAAATCATCAATATATACTTCCATTGTTTTTCTTAATTGATCCACCAAATTTTTATTTACTAGCTTTGGTATGTTACCCTAGCGTTCTAGTCCAAATGGTATTACCTTATAATAGTATAATATCCGATCTGTTACGAATGTACTGTGTTCCTGATCTGGTCTACGTATGGAGATTTGATTATATCTCGAATATGCATCCATGAAGCTGAATAGTTCGTGTTCGCAATTGCTTCCACTAGCCGATCAATTGTGGAGAGTAGGATGTTGTCTTTAGGATAAGCTTTACTCAAGTCCATGAAATTTTGGCACCTTAGCCACTTTCCATTGCTTTTTGGTACTAAGACCAGATTATGTACCCAAATTGGGTATTGGGCCTCGCGGATGAAGCAATTTTCTAGAAATCTATATACTTTGCTTTTTAATGCTTGTACTTTTTAGCAATTATTGGCTAGCTCCTTTACATTTTAGGCTTGATCTTATGATCGATTTTTAAGGCATGACAAGCCACTTTGACATCTATTCCCACCATGTCAGTATGTTTCCAGGTACACTTCCAGAAAGTTGTTTAGTAAACCTTTCATAAGTTCACTTAACTACTTGCCAATTTTCATAGCCTTGCTTGGATCCTCTAAACTAACGGAAAAGCTTTCTAGCTCTTCAATAACAACCATCTCTGACATGTAATTGGTTATATAAGGATCGATCGAGTAATAGATTTCCAGTTTATTCTCGCGATTACTCATTTAGACTATGGCGATTATATTCTTCTTAGGAGCTCTCATGACTCATTCTCATGTGTTACTTTCACGATTTGTGTGCAAGATTCCTTGATTATATTTTAAGGACATTTTGCCTTTATTAATGGAATACCCCACTTACGATTGATGGAAGGAAATGATTATACATGCATGTTTCATGGTTGACTGTATAAGGACTCTATTGTATGTGGATTTTTCTTTGACGATGCTGAAATCCATATATCATTGATACCCTTGAGGCTCATAGGCCGCCTCTAGTGAAACAGTAGGCTCCAACACGGGGATCCAATGATTTTTTTATAACATTCGATCAAATGCTTTTTCGTATAATACATGTTCTGTGCTTTCATTGTCCAAAAAATGTGGTGAAAACATTCTTCTACTATTACTGCCTGGATCACTATATCTCTTCTCTTGTTCCTAAACTTTCATTTTTAGGTGTTATAAATTTAATTGAAGAGATTAAGGATAGTAGATTACCCGTCTTTTCAAAATTTTCTGAAGTTGTATCTCACCTAGTATGTTAATAATCAAGCTGCTTAAATCATTAGTGTCATTGCCTCTAAATTTCTGGTTTTCTTTTTTCATTTTTCAATAAATTTCATTTTCATTTGTTGTGTCTAATAATTAAGAAACATTTCTTTATTGTTTTCATTCGTTTTGTGTTTAATAATCAAGGAAACATATTTCTTCATTGTTTTTATTTAGTTGGCACGAAATTACTTTTTGTATGGAAAAAATATTTTTCCGAAGACCAGTGAAAACATTAATTGGTAGGTCGTGTAGTCTAATCCGTTAGACAAAAATCGATCTAGAGCAATTATGCAAAAATGAATTGGATCGAAAGAATGAAATGCCATATTGATCGGTTCATACCTCTGGTCATTGATGATATTGCAGAAGCTCTCCTTTCTACATGTAATGGAACTTCCAAACTCTCAACACTCTCAATAGATGGTGTATATTGTATTTTTGGTGGTGGAGCTTGGGGAACAAAACCTCTCTCTCTCTCTCTCTCTCTCTCTCTCTCTCTCTCGAAATGGCTAAATTGTAAGGGATCCAAAGTTCGGGGACTAAAATGTAAATACTTAAAAGTTGTGCCAAATCTCATGATGAAGATTTGAGAGTGCTCGGAGTCAATTGGATAAAAGAAGACATCAATGGAATCAAATTTAGTCAAAAGCTGATCACAAATCAATTTTCAACCGAAAAGTTATGCTCCGATGTTTTAGTCTCATATTGAGACCTATTTTTGGCATAGAAAGTGATCGAATTGGAGAATGATGTCTGAATCAAATTGTAGCCAGATGAGTTAGCTTTCGAACGCATTTTGAATCGCTTCAATTGGACATCGGAATACAAAGTTATGATAAAAATACTGAAAAAAGGTGCAGCTGCCTGTTTAAAACAAGAAATTCCGTTACATAGTCCGTTAAAACAATAAATTCCATTAGTTTTTCCGTTAAAAACAAGAAATTCCGTTATATAGCCACTTTTAATATATAGAAGATATAGTCAAAAATCCCATCAAATTATGGCTTTAATTACCAATCAAATGATGGTGAAATTAAATTCCATAAATGTTGAAACTACCCCATGAATGTTGGACCATCAATATGACCGTTGAAGGAATGTGAAGAGACTTCAACGGGAATGTGAAAAGACTTACATTCTCCCACTTGGTCCATACATTCAGCCTGATGTTTCAATTCAATCCCATCGATTGTCCTTTTTAAGAAACAAACACATGAATCATGGCGATGGGTCCTCTGACAACGAGTAATATCTTCCATGTATTACAATGTATTTAGTTCCTCAAGAATTATTCTTTACGTGGTAATAATACTTAATGAAAAGACCTTATGTCTTATTCTTGGTCCAACATAAATGTATTTTCTTAAATAAATTATGGCGTACATAAATATAAGAAAATATCAAAATATATAAGAGTTTCATACAAAAATTGTATATACACCTTAGTCAAAGGATCAACGATCATCAATTCGGTGCTTACGTGCTCAATGACTACTTTCTTTTCTTTAATACGTTCTCTTATGGTTAAATATTAAATGTCGATATGCTTACTTCGACTACCACTTTTGTTGTTCTTAACCATAAAGACAGCAATCGAATTGTCGTAATAAATTCTTAATGGCCTAGAAATGTAATCCATAACTCTTAAGTCCAGATATGAAACTCTTGATCCATACACCATGCGAACTAGCCTCAAAATAGGAAACAAACTTGGCTTCCATAGTAGAAGTAGCAGTTAAGGTATTCTTGGCACTCCTCCATGATACAGCTCCACCAGCAATCATAAAAATATATCTCGATGTTGATTTTCGTGAATCAACATAGCCGGCAAAGTCTAGATCCGATTATCCAATCAATTCCAAATTATCCGTTCATTTATACATAAGCATATAATTCTTGGTTCCTTAAAGGTACCTCATTACTTTCTTTGCTTCTATCCAGTGGTCCATACCTTGATTGCTTTGATATCATCCTAACATTCTTATAATAAATGCAATGTCAGACCTTGTGCAGACTTGAGCATATATTAGGCTTCCGACAGCAGAAGTATATGGAATGTTTTTCATTTGTTCCCTTTTCAAATCATTTTTTGGGCATTGGTTCAAATTAAAACTTTGTTGATATAGGTTTCCTGAGACAAACCCAAAATTCTTCGTAATCCGTCTCTATGAATCTTAAGATGCCTCACCCATATCCTTATATCGAAATGTTTCGAGAGTAATTATTTCACCTCATGCAACAAGCCCTTATCATTGGTTGCATGCAAGTAAAAATATCATCTACGTATAAAACAAGAAAATAAAACTTACTCCCACTTGGTATATACATTGATCCATGAGATTTTCAACAAATTGAAATGAAGAAATTACTCCATGGAATTTTAAATACCATTGACGGGATGCTTGTTTTAAACCATACATACATTTATTAAGCTTACAGACCAAGTGCTCACCCTTTGTTGTAACTCAAGGTCAAAATGGGCTACTAATGCCAAAATAATACGTAGACTATCTTTCTTAGATATCGGAGAGAAGGTTTCCGTATAATCGATTCACTCCTTTTGAGTGAATCTCATAGCAACAAATCTCGCTTTGTTTCTCTCAATATTTCTTAGTGAGTTTTTCTTAATCGTAAAGACATATTTACAACCAATAGCTTTGGCACCACTAGGCAACTCAACAAGACACCAGACTCCATTACTCTTCATGGAACTCATCTCTTCCTTTATGGCATTGTACCATAATTCTAACTCTTTACAACTTATGGCCCGTGAAAATGATTGATGATCATTTTTGGTTCCAATACTATGGTCAGGTTCTTGTAAATACACTTCATAATCGCTAGAAATTGTTGACCTTTTGGTTCTACTAGATCTTCTTAATGTTGTAACATCATCTTCTTGAGAAGCTTGTGGTTCAACTGTTTGTTCAGGAGGTTCTGGAAATTCCTGAATTACTTGATCTACTCGAACATTGTCAGCAGCTTGTGGAATCTCAATGATTGGCCATTCAGCACCTGTTTGTACTTGAGGGGTGCTTGTGAACTATGACTAATCTGTTACTTGAGGTGGAAGGTTGAGATTCCAAATGAGCTTAGGAACTTTGTTCTTGGTTTGATCGTTCTCACTAACCAATTCATTCTCAAGAAACTTACCATTTTTTGATCCCATAATCCTAGTGTTGCAAGATGGACAGTAAAATTTGTATCCCTTAGAACTTTCGGCATATCCAATGAAATACCTACGAATGGTCCTTGGGTCCTACTTCTTCTCTCGTGGATTATAGATTCTCATTTCAGACGGGCATCCCCAAATGTGCATATGTCGCAAACTTGGTTTCCAACCTTTCAATAGTTCAAATAGGACAACCTTAGTTGGAACTCAGTTTAATATATATACAATCGTCTTAAGTGCTTTAGTCCACAAGAATTTAGGAAGATTGGAGCTATTAAGCATGCTCCACACCATGTCCAATAATATTCTATTTCTTCTTTCTGCTACACAATTTTGGTATGGTAAACTAGGCATGTATATTGGGCAACTATCCCATGATCTTGAAGAAACTTAGCGAACGGACCAAGTGCTTGCCCATCCCCTGTGTATCTATCGTAATATTCTCCACCTCTATTTGATCTTACGATCTTAATCTGCTTCTCATATTGTTTCTCAACTTCAGCATTAAATGTTTTAAAGACATCCAATGCTTCGCTCTTATTATGAAGCAAGTAGAGATACATATATCGAGAGTAACCATCCATAAATGTGATGAAATATTTTTGACCGTGCGATTCCATGTCTGGACTACATATATCAGCATGTATGATTTCTAATGTGTCTGAACTCCTGTTGGCACATTTCTTAGACTTGTTGGTCTGCTTTCCGTTAATGCAGTCCACACATGTATCAAAATTAGTGAAATCTAGAGTAATAAGTACCTCATCATTCACTAATCTTTTGATTCTATTTGTAGAGATATATCATAATCTCCGATGCCACAACATAGAGAAGTATTCATTAATATTACACCATTTAGTGCCAGTATGAACATGCATTGAACTATAAGTGATATTATTTTATAAATTAATACGATAAAGACTATCAGACAAAATATCATTCCCAAGGCAATCAAAATTATATAATAAACCGAATGACGCGTTTGAAAAACTAAAGGAATATCCCAGGGGTACAAGTCTGGAAATAGAAATCAAGTTTCATGAAAAACTTGGAACATAAAAGGTCCTATCTAATTTCAAAACATAGCTACTACTTAAAGTTAAAATTCACGTTCCTATAACCTCCACATGTGAGCCAATCTTGTTTCCAGATAAGATATTTTGCTCACTTCCTACTGGCTTCCTTAGGTTTTGCATACTTTGCAAGGAGTTTGCAATATGGATTGTAGTGTTAGCCCAATAATAACTAACCAAGAGGGAAGGTGAATTGGTTTTTAAAACTTTTTCGAATAATTAACTAGAATCACATAAGTTAAAAACACGTTGATAGATTAATAATCGTAAGCAAATTCAACCAAGTAGATCAATCAAATAATAAGTGCAAATAAACGAAGACAACTAAATACAAATAAGCAAGTAAGTAAAAGAACGTAATTTGCACAAATATAAAAGCTATAAGTAAAAGGGGATAGAGAGTGCAGACGATATATTTATGGAGGTTCGATCCAATGCAATAATCTACGTCCTCCGTTACCAAGCTCTCCGGTGCAATCCAACCCTTTACAACGTTTCCGGTGACTTACAAGCAATGAACACCGATCCTTTTACAATGTTGAGCTTTACGGGACCTCAACACGACTCACACTATTGAGTTTTATGGAACCTCAATATAACCGACACGGTGACTTACAACAAGGAGCACTGATCCTTATACAATGTTGATCTTTAAGGGACTTCAACATGATTCACAATTTAAATAATTTTACAAATGAAATCTTCTCTTCTTAATGAATGATAAATTCAAAGTTGGGTAAAAGAAGAGAAGTAGGCTAATACTTTAATAGATAGCAATGAATGATAGCTCAAGTATTAGATGAAAAACTTTGATGGATATGATGATTTTACAAATTCTAGTTCAATCAATCAAAGTTTTAACATGAAGAAGAAGGATTTATGCAATGTAAGTGCAAAAATCTTTTTCAAAAGTATATCTCTTTTTTAATGAATAATTTGTGATAAATTAAGTACTAAGAGAGAAATTAGAAACTTTGATGAATATGATGTTTACAAGTTTGATTTAATCAAAGTTTCAATATGAAGAAGTAGAATAAGTTTATACAATGTAAGTGCCAAAAACTTCTTCAAAAATATATTTCTCTTTTAAGATAGATATAAATAAATTATGCACAAAGAGAAATGAAAAAATTTGATGAGAGAAACGATTTTCAAAGATAAGATCAATCAAAAGTTTTTCCAAAGAAAATAAATTGATAAAGGTAAATAAAGAGTAAAGATGAAATATTTTATCTCAAAAGAACCTTTCTATAATACTCTTAGAAGTGTATATATTGAATGCAAGAGGATGTGGTATCTATAGCAATACAACGGACAAAAATATGTCATATCGGACCCACCGTACCGGACATCTGCTACGTACCGTATGATCAACTAACCGTTGCGTCAGAACAGTCAAAAAATTGACTGTTACTGCCATAACGGACGTCCAGTATAGTGTACTGGTCATCCGCTAAATACCGGAAGACTGGTTGACCGTTGAATTTATTATTTTTTTTTAAGAGAGTTGATCTAAGTTGAAGTATCACTTGAAAAATCAATATTACTTTTGATCAAAATTATTTTATGTAAGTGATATGAAATATCTCTTTGTGCACAAAATTATTTTTGAGCTATTTTCATTCATTACTAAAGATCAAAGTGTTATACATTTACATATGATTTCGAAATCCTAGTATTTGATCTTGCTTCAAAATTTCTTTCATGTTTGGATCTTAAACTCTTGATCTTGGTCTTTCTTGACATTTGATTTTAATACTTGACTTCGATCTTGACCTTCTTCATGAGCCCGATTTAATAGTCTTGATTTTGATCTTTTAAGCTCTTGTTTCGAATGATTTAATTTGAATGCTTAACTTTCACTTTACTATTCATTTGGAGTCCGATTTATGATGTGTTGATTTTGGCAATAGTCGATAGATTTTAGCATTGAACTATCATCACTCAAAATCAATGTTAAAAAAATATTAATCTTACTTGTTATAATCAAAACATTGATGATGAAATCAACCATAGGTTAACATGTAGATTCAGAGTCAATCCACCAGGTGTTAATATTTACATTAATCATATTAGATTCATTACAAACAAATGAGGTCAGATTATCTTTATCCTCAAGCCATTTCTTGAATTTGGTGCAATCTTTCTTCATCTGCCATTTCTTTTTATAGAAGTAACAATTGACCTCTTTCTTATTATCAGCTTGGGGTGGTATTTTACATTTCCCCTTCTGATTGGCTTGAGCCTTCCCTTTCCTACGAGTTGTATTCAACATTACATTTCACCTCGTTCCATTATTAACCACTCTTCATCTTGAACACACATAGTCATTAATTCATTTACTTACCATTTATCCTTATATGTGTTGTAACAGATTTTGAAAGGTCCGTACTGTTGTGGGAGAGTATTCAAGATGTAGTGTACAAGGAAGGATTCAGACATCTCAACCTCGAGTTTCTTAAATTGAACCATAGTATCTCTCATCCGCATGATGTGCTCGGGCACACCTTTTACACTGGTGAGCTTTAAGGATGAATACTTCATTATAAGAGTGTTTGCTAATGTCTTATCTGAAGTGACGAATTGATTAACATGAGCCTTGTGGAATAGCTGTGATTGACAACATCAAAATCAAGATGCTGAATGGGACGGTTAGAACATTTGGCCAAGTTCGACATATTCCAAGTATAAATGGAAATATGATCTCTTTGAGTATTCTTGATTCAAAAGGATACATGTATACATGTGGAGGTAGAGTTCTGAAAGTTAGCAAGGGTGCCCCTGTTGTTTTAAGGGGGCGAAGAAAGTCCCGATTATTTGTCTTGGAAGGTTCGGCGATCACGAAGGAAGCAGCCGCAGCTTATGGTTTAGTAAGCGGTAATTCGGGTAGAGTTTGTTGTGATCGAGTTGTTCGTGATGATTTGGACAATAATATTGGGAAACCTTCTAGTAGCTCAAGTGGAACTGGTTGTGATCTTGTTGATCATATTGCTCATGGTGATTTGAGTAGGTTTGAGAACTCGGGTGGAGTTGGGGTTGCTTGTGGTGGTTCAAGCAGGTTTATTGACTCGGCTGGAACTGGAAGTGAATGAGATAATTCAAGCAAGAATGGAGCGCAAGGTAGTTCTGCTAGTATCCAGGGCTTGGATGTAGTTCAGAGTTGCTGAGTATGCCCGATAGGGGCATTTCGTGGCCAGTAGGGGCATGGGATATCCGGTTGGGACATGGTTAAAGAGTAGGAGAATGTCTTGAAGGGTGGAGATTTAATTCCTTGTTATAAAATTTGTGTCAAGAATGAGTTTTGTTAGGTTTTGTGATAAAAATTCTATGTGATTATAAGGTACTTGGGTTTGTAGAGTCCTAAATTGTGGAGATCAAATTTCAATAATAATTATGAGTTTGACTTGAAAATGAACTCTTGGATGGCAAAAAGCATGTTTTGGAATGTTAACCAGAGACCTAGCGCTAGACGTAGTGCCCAGGCACTGCACCTAACGCCTTGGCGCTGCAACAGTAACCTGATCGCAATTTTTCTGTTTTATTTGGATTTTGAGACTTCTTTTTCATCTTGGATTCCACAACTTTGAGATTTGACTTCTATATATACTCCACAAGGTATAGACACTTCATAGATGAAAAAGAAAGACTCAAAAGAGATTATACCAATTAGATCATTGTTGTATACTTTAGAAACAATAGAGGATTGTTTATATTAGATTGAGAGGATCAAATCTTGTAAGATAATTGTTTGTTTCTTGGTATAATAAATTTTCCTCTTCAACAATTTTCTTGATTGTTGTGTGATCCATTAAATTTCATATTGTCCATATTTTTCGTCCTTAATTATTTGTCCGATTTCTCAATAAGTGATATCAAAACGTTCTTGATATCGGGATTGGTTCATAACAATAAGAATGCTGAAACTGATAATGGATGTACAAGTAGCTGCCATCAAATGATATTTCCAGACGTATATTATGAAACAAACAGTTTTACCATCATATTGAATGCTATATATATTTGATCGTTTGTGACATTTTACCTAAAATATGCGCCTCCTTGGTTGCCAATATGGAAACAAGCAACTCATATATTCACAACATTGATTGTCAAATTGCTTAGAGCTACACTCCTTTTTCTAGCTTAGGATTAACTTGTGATTGATATTTGCCATCCTTTCCCTAAAACTTTACTCACATTGCCAACTTAATATCTTTAATCTACCCCTACAGGCTACACCATTTCTAGCATGAAAGAGCTTCGAAAGAGCATTTATTCAAGAATGTAGAGATGTGGTAGCTCAAAACTAAGTATAACCAAATTGTAAAGTGCGTAACTGAAAGCATTACATTTAATCTAAAAATGCAATAGATTCTAAAGTAAAAAAATATTTGCATATCTAATTTTTCAAAGATCCAAAATTTGAACAGTACAACTGCAAAAACTGAAAGCAATACACCTAGAAGGAAGGAATCCAAGTACTGATGATTAAATGTACAAATATATGTCTTCGTTAGCTGTCATCGACAAAAGGAAAAAGCAAAATAAAAAGAACTATAAATTGTACAATGCAACATAATAAACTTGAAGAAGTATACCAAAAATGAAGAGATCGAAGCACTGATAATTTAACTTACAAATATATGTCTTAGTTCCTCGAAGATCTGTTGAGAGCTGGTGCTATATCTATTTATTTGGAGCACAAAACGAACAAAGCATTCTTGTGTCTGAATGATATCTTTCAAAAATACTAAATTCATGCAACACTACATAAATCTCAAGGGAGAAGAAATGCAAATGACATTAAACCATAATGTCAAGGTGTACATGACAATTTCCTATTACATCACACAAATAAACCCACAACTGTAATAGTTGTATCCATCAAAGGGTTAATGGCTTCATCAAACTTATTAAATGTTCCTAAAAGTAGTACCATCAAAGCCATTCATAGGCATCACAAGAATCTAGTCTAGTGTCTAAAAGTCTGTTGTTCATTTACTATACAGACTTTTTATTTTTCATGTACAAGTGATTCACAAAGAACAAGAAAGAAGTAAAGTACGTTGACAACTGGGGAAAAACAGTAGTCTTAAAGGGAAAATATTTTGGACTTGTGAAATCAGTGGAATATTATTTAGTGTTGCCAATGTATGGCAAGGTACAGTTAACACAAGCATAAGTAAATAAAAAAGAGAGATAGACACATACTGGAGTGAGGAATATATCATTTTAAAGGTCGTAAACCCATCATAAGAAAATCCAAATCAAGTTTTAATCATCCAAATAATGAAATCTGTCTACATATATATATATATATATATTAACCTAATACACGACTTTCAAATTTACGTATTCTCTGCTCTCACCATAGGTACACTTCTGAAAGCCCATCATACAAGCCTATTTTTGCAGGAGAGAGAAAATTGAAGTTACACAATTGACATGTTGAAAATCAAACTCTCATGTAAAAGACCATGTAGTTTTATTTTGCTCTAACTGATTTTTTCTTTCTACCACAACATTTTTCTAACTTGTAATTAGTTGAATCTCAAGTAGTTTTATACATACCCACTTGAATATTATCTCTTTATCTCTGTCTATCATGAACTTCAATTCTATTTATTTGTGCTATTTACCCATCCCCTTGATCCCCCATCCCTTCAAACACCATTTTCCTATAGTTGTCGATTGCAAAAGAAGAAATCCCAATTCCACTAGCTTACTATCAATTCAACAAATCGGATAATAGCTCAGAAAATTACTCAACACATCAAATTACAACAAAAAATGAAGCTCCAATAATCATTATATGATAGTAAATTTTACTTTGCAAACTCTTTGTTATATCACTACCAAAATTAAGAACCCAATCCCCTAAATAACCCCCTACATCCAAAATAAAAAAGTGTGTAAACAGCAAAACAAAAAACTCAAAAAGTGGTTTAATTTCCAAAGATTATGTCCAATAACAACAAAAACCAACTGCATATGCCTTTTCGCACGAATAATATGTGAACCCAGGTCCATCCCTCCGCTACCCAAAACTTGGAAGTAAAAAATCCAAAATTAGTCGTCTAAATATATTTCTCTAAGTGTCCTAAAACTGTAAATAAATTCATGAACAACTTTTTACCTACAGTAACAGGGGCGTCGACTCGCTGAACATTACTCTCTTCAACAAGAATTTCTATGGCTTTGATGCAAAGAGCCTAAAGAGAGAAAGAAAAATAAAGGCATGTTTTATGTGATGGGATGATGTCGCCTATGAAAAAAATGCAAAGTTAGCTAACCAATTTTTTAGCTCTCCCTTTGAACTCTCCCAGTGTGAGGAGAGAGTTCAGCAAAAGAAATTTTAGGGTTTGTGCGTGGAAGTAGTGTTTGCGTGTGAGAACTCAGAAGATAAAACGTATGTTTGAGAAATTGCAAGATAATGAATTTTCATTTCATATCCATGGAATGATGATATCTGTAAGTGAAGCAAGGAATCGTCTTCTTTTTACTTTTCCAATGTAATGATAATGACAGGTTCATTAATTGGCATATACCTGGCTTACCTTCAATTACAATAAAGAAGGAAATGTATGTGCAATAAATAAATACAAGGGTAATTTTGAAAATTAGATTAATTTAGTAGGGTGTAATGGTCCATTCAATTTTAAATGGCAGCTGTCAAATTGAATCGTATAGGAAAAAAGAGGCAAAAAATTTTGAAAAAAGAAATTGGAGGCACAAATTCATAGAAACAATTAATGCCCTCAAAACTGGCTCTTTTCTTTTATAGTGGACTAGAATAAGGCTTTGTATATTTCCCATTTTCTAAAACATATACATTTTTCACAAACTCATTTTAAATATTTTTTTAATTGGGCTCCAACGACCAAAGCTTTAGCAACAATCAAATGTCGTTGCTATAGGACACTATCACCAACCAAAATATGGTTGGTAAATGTTTTGCTCCTTTAAAATGGAAATAATTTTTTTATACTCTCTGTGACCAAAACGTGGTTGTCGATTCACAGTATCAGGACTATACATTCGGTTGGTCATTAAAGATTATGGGAGGAAAAAAATTTCGCGTTTTATAAGTGGCAGGTTCAGCGACCACCCTATGGTCGCTGTTTAGCATGATCCAGCAGCTAGCTTGGGGTGGTCGTTGAATGAATTGGTGCGATAAATTCTGCCTAATTTTTTGTGTGGTTTTGAGTTTTTTAGCGATCATCATGGTCGCTGTAAAGAGAGAGCTTCAGCAACTACCCTATGGTTGTTGTTTAGTATGATTCCGCAACCAGCTTCAATTGGTCGCTGAATGAATTGGTGCGGTAAATCTCGCCTAATTGTTTTAGCGACCATTGAATGTGGGCACTGAAAAGAAAATCCTTTAGTGACCATAGCGTGGCTGTATTTAGTTTTTTTCAATAACCAACTATCAATTGGTTGCTGAAACACTTGGCGTGGTAAATAAGGATTTCTTGTAGAATTTTTTATACCAGTATTTTTTTAAATTATTAATGAGAACCCAAGAATTGGTAAATGGTTGTGATAAACGTTTCATAATCTCTTTATTTTTAATAAAATAAATTAACTACTTTTTATTATTAAATATTCAGAAACTTTGGTAAAGAATTGCACTTCTCTGATGGCTTTATCCCATAACAGAAAATTGATTTAGGTTTTAACCTTTATTTTTTTAAGAATTTGACTTAAGTTTTACTAAATTTCTTAACCTCATTATGAATCGGTTTGTAGTCAAGCTTTTATCGTATCATTATGTAGAAATTTCTAAAGACTACACTCTTTAATTAAAGTTTTAGTCAGACTGATTCTCCATGGCCGATCACTACAACAATCGACTCTCCAAGACTAACCATGATATTAATCGGGCCCCAAGGCCATTGAAATCCTTAAGGCCAATCACAGTCGTAACTGGAACACTATGGCATCCTATTACTTATTACACTACATTATAATCACACCACAATTAAAATATATATTCATTCAATACACCACAACAAATTTCCAACTATATTTATTAAGAATAAAATTTTATATTACTTACTCTTCTCATTTCAATCTTAGGTAAAAAAAACAAAATAGTTGACATTGATATCATTGTTATAATTAATGCTGTTTTCTTCTTTTTAGGCAAAATATCACCAAAGTCTAGGTGTAATTTTTAAGCCTACACCTTACGAATGTTGTATAATGATCTTATTTCGTAAATTATTTTACCATAAAATACACAAAACATAATTCCTCCATAAAATAATCCTCCATAATTATTTTTATGGTTTGTTGTGTTGTTATTTATGAAATAAAGCTACTAGACTCTAGATTTATGTAACATCTAATATATGGTTATTTAGGAAATAAAAGTACTAGACTCTAGAGTTATGTAACATGTAGGCCTTGTTTGGAAGTGATTTCCTTCTTCCAAGAATTGATTTTCCTGCCGTTTATTTTTGATCGTTTCTCAGAAATGTCTCAGCCGCAATTGTGGAATTCTTACCGTTGCTGAGCTTCAAGTTTTCTGAAAATTAGAAGTGCTCCCAGACAGGATCGTAATATATGGTTACTTAGGTAATAAAGTACAGACTCTTAACATGTAGGGTTATGCTACATGTATCGAAGTTTTATATCGAATCTTTTACACCCCACTCACATTAGGAGGTAAGGACCACAAGCCGGAATTTTTAAATACACATGGGAGCGCGTGCATTGTGAAAGAGGGGACACCATTCAGTACCCCCATTCGGTACAAGAAGGTTAATCCTAACATGTAATGCTTGTATATGTACTCTATAATTAATTCTATGAAATGATGGGTACAAAATTCAAGGCTCCTAATGCTACACTAAATAAAATAGACTTTTGCAAATGGACTTTTGAAACAAATCACGTGGTTGTACTATAAATACTCAATAAGTGATTCAATTTTTTTGCAAATATTGAAGGAAGGGTACGGGCTACACAGGGGCATGGGTTACACTTCATATTTAATTCATTTTTTGTTTCGGTTTAAACTGTTGTAGGTGATTCTTATTGTGGAATTTGTCTTTTACAATTTTTATTTCTTTCACAACTTTAAGTGATCAACTCCTGTTATTATTTGACATATTTTCGGCACCTATTAAATTTTAATTTTCTATTTAGAGGAATTTCACCAATATCACATGTTCATGATTTTGAAGTAACTATATATTAAACCCTGAGGGGTTGTTCAATCGAACACGATTTGGGTTTGCTCTTCAATGGTCACCAATTCGAGTCCCCTCATGATCATTGAGGTGAGTACTCGATCGTAAACTTCAGGACCCTGTGAAATTAGTCGAGGTGCGCGCAAGCTGGCCCGAACATTCATGGTTATATAAAAAAAATGTAACTATATATTATGTTAGTCTAAAGCATTGCTTGTAACTATATGGTATTCCCATTTGGTCAATTATGCTCGAAAGATAAATCAGTACCTCATCAAATTACGAAAGAAAAAATCAACACAAGCATTGGATCATTATATGTAATATAAACGTATCACAAGCCATTTTTATTGACAAAATCGGAAGACAATGTACTTGTGAAAGAATATTATTACTGTCAAACTTATGATACGTATATATATTTCATAGAAATGTGAAATTAAAGTAGGTGAAAAAGTAGCTTGAAGACACAAAAATACAGGTATCATTTCCAAAATTTTACATAGACAAGATATGCCTTATCTGCAAGATGGAAGACCTGATATGGTTTTCAACCCATTAAGAGTACCTTCACGAATGAATACAATTAAGAGATAAATAATCGTTGTTAATATTTCAAGAGCTATGAGTGTTTTTACAACTCAATATTGTACAAAGGACTAAAACCTGTGCACTAAAGAGAAAAAAAAAATTGGCCTTGAATTCTGGCCCCTTTATCATGAGTTAAAGTAATGAATCTCAGCTATATTAATCAATGATTCACAATACAATAAGGCAGCAATAGCCAATAAATTTATATACAATGCAATGACAATAAAAGAGCCGTTGTGAGGAGTGTTCTAGAATTCACAGCTAGAGCAATCTCCTTAAATCATGGAGTCAGGCTGAGGTCCATTAGTAACAGAAATTTGGTGCAACAGAATTGATAAGGAGAGGACAATAGGCTCATTTGCTGAACTTCAGTAGAGCTAAGGATATGCTTATGTAATTGATGAGTTGAGGATTAACTTATATCAACACCCCCTTTCAAGCTGGAAGGTACCATTGTAACTCCAAGCTTGTCTTTCAAAAAATTAAATCTGGAATGAGATAAGCGTTTAGTCAGTAGATCTGTAACTTGGTCTGAAGAAGGAATGTATCTCACCTCTTTTCAAGCACTTTATCCCTGACAAAGTGAATATCCAGCTCGATATGTTTTGTTCGAGCATGGTGCACAGGATTTGCTGCTAGCGCTCTAGCTCCCTTATTGTCGCACCATAAAATTGGAGTCAAAGTTTGTGGTAGTCCAAGCTCTTTGAAAAGTGACTGAGTCCACGAAATTTCTGCTGCACCAGCTTCTAGAGCTCTATATTTTGCTTCCGTGCTGGATCGACCAACCACATGTTGCTTCTTGGATGACCATGCTATCAAGTTATCTCCCAAATAGATGCAATACCCAGCTGTGGATCTTCTGTCATCTGGACAAGAAGCCCAGTTCGCATCTATGTAACCATTTAGAGTCAGGCTGTCACTCCTTTGTATCCACAACCCTTGATTGATGGTTCCTTTTAGATATCTTAGCACTCTTTTAACTCCCTGCCAGTGCACTGATGTTGGAGACTGCAAGAATTGACTCAGTTTGTTGACAAAAAACGTGATATCTGGCCTTATATGTGTTAGATACTATAACCCCCTACTGCACTTCGGTAAATTGAGGGATCTCTCAATGCTTCTCCATCGATTTTTGACATTGTTTAACCTGTGGTGATTGGTGTTGGACAAGGCTTTATATTTTGGAGTTCAAATTTCTTTAGCAGCTCAACAATATACCTTGTTTGTGTAAGATGAATTCCTGATTCATGCCAGCAGACTTCTATTCCCAAAAAGTGATGAAGCTGTCCCATATCTTTGAGTACAAATTTCCGATTCAGTTCATCTATAAACCATTGTAGCAGCCCCTTGTCATTTCCTGTTATCACTATATCATCAACATAAATGAGGGCAAAAAGAATCTGAGTTTCATTTTTGAAATAGAACAAAGATGTATCGGCTTTTGATTGTTGAAACTTTCAGCTCATCAGTGTAGTTTTCAGCTTGTCATACCAGGCTCTGAGTGCTTGCTTTAGCTCATAAAGTGCCTTTTACAACTTGCAAACATAAGATGGTTTTGAGCTGTTAATGAAGCCTTCAGGTTGATTCATGTACACAGTCTCTTCAAGTTCTCCATTTAAAAAGGCGTTGTTAATAGCAACTTGTCTGATATTCCATCCTTTGGAGATTGCAAAGGTGAGGATAATCCTTAGTGTAGACGGCTTGATGACTGGGCTGAAGGTTTCGTAGAAATCAATCCCAGGTGCCTGATGAAATCCTTTAGCCACCAGCCTTGCTTTGAACCTTTGGACTGAACCATCTGAATTATGTTTTAATCTTAAGACCCATCTATTTCCAACTATGTTATAAGAGGCGATGGAGGTACAAGTTTCCAGGTTTTATTTTTCACCAATTCTCTGAATTCTTCTTCCATAGCACCCTTCCAATTTTCATTCATCAGTGCTTTAGCAACATTTTGGGGTTCTGTTTTGAGCTCATATTCAGTTGACTGGCTAGTATATATCTTTGGTTTGAACATGCCTACTTTACCTCTGGTAACCATTGGATGATGTGGTTGACCAATTGTCTTTTGCCTGTGCCTTTGCCTTAACTCATTAGGGACTGACTGTTGGTAATCATTGTGATCAATATTACCACCCGGTTAAATTATTTCATGATTTTCTCTCAGTTCAGCTTCAGTCTCCTCACAGAAAGTATCACTGATATGTTCTTCAGAACTTTCATTTTCAGTACTTAAGCTAGGATTCAAGTAATGCATATCTTGGGTTGCATCAGGAGGAGTTATATCAACAAGATTAGGAGGTATGATAGAGTTATCTGGAGGAACTGAAGTGTCATATGAAGGAAACGAATTGTTGAGTTGATGAGGAAAGTGAAAGCAGGACACTTCTGAGGTAGAAGAATTAGGATTTGACTTTTTTTGTGCATTGAATAAGGACTCAAAAGGGAATTCAGACTAATTGAAAACTACATGCCGTGAGATGTAAATTCTTCCAGTTGGACTCAGACATTGGTAGCCTTTGTGAGACTCGCTATATCCAATAAAAACACATTTTAGTGTTTTGTAGTCAGCTTCTTGAAAACTCAACTTATGTGTTTGATAGGGTCTCAAATAGGGATAGCAGGCACACCCAAATATTTTTAGTGTTTTGTAGTCAGCTTCTTTGTTGTGTAAGACCTGGAAAGGAGATTGCATTTGAAGAATGGGAGTAGGCATTCTATTTATGAGGTAAGTGGCTATTTGGAAAGCCTCCCACCAGTATTTCAGAGGCGTCTTAGCCTGGGCAAGGTGAGTCAGTCCTGTTTCGATTATATGCCTATGTTTCCTTTCAACTCTTCCATTTTGGGATGAGGTGTGAGGACAAGAGTGTCTAAAATCAATTCCACACTGTTTAACAATGTTTGCAAAGCTCATGTACTCTCCTCCCCAATCTGATTGCAGAATTTTAATTTTTCTCTCAAATTTGTTTTCAACTAATGTTTTGAATTGAGTAAAGATGTTGAGGGCTTCAGATTTTGTTTCATACGATATATCCAGGTATAGCGACTGAAATCATCTAAGAATGCAATGTAATAGTTAAAACATGATTTTGAACGAATGGGAGCTTGTCCCCAGACATCGGTATGGATCAGTTCTAAAGGGAATTTAGCACGTGAAGTAGATAAAGTAAAAGGTAAACGATGAGCTTTCCCGAATTGACAGGCATTGCAAAAGGGCATTGTTTCATTGATTTTGAATTTTTGATTACAACTTTTGAGTACTTGAGATACTACTTGACTGGATGGATGTCCAAGTCTTCTATGCCATGCACTAATTTGGAAATTTTGACTAGACTCACTTGGACTTGACTCTTGACAGGAATTGACAGAAAGAAGAACATTGCAGGAGTTATTTGAAGAGGCAGACTTCTGAAATTGGATTTTAGTGTTTGGGTGAGGAAGCTCCAGATGATATAACCCTCCTTAAGCGTCCCTTGAAGAATTACTTGCCTCGTTTGCTTGTCCTTAACAAAGAAACAATTTGAGTGAAATTCAACATAGACATAATTATCAGTTGTCAGTTGAGAGATGCTGATGAGATTCTTTTTAATTTCAGGTACATGAAGTAGTTTCTTCAGCACAAGTGGTTTGCCAGTCAGGGTAATTAAATGATTACTGCCAATATGTGATATGTACAATTTGTTTCCATTACCAACTGAAATTTTTTCTTTACCAGAGTATTCATTTGCTGAATTCAGATTTTCCATCTCAGCAGTAACATGGTGACTTGCTCCTATGTCTGCGAACTAGGCAAGTTCATTTACGGTACTGGGAGATGCCACGAAAGCTGAGGACGATGAGCTGTGATTGTTTCCTTGGTATGGTGGCTTTACTGTATAGCGTTCATCATATCTGAAATGGCACACATTTACCTTATGTCTAATCTTTCCACAAACTTAGCAGATGGTTTTGTCACTGCTGTTGAAGCCATTGACCCTATACCTTCCTCTTTTTCCTCCTCTACTGAACATTCCTCCATTGTTTAGCCTATATGCTCTTTGATAGCTGCTGTTTGCTCCTGTTTTTTGAGTGAGGTTTGATGTGTGATTGAGATTAATTTCTCCCATTTCATTCCTAAGTGCATTGAGATGTTCAAGCCTACTTTCGAAGGTCATAAGTGTTGATTGAAGTTCTCCCCAAGAGATGCAGTCTTTGCTGTTGATTTGAACAACAATAGGTGTGTATTCTTCATCCAGACTAGCTAGGACTTGAGTTATAAGATCTGAGTGAGGGATGACTTTTCCAGCAATCTCTAGATTATCTGCCAGAAGTTTAACTTTGTTGAGATATTGATCGATGCTCAGTGTTCCTTTTCTTGACTTTTGAAGTTTTCCAGTGAGAAAGGTAATCCGGGATTTGTTTTGGATTCTATAACTCTCTTTTACTGCAGTCCATAGCTTATTAGAGTTGCTGCAACCCATTATCCTCATGACTATGTCTGAGGTCATAGATGAGTAGAGCCAGCCCATTAGCAGCTGATCTGTTGACCTCCATTGATCATACTCAGCATTTTTCTTTATTTCAGCTATCACTCCTGCATCACCGGAGATCTGGGTGCTGATGAATTCTGGAGGACACTCCTTTGTCCCTAGAATATACTCTTCCATGTTATGTCCTCTTATGATGGAGATGATCATATTTTGCCATAGCAAGAAGTTATTTTTGTCAAGCTTGACAGATAAGGTTTGAGTGAGATAAACACCAGTTTGGGAGAAATGGTGGCTTGCCTGCACTGGAGGCATCATTGTGCTCGATCCAGCAGGAGCATGGGAGTTGGAATCAACGCTAAGTGTTGGATTATTGGCGTTTGCCATTAGATGGCTTTGATACCAAGTTAAAGTAATGAATCTCAGCTATATTAATCAATGATTCACAATACAATAAGGTAGCAATAGCCAATAAATTTATATACAAATGCAATGCCAATAAAAGAACCGTTGTGAGGAGTGTTCTAGAATTCACAGCTGGAGCAATCTCCTTAAATCATGGAGTGAGGCTGAGGTTCATTAGTAACAGAAATTTGGTGCAACAGAATTTACAAGGAGAGGACAATAGGCTGATTTGCTGATCTTCAGTAGAGCTGAGGATATGCTTATCTAATTGATGAGCTGAGGATTAACTTATAGCAACATCATGTACCGTTTTGCATTCTTTTATTAAAATATTTTTATTGAAATCTAAATTCTTAATAACACGTTCAAGTGCAATATTGAGAAGTGGTAGGTATTTCGATCACGTTCCCTTATAGAATCTTTGTTAATAGTCTGCAAAACTTTTCATTTTGTAATTAAAATTTAATTACACCGGTGGACCAAACCAAGGCCATATCCTTGTTCTGCAGACTGAGGCGTTTATCCCGTGTGCACGTGGCAGCGTTTCTGGAGAAGTTTTCTTCTGACAGGTTATTCAATTTATTGTTCTTAACATTTTGTTGGTGTTAAATTTTTATTTCATGTAATACAGCAAATCTGGACGATTTTCCCCTAGACAATGGTTTGCGATTATTAGTTGAACGTGTTGCTGCATTTTTTTGAAACTTTAGGACGAATAGTGGTGGCCCTAAAGCAGTAAGTTGGTCTACTCTTTTAAATTACGGACCTCGGATCAAGTCTACTCTTTTAAATTGGTTTATCCCATTCAAATTCCGGTATTAGTGAGTCATCATTGGGGTGACATTATGATTGGAGTTATCGTGTGGGGTAATCATTGCTTATACTAGAATTTAGAAATTATTTACCATATTTGAAGTATTGGATTTAATTGCAAGATTGTAGTTGCTTCTGTGTTTAATTGCCTCTAAGTCACTGTGTAGGACTGCATTGTGTGAGAAATTATTTTGTTGACATACACGTGTATTGCATTAGATATTTTGTTAGAACACTTAGAGTGTGTTTGGTGGTAATTAAAATTAGATTTTTATTGGATTGTGATAGAAGTTTTTGAAATGTGTGCTTGAAAAGTTGTGGGATCCATAAAAGATGTGGTTAACATTAATTGTTTGACTTTGATTTGGATTAAAATCATATTTTAATCCCTACCAAACAAGGGCTTAAACTTTACCCGTTTGACGATTTCATTGATACCGAGATCTCGAATATCACAAAAGATGAAAATTTAGAACTGTATATATCGTGACCTTATGATTATTTTATGTGACCTAATTGTGCATTTTGATGGTTCTATTTTAAAGGAAAACTTCACATTTTGAAATTAAAAATTTTAATAGAGATTTTTCGATTTGGCAACAAAAGATGAGGAAAATTTTGGTTCAAAAAAAAATAAAAATTCAAAAGCCATCGATAGTAATTTTTCTAAAAATTTATAAAAAGAAGAATCGGACAAACTTGCTTACACTTCAATTATTTTACACATGTGAGATACTGTTTTGAGAAAAGTTGGTAAACTTTATATTACAAAAGGATTTTGAAAAAAGTTAAAGGACTTATATTTGCTGAAGTTTACTCTTAACAAGTTGTACTTGCTCGAAAGATTTAAAAATTTTAAAATGGATCGTTTAAAGGATCATGAGGACAATTTGGATGTTTTTAACAGACTTGTTCAAGGTATTGTTAATTTTGATGAGAAGTTGTTTGAACCCTACAAGGCTATTATTTTGCTTAATTCTAAGTCTGATTCATAGAGTGAGGTTAAGAATGAAACTAAGTATGTTATGAACATCTTAACACCCGAGATTGTCATAGATTCCTCCAAAAACAAGGAGATAGAGATTAAGGCTGAAAGAAACGATAAGAGGAGTAGCGAGATATATATGATGAGGATAAGAATGAAGTTTAAGAAAATAAGTTTGGGTAAGGCTCTAGATGGCAGTGACACAAATAGTGACTCAAGTGATGAAGGTGGTAACAAGAAGGACAGAGGTTTCGACACTTTATTGAAGGATTGTCCTAAGAAGAATGATAAGCAGAAGGGTAAAGTGAGATGTGAATGAATGTTGCTATTGGGTCTGTGTTGACTCTAGTGGAGTTTGTTGAGAGTAAACCTAGTTACTGCATGTACACCTGTGTGTATGATTGCTTAATTCTATTGTATAGTTATATGTTATATTTCAATATGTTTGATATGTACATTTGCATTTTTTTCTGCACTTCATTATCTTTCTCTGGCGGGTCAACACCTCTAGTAGAAGGTGCATGATTCTCAAAACTTGGTACCGAAAGTTCTGTCTGACTTTTACTCCTTGAAACTACATCACAGTTTTCCTAAATATTCTTATTAACTTCAATCTATTCTTTTAGAATATGAATATGAGGTTCCTGCAAATAAGAAGAGTAATCATCAGTATCGTCAATTTTAACGTTTATGGATTCAACAATAGTTTGAATCCTCATGTTATAAAATCTATAAGCATAACTAGTTTCTGAATACCCAATGAACACTCCATCACTCTTAGACTCAAAATTTCCCAAATGTTCCTCGTCATTTAACACATTACACTTGCTACCAAAGTATGAAAGTACTTGAGATTTGGTTTTATACCTTTTCCAATTTCATAAGGTGTTTGTGAGGTACCATTTCTCTAGGATACACTGTTTAAAATATAGCAATCAGTGTTTACAGTTTCAGCAAATTATTTAAAGAAAGAGTTTCTTACTGTTCAACATTACCCTAGTCATCTCTTGTAAAGACATATTCTTCACCACACCAATTTACTCAGGGTTTGAGGACAGAAAACTCATTAGATATACCTTACTTTCCACAGAATTTAGAAAAATTGGCATTGTTAAATTTCTTATCGTGATCACTCTTGATTTTTACAATTTTAGTCCCCTCAATGTGTTTTTCGGTGGTCAATTTTTGATATAAGAATGCGAATCTTTAAAAAATATCAGATTACTCTATTAAAAATTCTACCCAAGTGTACCTAGAAAAATCATCAACTATAACAAAGATATATTTTTTACCACCAAGACTTTCCTTTTGAATTGGCCCCCATTAAATCTATATGGAGTCATTCTAGAGAATTCTAGAGAGTGAGTGGTATCAAGAAACTAACCTTGTCTGTGAGATGTTCTAATATGCTTACCTTTTTTGGCATAAACCACACATACTTTTAGGTCTTTCTATAAGCTTAAGAATTCCTCTTACAACATCAATTTCAGTGAGTTTGACAAGATCCGTATAGTTCTGATGTTCCAATCGTTTGTACCACATGTATGTACAATTAACATTAGAGGAATGATATGCATCATCGAATTCAAGCAAATAGCATTTATTACTAGACACGTTACCATGCAAGACACAAATACCACCATTTTTCATTACCTTACACATACATTTGGTAAACATAACCATGCGTTCATTATCATACAATTGACCTACACTTATTAAATTAGCTTTCAAGTTAAAACAAAAAGCACGTTTTTCACCTTCAATTCTACTTTGAGTACCATCCCCAAAAGTAACCGTTTCTCCTGTATGACTTTTGAAATTAGTTAACATAGAACGATTACCAGGAGTTAGGTATAATAGATTTATAAGCAACATTAACATCATTACACCTAAGATTACTTTTACGTATCTAAACTTCCCCTATTCTAGCCTTAGAATTTTGTTTTAAGGTGCTAGTTAGCAAGTTAACTCTCTTAGTGTGATTTTTTTTTTTTTTTGGTTAAATAATAGTGTGAATTGTGTCCATGTTGATGATAAATATTACATCCGATAGTGTGTTGTAACTTACCCATCCAATATTTTACCTGTTTACTTGATCTGAACCTGAACTATTTTTTTGAGGTAGTTAGAACTTGATGTTTGAGTATTTGTCGTGGTACCGTCCTCAGGCCTGGTTCTGGGCCAAGGCGGATGAGGCCAGCGCCTCAGGCCCAGAACTGGAGGGGGCCTATTTTTTGGCCCCCTCCCCATTTTTTTTTTTAAATTGAGGCCTAGCCCATAGGCTCCCTCCCCATTTTTTTTTTAAATTGAGGCCTAGCCCAATAGCCTCTCAATTTTGGCCCAATTCAAATTATTTTATTTTATTTTATTTTTAACCTAAATCTAAAGACAGAACCGTCTCCTTCTCCCCCCAAAAATCCCACTTCCCAGCTCGCTCTCAAAGCCTCAAACCAACTCTCACAGTCACGGTCTCAACTCGTCTCAGGTCTCTCAACAATTTATCCAAGTTCAACTCTCTAATCCAGCCGCGAAACTTCCCCTAACTTCCGTCTAGGCCCTGGCGAAACTTTCCCTAACTTCTACAGTGTGCGACAGTGCGAGAAGCCGAGCGAGAGCGAAACTCGGAGACTGCATCTTGGCTCCTACGACTTGCGTGACTGCGTCTTCTGTTCTGGACGGCGGACCTTCTGGTTCTGGAGTTCTGCCATTCTGGTGACTGGTAAGTCTGGGCCGTGTGTGGCTATTTAATTTTGAGGCTTTTTCGATTATTAATTTTGTAGCTTTTCTCTCTGTATAGTTTAAAATGCCTGGTCATCATGTGTATTTAGATTATATAGAAATAGAATAGACCTCCATTAAATTCAATTTTCTGCTTTGACTTCGATTGAGTCCAATTTACTCTCAGCTAATCGGATTTAGAATTACAATAACTGAAAATGTTTGGCTCTAGGAATCACTTAAAACTGGTTTGAAACTGAAATTTTCTGGGGTGATACTGATTACTGAAGCAAAAACCATTGGAAGTTGGAAGTTGAACTAGTAAATAAGTCTTTGGACAAAAGGGATGCTGAGACTGGGAGCTTGATCCATTCATTCGATTCAAGGTCGAAATGAAAGGATTAATTCCGTGAGGACACGATGCTAATAAGGTTGTCAATCTTTTAGAAAATGACAAGAATCTTAATGGGGATTTACTATGCTCTTTTGAATTGGACAATTTGTCTTTTAATTATTATTAATCTTGATGAGGATAAGTGGATAAGTGGATAACATGATGTCTTTACTTGTCTTTCGAGGAACGAATATTGTGTTTGAAGTATGACTTTACCTATAGTCTATAGATAGCTTGATTGTGAATGATTCAATTTCAGGCTTATGATAACTGTGATGCAACGCTGGAATAGGGCGTGATTCCACAATTTTCGTCGATTTTCTATTTTTCAAGTAAACAATGGCTTGTTCTAATTTGATATTGAAATTGTTTGAAACCTTATCGGCTTATATAATTGTGGCCTGGTCGGCTTGTATGATATTAAATTATAGCGTGTATGATCAATTGCACAGGCGCACGTTGTCACTGTATTGAATACTTTAATTGTAAAATGATTGAGATATTTCAATTTTCTACTAGAAAATGTTTGAAGCCTAGTCGGCTTACATAATATGTTGCATAATGCACTGTTGAATTTTGCATTTACGTTGATCTTGGGATGGGGGGCCCAATTTTGGGAGTTCGCCTCGGGCCCTGGAAATCACAGGACCGGCCCTGACCGTCCTACTGGTGGTTGGTATGTCTGGCACTTTGACACCAGTTTCAGATGGCTAATTTTGTAATTCTTTAGATCCTACTGTTGCTTAAACGAACATCAGCTGAGTGGTTTCTTTCTCCTTTCCTTTTCCTTCATACCCCAGGCCTAAGTACTCCATAGCTAAATACTATCCTAAGGTGGGCAGATCCAATTGTCAGTTGTTTGACTGTTTCCTTAGCATGATCTAATTCAGCTTGAAGTCCCAACAATTGCATTTTTACGGTTCTGGACGAAGCTTCTCTTTCGGTTGCTACTACAGCTATTTCTTTTTCAACGGATTCTATTATTGTCAAAAGGGTATCATTTTTTTCTTATTCAGCTTCCAGATCTCTTTTCAGTGTTTTACATTCTGAACATGCATTGCTAGTTCCAGCTGTGTACAAATTTAGTAGGTTCTGACCTGCAGGCCACTGTTATGACGTATTAGCATCAGGCTGAGGGTTGACAGTTAGAGATGTTACCTAGTTGTCATTAGTTCTGTGCTCCTTATCTGAGTTTGACTCCTTATTTTCATCTTCGCTCTAGGTTATGGTCATAGCGTTTTTACCTGGGACTTCTTTAAGGTATTTGTACACTCAAGCACTATGTGTTCAAACCCTTCACACTCATGGCATTAAACATAATTTTGACTCTTTTCCACATATGAGGAATGATCTTTCCTAGAGTTACCCAAGAACTTCTTCTTTTTGGGTGCTTGAGCTTTTAAGTTTCTTCATTTCTGATTGTTTTTCAGGAATTTCTTAAATTGATTAGCGAGCATGGTCATTAGTTCATTATTCTCACTTTCATAACGTCTTCCTCTATCTCAACCTCATTGGCTCTAAAGCCAATTCCTGATCTTTTTTCCTTCTTTCTTTTGTGAAGATGTAGCTCATAAGTCATCAAGGATACTACAAATTCTTCTAGTTTTATGTTTTCTATGTCCTTTCCTCGATAGCAGTTATTTGGAGTAGAACCTACTGGCAATGATCTACGAATCTTTTTCACTGTTGTACTTTCTGACTATTTCTTTCCCCAAGTATAGGCCGACTTGGTGATGTCACTTTGTTTGGTATAGAAATCCTTGAAGTGCTCATCATCTCTCATTCTTAGTTGCTCAAATTGATAATTTCATTACAAATTTTTGAATCCATACACTTGAACATTAGAATGGGATAAAGCACCACTTAAATTAAAAAAAGCTTCAAAATGAAATAAAATGGTAAGGGAAAAATCGATCATAAACGAAATGGTAAGCACGTTCTTCAACAACAGCCTCCTCTTCCGAGTCTCCTCACCAAACAAATCCACATTATCATCCTCGGCCGCAGGGACCTGAAATTCAAATTTTGTGCTATTTATAAGATCAAGCATTAAAAATGATAAACACAGTTATAATCAATGTAAAAACACACTTATAAATACACTTTATTAGTTAATTTGAATTTTAGCCAATTGTTATAAAACAAAGCATAAGACCGTGGTGTAATATATAGTACTAACAGGGAAGAGGTTATAAGATCAACAAGGAAAGCATCATTCAGAGAAAATTTGGAATTGGATATACGTTTGTGCCACTAAGACCGTGTTAATATTTTCAATAAGAGCTTCTTTAGGTCAACACAATACTTGAACATCTTCGTTTGTAATTATGACTAACAAATTCAACTTGAAACAATTTTAAGTTGAAATACATATTGTAAGAGAGAATAAATACATACTACAGGTAATTCTATACAATTGAACCACAAGAAGAAATCAAGAGGCAATCCAAACCTATTTAATATGGACTGCTCTGCCTCATTTCCCTTTTTAGAGGATCGACCTTTCAGCTCTTCTTCACATCGTTGTCTATCCATTTTGGCGAAATCAATTAAACAAATACATAATAGAATTATATATCATAGAATTATGCATCAAAGATAAATTTTCAAGAACTGAATAAATAAGAATCATCTTCTGATCTGTTGATGATTTATGAGAATAGTTGAATAACTAAACTGATTAATGAATATAATATCGGAATCAGATAAGTAATTGAAGAAAATAAATTGTTTATTCAATAATTGTTCAAGCAATTTAAAGAATGACCCTAATAAACTAATTCTAAAATAATTTTGCAATAAAGAAAAATAACATATATAAATTCTGTAACAAAAATAAAAATTTTGGTAAATTAATAAAACCTGTGTTTCTTCTTCAATTGACTAATAAATCATGACTATTGAATATATAGCCTTATATACATTTACCAACTCTATTTATGGGAATATTTATTCTAAAAAACTATATATAGAAGTTCATATGAAATGTAAAGATATTTGTAAAATTATAGAACTAAACAAACAAGTAAATTTGATTCTAAAAGAATATGAATTTAGGATATCAACAGATAAACCTGATATAATAGACTTTAGGGAAGAAGAATGTCGATAAAAATATAATATTTAAAGATGGAAAATTAATCAGAAGATCAACAAGTCTCAGAATACCTAGATCATTAGGAGAAACTAGCCATACAAGAGAAATGAAACTACATAAGAATACATGAAATATGAAAATAAATGGAAAATATTTTAATGGAAGAGATAGAATATCAGGACCAAATATATTAATAGATACAGGAGCTAGTGAATGTCATATAGTTTCAATAAGAAATAAGAGTTTAGTACCTTATAAAACTGAACCATATAGATATGTAAACTTTGATGGACAAATACACACTACAGAATTAAAAGTTAAAGTACCTATAAAAATAGGAGGAATTGATCTTATAGTGCCATGTTATATAAATGAAAGTGTGAACATAAACCCTCATATATTATTAGGAATGAGTTTTCTAAATGGATTCGAGGATTATAGTATAAAAAGAGAAGGATTATATGTATTTCATAATGGACAAAACATATTATATATACAAGTTACTATTATAAAATCAGATATAACAACTTGTGCTTTAATGACACATGAAGTGATATAACTATATTTAAAAAATTTCTTAATTAGGACATGGGAAAATAAAAGTAAAATAAAAATAACAGGAGTTATAGGGGAAGCAACCCAGATAATTAATAGTGCTGATAAGATCAGTATAATTCTTGGAAGTAAGCAAATAATAATTAATAAGATATATAGTTATGATAAGTTGGAATGTGATATATTATTAGGAAATGACTTTATACAACAATTCCAATATTATAAACAAAATAATTATATGATTATATTACAAACTTCTTGTGGATATTTATTAAAAATACCAAGAGAATTTAGACCATACAGAGTTCAGCCAACCCCGCGTGGTGATAGATTGGAGAAAAAATCAATTATACAAAATGAAATAAAAAATAAAAAAATTATGTATAAAAAAGTTCTAAAAATATGAGTAGAAATAATTATAGAACAATTAGAAAAAATTTATGGAGAAAACCCATTGATGTTTTGAAAAGTATACCATCCTGAAGCAAAAATAAAATTAACAGAAAATGTGATTATAAGAGTAGGACTAATGAGATATACTATACAAGATACACAAGAATTCAATGATCAAATAAAAGAATTATTAAAACAAAAACTAATTAAATCTAGTAATGCACTCTATAGTAGTCCAGCCTTTATGGTAATAAAACATTCTGAACAAGTTAGAGGAAAAGTCAGAATAGTTATAAATTATAAAGAACTAAATAAATACACTAAATTTGATGGATACTTTTTACCAAATAAAGAAGTCTTTATAAACCTTGTAAAAGGAAAACAATACTACTCTAAATTTGATTGTAAATCAGGTTTTTGGCAGATAAAGATGGAAGAAAATAGTATACAATATATAGTTTTTAGTACACCTCTAGGCAAATATGAATGGTTTGTCATGCCTTTTGGACTAAAAAATGCACCTCAAATATCCCAAAGGAGAATGAATGATATATTTAGAAAATTTAATAAATTTTTGATAGTATCGGTGGATGATATATTGATATGTTCCAATAATAAAAAAGAATATAAAAATCATTTAATGCAATTCATAAATGAATGTAAAAAGGAAGGAATTATCCTTTCTAAAAAGAAGGCTATTATAGAAAAACAATACATTGATTTTTTTGGATTAACAATAGATAATAGAGAAATTAAATTACAGACTCACATGTCTAAAAAGATAAGTAGTTTTCCAAATAAATTAGAATTTAAAGAACAAATACAGAAATTCTTAGGATATCTAAATTATGTAGAAGGATTTATTGAAAATCTTTCAAAAAAGAGAAATAAAATACAAATCTTACTTAGGAAAACAAATACTAAGGGATGAAATGATGAACATAAATAAATAGTAAAATCATTAAAAGAAGAATGTAAAAATTTATCAAAATTAAGATTATCAAATGAAAAAGATAATCTAATTGTCAATACAGATGCCTCAGATAAATATTGGGCAACTATATTGAAAATATATTTAAATGAAATTTGTAGATATTCAAGTGGAACCTTCAACCAAGCAGAAATAAATTATACCACTCATGAAAAAGAATGACTAGCAATTGTTAGAGGAATAAAATTTTTTTCATTTTTCTTATTATCTAAGAAATTCATTGTTGAAACTGATAATTCTCAAGTTGCAGGATTAATCAGAAATAAGCTACCAATGGAATCTCAATATAGGAGATTACACATATGACAAGCATATTTATCTTTTTATAATTTTGATATTATTCATATTAAAGGTGTTAATAATTATCTTGCAGATTTCCTTAACAAGAACATAGAATTCGCTAATGGATAAAAAAAAGATCATGAAATTATACCAATCCGTCCTTAATATACAAAAAGGGACTGATTTTTTTTCGAGAAGAAGTTGAGGATATAGATGTTGGAGCCACAACATTGTCAAATGAATTAAATGCAATGATAAAAACGTTGTCGGAAATAACTTCCGAACAACAGAAAAATTCCATAGAACTTAAAAAAAAGGTTGATGCTATTACAGCACAACTGAAAAATATACTGTTTGGTATAGAAATACCAAGCAGCCTAGAAATGGGTCTTCCAAATTCATACCAAACAGGTACAGCAGGAAGTAGCAGTGGACCCAGGAGGGACACCATATGTAATGCCCCGAAAATTTTTATAGAATAGAATTCAATTTTCATATATTATATTTTAATATTTTGAAAGTTATGGACTAAACGATACATTTATCAAATTATATTTTATTTGAGTCAAATATTTAGATATTGATGGAGTTATCGAAAAGATATGAATATTGGTTTCTTGGATAGATCGTATTTAATTATGCATTTTAGGTTCGAGAAAGAGTTAATTTGGATGAGCGAAACCTAGTTTGTGGACGTCCAAAGACTTCAATTTGTATTGCATTTTATTGTATTATTTAGTTCATTTGAAATTCAATGAGGTCACGTGTACCATTCCATATTGGCGAGTTATGTTTTTTTTAGATTATATATATATATATATATATATATATATATATATATATATATATATATATATATATATATATAGATTAAGGAGAGAGAGAGAAAGTTAAAAGTAGTCACATGATGGGAAGGTAGGATTCTATATTATATTGGTTTTATTTCAAGATGTACTTGAAAGAGGTGCACCTTTACGATAAATGTAGGGTTGTGAAGTAGTAGGGTTAGTTATAGACTTGGTCAATATCATATTTTTTGGAGATCCTTACCCTCCCCAACAAGTTTCTCCCACACGTCTTCCCACTATTCACAACTCCTTAAACCTAGTTAATTAATTGTCTATGTTCCTATATGCTTAAGTTGATAGAAGAAAATATATTCTTGCACGGAACACAACCTGAGGCAGAAGAATAAACGTGATTTTGAGATTTTTATTGATCAAGGATTTTTAATCTAACAAGGTAGGAAAATAGGTGCAGTTGAATTTTCTATCCCGTTTAAATTATTTCTTCATGTTGATGATGTCATACTTATGAAGTTATGATGTGATATGATATGATTATGATATGAAATGATGATATGGCCATTCCGGTAAAAATGATATGATATGATATGAGCTCTTACCGGATCTAAAGTTATGATGACGGTATGATAATTCTTGACACGTGTTTAAAATATTTTATTCATGTTGATAGATTATTGTACTCATGAAGTATGACGGTATGATATTTTGATGCATGATTTTATATTTTTAATCGGGATTGCACCATAGTTTTTATATCCTACTGAGTATTCCCATGTACTCACCATTTTCCCTACTCCTCACAGGTTAGAACGGATCGTTGGATGGCGGGCGATGAGGTGAAGTCGTTATGCCAGATGTTTGGAATTAATAAAGCAAATCCGGTGTAACTTGGTTTGAATTTCTAAATTTTCAGGAGTAACCTTAGTTTATTTTATGGTATTGAACTCGTTCATTAAATGTGGAAATCTAGGACATATTTGTTCGTACGATGATTTGAGAAATTTTAATTTGGTTGGAGTGTTAGTGTTTTCCTTACTAATTAACCTTGGCAAAATATTCACGTCAATATGGAGTCAACCATAAAGCAGCCTTGGGAATTGGTTTACACTTTGCCATGCATGTTAATGTACAGCAAAGATTTCAGAGTGAGTAAATCTTGATGCCACGTGCCACTTATCGGAAAAAAAAATAATAATAAGAAATGTATATACTTTTCACACTATTATCCAAGTAAGTTGATATTGTTGGTAATTTGATTTAAATGCATTTTTAACCAATTGTGGAGACGTGTTTCTGTACTTGCTAATATAAAGGGCAAAAACCTTGATTGGCACGTAACTTTATACTGTGTTTACTATTTAATTGTGCTTGAATGGGATTTTATGATATTAATATTTCATAAGCCTTTTTTCACTAAAAGTGCTTTATATATATGAATAATATCAATTACTGCTTGTGTACATGAAAGTTATGGCGTGGGAAAATATTCTCTATCTCCTTCAGAAATTAATATATAAACTATTGTCTACAAATTTGGATAAATTACCATTCCATAATTATACATATTATTGCACATCACAGTATTGGTAGCGATTCAAATTCTTCCAAAATTTGGAGCGTTACAGTTTGGTATCAGAGCACAGAGTTTATAAAATCGATTCTGTAGACTAAAATAATTAAGTTAGAATTAAGTTATTGGGTATTGAAAATTTTAAATTTGTTAAAGCTGATTTATACATGAGTCTTAGTGTCAAAAACACATATCTATGATTTTTATGTTTTGTATTCATGCAATTAGATTGATTTTGATTCAATGTTATTTATTTTGAAAAAAAAATAAAAATGAATGATATAAATTAATTTTAATGTTATGTGTATTAAATGTGTTGGTGTTTAACCTTAACTTTACGTGTGTATTAAATGTGTTGGTGTTTAACCTTAACTTTACGTGGTATTAATTAATTATTAAAAAAAAAATTTCAAATGATAAATTTAGATATGTAATGTAAGGTTTTATTTAAGTTCTTAATTATCTAAATGATATTTGGCAATCAACAATCGCCAATCGACGACCCTTCGACGACTCTAAGGTATGTAAATGGGTAAGAAGATGATTTATTTAAATCTTTTGAAATGCCTACGTTTAAATTTTAAGACATGCATTTGTTTTCTAGCTCAAATTATGATATGCATCACGATAATATAAGTGTAACATGTTAGACTTAGTACTAGTATGTGACAACGACTTCATATTAAATTTCTAGGAAATGGCTCCACCTACCCACACGAATTTGGTACGTGAAATATTGCGAGCGGTGCAAGAGTTGGCCAGACAGAATGAAGCACCTCCACCACAGAATGTACCGCCACAGCGGAATGCACCTCCGCCTGGCCCTGGTGCCGTCTCAGTAGTTGAGCAATTTCGGAGGTACAAACCTTCTACTTTCGACGGAAATTCCGACCCACTAGCTGTCGAAGAATGGATAAGAGGCTTGGAGCGTATATTTAGACACATTGCTTGTACGGATGAACAGAAGGTACTATGCACTGAGTTCATGTTGATTGGAGCAGCTGGTCACTGGTGGGAATCTGTCTCACATACCAGAACCGAAGAACAGCAGCGTAACCTAACTTGGGAGCAGTTTAAGGATGAAGTGATGGCAAAGTACTTCTCACAGGGTTTAAGAGACTTCAAAGAATCAGAGTTCCTACAACTCAGACAGGGAAACATGTCGCTTACTGATTACGAGAGACGGTTTGAGCAACTCTTTAGATATGCCCCACACTTGGTGGATACCGAAGTTAAGAAGATCAGGAGGTTCGAAAATGGACTACGCTCAGAGATCGGGATGATCATTATGTCTCATTGTTTCACCTCATATCGTGAAATGCTGGAGAGGGCTCATGCTATTTCATATCAGAGGACTACATTTTAGCAGTATGCCGAGCAAGATACGAAGTCGTTTGGAAAAAGGAAATGGAACGATCAGAGAAAGGACCGACGCAACTGGCAGAATAAAAGACCAAACACTGGAATTCGTATCGATGGGACGAGTGGGAGTGTTGCCCCTTGTCCTAAATGTAATAGAATCCACAGAGGTGAATGCTTATTTGGAAAGAACGCGTGCTTTCGATGTGGTAAGCCGGGACATATTGCTCCTAACTGCACAGAGCCTCCAAAGAAGAAGGATGGTGATCAGGACAAGAACAAAAATGTGAAGGCTAGAGTTTTCGCACTGAATCAACATGTGGCATATCAGAATCCGAATGTGATAGCAGGTATTTTGTTTTCATTTACGTGCCTGCTTATGTCATTTTTTTAATACCACACATTGTATTATCCTTGCCCATGGTCACTACATCTAACACTATAAATCCAAAAACAGGTATTCTGTTATTATCTGATGTACCTGCTTACATATTTTTTGACTCTAGAGTTACAAACTCTTTTATCTCTGCATCCTTCGTAGCTAAGTCAAACTTTGCATGTGTGAAAATGAATAATGAATTAGAGGTCAGTATCCCTTCAGGAAGAACTCTTTGCATAAATCAGATGACCAAGGCTATGAAATTAGAGATTGACAGGAAAATATTACGAGCAGACTTATACCTTTTGGAGATGAAAGATTTTGATGTTATCTTATGCATGGATTGGTTGAGACTTAATCATGCGACCATCCGATATCACGAGAAAGAAGTATTGTCTCACAGACCTGGAGAGGAAGAGTTTCGTTTCTTTGGAGCAAAGTTCAATTCTCTACCTCAACTTGTATCAGCTATAACAGCGGAGAAAATGTTGACGAAGGAGTCATGTCAAGGATTCCTAGTTAATATCATCGGTTCCCAACATACAGAAAAGACTATTAATGATATTAATGTCGTACGAGAATTTACAGATGTATTCCCAGAAGATCTACCAGGCATTCCATAGGATAGACAAGTGGAATTTACAATTGATTTGGTTCATGGAGCAGCACCAGTATCTAAAGCCCCGTATCGGATGGCACCAAAAGAACTCCAAGAATTGAAGTTACAGTTGGAGGAATTACTGGAGAAAGGTTTCATTTGACCAAGTGTATCTCCTTGGGGTGCTCCAGTACTTTTCGTGAAGAAGAAGGATGGGAGTATGCGGATGTGTATTGACTATAGGGAGTTAAATCACCCGACTATCAAGAATAGATACCCATTGCTAAGAATAAAAGATTTATTCGACCAGTTAAGAGGTGCAACAGTGTTTTCGAAAATCGACTTGAGGTCGGGGTATCATCAGCTGAAGGTTAAGGCAAGCGACATATCGAAAACTGCTTTCAGGACTCGGTATGGACATTATGAATTTACCGTCATGACTTTTGGGTTGACCAATGCTCCAGCTGTATTTATGGACCTAATGAACCGAGTGTTCCATCAGTACCTAGACCAGTTTGTTATAGTATTTATTGACGACATATTGATATACTCCAAAGATAAACAGCAACATGAGGACAACTTCGAGTAGTACTTGAAACCTTGAAGAAAGAAAGATTATACGCCAAATTTAAGAAATGCGAATTTTGGCTCGATCGAGTTGGTTTTCTTGGTCACATGGTTACTACTTAGGGTATTGAGGTAGACCCAGTTAAAGTGGAAGCAGTAACAAATTGGCCAAGACCAACTAGTGTTGGTGATGTTCGTAGTTTCTTGGGATTGACTGGTTATTATAGAATATTTATTGAGGACTTCTCAAAAATAGCAGGGCCAATGACTCAGTTGACAAGAAAGGGTGTGAAATTTCAGTGGATGGAAAAATGTGAAAGATGCTTTCAAGAACTCAAGCAGAGATTGACTTCAACTCCTATATTGACAATACCTGATGGCTCTGAAGGATTTGTGATTTACACCGACGTCCAAATAGGGTTTGGGCTGTGTTTTGATGTAACATGGGAAAGTAGTTGCTTATGCCTCGAGATAGTTGAAGCAATATGAACAGAACTATCCAATGTACGACATGGAACTTGCAGCGGTAGTTCACGCCTTAAAGATATGGCGTCATTATCTGTATGGTGGAAAGTGTGAAATCTATACAGACCACAAGAACTTCAAATATTTCTTCACGCAGAAAGAACTAAATATGAGACAGAGGAGATAGTTGGAACTAGTGAAAGATTATGACTGTACAATTCATTACCACCTGGGTAAGGCCAACGTAGTCGCAGATGCCTTAAGCAGAAAGGTGAGATCCCAGTTAGCTGTTTTATCCACGGTGCAGGAACATTTGATAAAAGACTTTGAGAAACTGAGATTAGAAGTCATCATTCCGCCAACCCAGGCTACAGCAATAATAAAAGCGTTCATGATCCAACCTACCATTCGGGATCGAATCAAGGAAGCACAGGATAAGGACCCATTTTTGCAGAAGATTAAGGCTGAAGTTGGTACAAACAAACATAGAGGATTTGAAGTATCTGCAGATAATGCACTGACTTTTAAAGGAAGGTTGTGTGTACCTAAGGATGAGGGCATAAGGAACGGGATATTGGAAGAGGCTTACTCTACCCCTTATGCTGCCCATCCAGGTGGTACCAAAATGTACCAAGATCTTCGAGATACATTTTGATGGAGAAACATGAAGAGAGGAATTGGTCTGTTCGTGGCGAAATGTATTGTCTGTCAGCAGGTCAAGGCAGAACATCAAAGGCCATCAGGACTACTGAAATCGTTGGATATTCCAGAATGGAAATGGGAACACATATCAATGGACTTCATGGTAGGCCTTCCGAGGTCAACAAGAGGTCATAATGCTATTTGGGTAGTAATTGATCGTCTGACGAAGTCAGCTCATTTTCTGCCAATCAAAGTAAATTTCAACATGGAACAGTTCGCACAATTATACATCAGAGAGATAGTCAGATTGCATGGAGTTCCAGTCACCATTGTTTCAGATAGAGACCCGAGGTTCACATCTAAATTTTGGAATAGTTTGCAGGCAGCCATGGGGACGAAATTGAAATTTAGTACTGCTTATCATCCTCAAACAGATGGACAGTCAGAAAGAACCATTCAAACTCTTGAAGATATGTTGAGGGCGTGTGTTTTGGATCTTAACGGTAGTTGGGAAACACATCTGCCGTTAGTGGAATTCGCTTACAACAATAGCTTTCAGGCCACTATAGGCATGGCCCCATATGAAGCTCTTTATGGTAGAAAATGCAGATCTCCTATACATTGGGATGAGGTTGGAGAGAATAGAATTTTGGGTCCTGAAATCATTGAACGAACAGTTGAAGCAGTTGACAAGATTAGAGCCAGAATAAAGGCAGCACAAGACCGACAGAAAAGTTATGCTGATGGTAGAAGAAGAGATTTAAAATTTCAAGTGGGTGATAAAGTTTTCCTGAAGGTAGCCCCAATGAAGGGTGTTTTGAGATTTGGTAAGAAGGGGAAGTTGAGACCACGGTTTATTGGACCTTTCGAAATTCTTGAAACGGTTAGGGTTGTGGCTTATCGTCTTGCCTTACCATCGGAGCTTGCAGCAGTGCATAATGTGTTCCATATCTCGATGCTCAGAAAATACATTCATGATCCCAATCATGTGGTGAGTTATCAAACATTGGAGGTACAAAAAGACTTATCGTATGAAGAAATTCCTACGGAAATTTTGGACAGAAAAGTGCATCAACTCAGAAACAGAGAAGTTCCATTGGTCAAAGTTCAATGGAGAAATCATGGACTAGATGAGTCAACTTGGGAGAAGGAAGATGAGTTTAAAATCAAGTATCCAGAACTATTTGATTAATCAAGATAATTTTCGAGGACGAAAATATTTTAAGGAGGGGAGATTGTAATACCCCGAAAATTTTTATAGAATAGAATTCAATTTTTATATACTATATTTTAATATTTTGAAAGTTATGGACTAAATGATACATTTATCAAATTATATTTTATTTGAGTCAAATATTTAGATATTGATGGAGTTATCGAAAAGATATGAATATTGGTCTCGTTGGATAGATCGTATTTAATTATGCATTTTAGGCTCGAGAAAGAGTTAATTTGGATGAGCGAAACCTAGTTTGTGGACGTCCAAAGACTTCAATTTGTATTGCATTTTATTGTATTATTTAGTTCATTTGAAATTCAATGAGGTCACGTGTACCATTCCATATTGGTGAGTTATGTTTCTTTTATATAGATATATATATATATATATATATATATATATATATATATATATATATATATATATAGATTAAGAGGAGAGAGAGAAAGTTAAAAGTAGTCACATGATGGGAAGGTAGGATTCTATATTATATTGGTTTTATTTCAAGATGTACTTGAAAGAGGTGCACCTTTACGATAAATGTAGGGTTGTGAAGTAGTAGGGTTAGTTATAGACTTGGTCAATATCATATTTTTTGAAGATCCTTACCCACCCCAACACGTTTCTCCCACACGTCTTCCCACTATTCACAACTCCTTAAACCTAGTTCATTAATTGCCTATGTTCCTATATGCTTAAGTTGATAGAAGAAAATATATTCTTGCACGGAACACAACCTGAGGCAGAAGAATAAACGTGATTTTGAGATTTTTATTGTTCAAGGATTTTTAATCTAATAAGGTAGGAAAAGAGGTGCAGTTGAATTTTCTATCCCGTTTAAATTATTTCTTCATGTTGATGATGTCATACTTATGAAGTTATGATGTGATATGATATGATTATGATATGAAATGATGATATGGCCATTCCGGTACAAATGATATGATATGATATGATATGAGCTCTTACCGGATTTAAAGTTATAATGGAGATATGATAATTCTTGACACGTGTTTAAATTATTTTATTCATGTTGATAGATTATTGTACTCATGAAGTATGACGGTATGATATTTTGACGCATGATTTTATATTTTTAATTGGGATTGCACCATAGTTTTTATATCCTACTGAGTATTCCCATGTACTCACCATTTTCCCTACTCTTCACAAGTTAGAACGAGTCGTTGGATGGCGGGCGATGAGGTGAAGTCGTTGTGCCAGATGTTTGGAATTAATAAAGCAAATTCGGTGTAACGTGCTTTGAATTTCTAAATTTTCAACAGTAACCTTTGTTTATTTTATGGTATTGAACTTGTTCATTAAATGTGGAAATCTAGGACGTATTTGTTGATATGTTGTAAAAAATCAAGAAGTAGTGTGCAATTAATGAAAGTTCTTATTGCTAAATTCCTAGAAGAATGTGGAATCGTCCCACAACACACCATACCCGGTCCTCCTAGCATGAATGGTGTTGTTAAAAGATGAAATAGAACATTTGAAGACATGATAAGGAGTTTGATCAATCATTCCACCTTACCAATATCTCTCTGGGCAGAAGCATTAGAAACTGTAATTTATGTTCTCATCACAGTTCTAAGCAAAGCAACTGTCAAAACTCCTTATGAGCTTTGGATAGGCAACAAGCTTAGTTTGAAACACTTACACATTTTGGGTTGTCCAAGTAAGGCAAGGTCTTATAGGCCATTAGAAAAGAAACTGGATTCCAGAACTGTGAGTTGCTATTTTATTGGATACTCTGAAAGGTCAAGGGGTTACAAATTTTATGATCCCACTACCAAATCAATTTTCGAAATGGGAAATGCCTGGTTCTTTAAGGATGTAAAGTTTGTGGGGGGAGAGAAAAGTTAGGGATTTTGTCTTTGAGGAGGAATGTATAAACATCCCTCCTATTGCAATTGACAATGATCGGGATTAATGACAAATTCTTGCTCTAGATCTTATTCAAGAAGCAATATCGGATTGAGACAATATTCCATAAATCCTTATAAACAATCAAGAGATTGTTCCAAAAGAACAAACTTGAAAACCTCAAGAACAAAATGCCATTAAGAAGATCTACTAGAAAAATGAGAAATGCAATTTCAGATGACTTTATAGTATTTCTCCAAGAATATGTAGATGATTGATGGAAGAAAATCCTATCAACTTTAATCAAGCAATGATTTTCAAAACTGGATTGATGCCATTGATGAGGAAATAAAGTCCACGAAAGACAATGACATTTGGAAACTTGTCCCATTGCCTGAAGGTACGAACACATTGGTTGCAAATGGATATATAAAACAAAGAGTGATTCGAAGGGTAATGTGGAAAGATATAATGCTCGTCTTGTTGCAAAAGACTTTACTCAAAGTGAAGACATCGATTACAAAAAGTCTTTCTCTCCAATTTCATGGGAAGACTCTTTCAAGATTATAATGGCACTTATGGTACATTTTGACCTTGAGATACATCGGATGGATGTAAAGACGACGTTTTTAAATTTTGACATTGATGAGAAGATATATATGGTGCAACCAGAAAAATTTATGTCAGGAGGCTCAAAGAAAATTGTTTACTAATTAATGAAATCCATTTGTAGGCTTAAGCAGGCTTCCCGTCAATGGTATCACAAATTTCATCAAATAATCATCTAGTTTGGATTTGAGATGAATGTGATTGAGATTGTGTATACCACATGTTTAGTGGAAGTAAGTATATATTCCTGGTATTGTATGTCAATGCCATACTATTTGCCTGCAATAATATAGGGTTATTGCACGAAACTAAGAAATTTCTAACAAAAAATTTTGAAATAAAAGATTTTGGTGACGCCTCTTTTGTATTAGGGATTCAGATATATCGGGATCGTTTTTGAGTTATTCTTGGATTATCAAAAAAAGAGTTATATCGATACGGTACTTTAGATTTGAGATGTAGGATTGTAAACCAGGTGATACCTTTGTTGCTAAGGGAGACAAGTTTAATCTCAATCAAATGCTCTAAGAATGACCTTGAAGTAAAGGAGATGCAGAAAATTCTCTATGCTTCAACAGTCGGGAGTTTAATGTATGCTCATGTGTGCACGTCTCGATATAATATTCATTGTTGGAATGCTAGGTAGATATTTAAGTGACCCTGGGATGAATCATTGGAAGGCAGCGCGACGAGTTATGCGGTATTTACAGAGAACAAAAGATTACATGCTGACATACAGAAAATCAGACTAATTGGAGACCATTGGCTATACTGATTTTGATTTTGCTGGATGTCATGGCAGTAGGAATCCACATCAGGCTTTATCTTCCTACTGGCCGGAGGAGCTATATCCTGGAAAGGTGCTAAGTAGACAATCATAGCTTCTTCAACAATGGAAGTGGAGTTTATAGCGTGGAAGCGGCAGACGTAAAGGCGCTACGGTCAATAAAAGAAAATAGAGTTATGGGTTTCTTTCGAGCCAACCAAATTGAATGAAACAAAATGGAACATAATACAACGTCATCTTCAAATACAAAGGAAAAAAAAAAACCTTAATTAGCGGTTGACGATAGTATTGATCGATAGTGTCTCGATGAATTAGTAGCCTTTTTTTAGGCTCTTTACTATTGTAGTCAAAACCGTTAGTGCAATAAAAACATTGGGTCATATTTCTCAACATCTGGTGTATTGTTTGTTTGGTAAACTTACGTTTGCTAAAAAACTCGTCAACTTCATTTCTAACCATACATTTCATTAGATTCACAATTTTTATACATTTTTTCACCACAAATTTCTTGGGATCCATCGACTTTTATCAACTTTTACCAACATTCCATTGCCCCTTAATCATCACACATGAGAAAGGAAAAGATAATATCCTATTATGATTTTGTGCCTCATATAAATACAATAGCTATGATGTCATTCTTGTTGCTATAGCAATTCCTTCAATGTTCCATAATTACACTTCAACTACCTAAAAAGTCTTGAGTCACATATTAAGCTCCTGTTGTTGGAGATTAAAATCAAATTTTTAGTAGATTTTGATAAAAATTGATGTAATCTGTGGTTAAAAAGTTGTGGATTCCATAAAATATGTAATTAAAATTATTTATTGACTTTAACTTTAATAAAGATATAGATTTTAATCTCTACCAAACAGGGTATCAGTAAATATGAAAATCACATTATGCCCTTGTTTGGTAGAAATTGAAAACCAAATTTTAATCTAAGTTAAAGTTAACAATTAATTTGAACCACATATTTTATAGTACTCACAACTTTTTGGACATATATTTCATCAATTTTTATCAAAATCTGCTAAAAACCTGATTTTAATCTCCACACAAAATAGGAGCTAATTATGATATAAGGTAGGATTGGCATATTAATTACACATACTAATGAAAGCATAGAATTAACAAAATGAACACGGTGAATCTTATATATAGCCATCTATTTAAGAACTAAATGCATCAGGAGCATACGATCCTATAAACCATAAATAATCTTTAAATCGAAATAATTTTCCCCCATTGCATGTTGCAAATAATAATTCAGATAAGAGAAACATGCACACCGGGAGAAATATTTTGGTTGGGCTGATATTGATGATGGCAATATGTCTAGATTCTGGTTCAGTTATGGGCTCCCACTGCAAACCGAAGGATTGTTTGACATTTTGCGACTATGAGTGCATGGGAGATATGTCTGAACATGACTATTGCTTAGACGAATGTAAAAATAATCGTGTACATTGTGTTAAGCAAGTACACGATGCTTTATATGACGTACCAGGTGTAGAGGCTCCACTGGATATGTGTATTTGTGATTGAGGCACCCTTTGACGTGGTATTTCCTACTACTTTTAAAAGTACACATGTATCAAAAAATATAAGGCTATTGACCCATCAATATTGCCAATATTTCCTAATCATAATTATTATATTTAAATTTTTTTTTTTAGAAGTTATCACAACATATTGTTATATATGAGAATAAATATATTATATAACTTGTATTATCATAACTCATCACAAAATTTTAAGTTTAAATAGTGATAATAATATTCTTCTTTAAGAAATAAAATATTCTATTAAGTGAAAAAATTTAGGCACGTATAAACACGACTATGTTTCGGATATCATGGAAGGCAATTAAAAATATATATTCTTTTGTAAGATGATAATGAGCGAATTGAAATATATATAAGTTTGAGGTTTGATACTCCCTTAAAATTTGTATATACATTATATATTAAAAAATTCTTGTTGATAATTAATCAAATATTTCTTTACACAATTCACATGTTTGATCTTTTCATATTAAAAACAGCGGGTAGCAAAAGTCCTTTTAAAAAAAAAAAAAAAAAATCTACTATCTAAGGTTTACAAAAATACACACCTCCCAACTGAAATATGGATCATTAAAATCCCACGCAGCCTCAGAATATTAACGTATTATTTGTATAAATATGTTATAAGAAATAAATTCATCAATCACTGTTTTTACATTGGTGTTTTTCCTTTGTCGTATAGCATTAATAAATTTTGGATTCTTCTTTTTTTCTTCTATACCTTTAATATTTGAATTTTATTTCTCCTTGTAGCATTCTCAATTTCTTTATATCAATAATTGCAAAGAATGACTTTTGTCATCCAGCAAATCAACACCGATTGATTATCTGGATAAAAATATTCCTGTTGTGACAAGTATCGTCACAAAGATAAAGACAACATACCTTTTGAAACGGGCTTCAGCTGTAAAATAACTTTCCAACTCCTTTGGCAATAGTATGAATAACTAAATTTCAGCGTATCAAATCCAATTTTGTATGCTAGGGGCAATATGAAAGAATCATTAATCAAAGAAATTAGAATCTAGTTATTTTAGGTCTCGGTCCAATCTAGCAATAAATATGATAAGTGTATTTTATACATTTATTTGAACCAATAAACTAAAATCTTTGTTGTTAAACTTGATGAATAATAGCGTAATTATGTTTTAATTTTGTTTGATTTGGTAAAACTCAACATAAATAAGTTGAATTACACTAAAGGATCGAAAAACAAGCGAAAAGGGGAAAAAAAAAGTACAAAGTTCGGAACTAAATTGCAAACTTCAAATAAATAATTTGGATTTGATTTCAACTATTGAAAAATGCTTGGACTCAATTTGAGGAAAATGGGACCGAAATTATAACAAAAAGGGACTCAAGAATCATATTATACAAAGGGGGACCAAAATGCAACTAACCTGAAAGTTCAATGGAGAGTTTGCGCGATAATAAAAGTTGGCTCTACATATAGAAAACTAGGGGTGGGCAAAACCCAAACCAAATTGACTAAACCGACCGAACGTACCCAAACCGACCGATTTGGGTCGATTTTTTGCATTTTTTGAGCGGTTTTCGGATTTCGAGTTGGGTGGTCGGGTCGGGTCGTGGGTTAACCCGAAAAAATAAAAAAAAGTGATGCGGCTTTGGTTAATGAAGAAAGCATATAAATAAATCCAGTTCATGGTGGAACCCATCAAAAAGATGCCCCAAAGTGGGGGAAAAAGAAAAATCTATTCCTCCCAATAATTTACACAATTTCAAAATGAAAAGATATCCAAAAACTATGCCGACACCCAATTCGCTATAAGAAATCTAACATACAAAATGTTTTTTTCACGCTTTAATAAGTGAATTACATATTAAAAATAAAAAAAAAATTATATTTTAGTATGAAATAAAATAAAAATTACAAAAAATCGAATATATATATATATATATATATATATATATATATATATATATATATATATATATATACACACACACACACACACACACACACACACACACACACACACACACACACAATTATGCTGTTTGTACATTAAGTTTGACACCTTGTTGGTGATGGATGACGTGACAAGATTGTGATGCTTGAATTAAAAAATCATACTAGTGATATACTCAATCACATATTCAAAAAACGGGGGATACCTGTAATAATTTGAAAAAAAACACCAAATTAGGTGCTGCCACTCTTTCTTGTAACCCCGTCCCTGTCAGAGTCAGTAGGAATTCTGTGAAGAATTCCCTATATTCATTGATTTTTCCTTTCTTTCTATTTTGACTAGAAATAGGATCTTTTTTTCCTCCTAGTCAAAAAGGAAAAATTGAATCCAACAACATTAGTCTCTCAATTGTTCTACCTTAATAATCAAACTAATAATGCCATCTCACATTATGTTAAACATGAGTTCAAGCGTCGGCATGTCATTGATTCTATCAAATGAGTAATGAATTTTTATATTTAATTGAATTTATAATTTAATAATACAAGTACTGATATCTAAATTGATGTTAAAAATCATTACTGCATAGTTTTACTCTAATCAAAATTATCATAACCATCCCATATGCAAGTCAAATAATTTTTTTTATTGTAATGTGACTGAGCTATCAATATTTGGCGATTTGATGCTACATGTTTGGTCTAATATTTTTCTGTTTTGGGTTGTTCTAAGATAGCTGATCTAATTTACAATAGTATGATTCGGAAATCTGTAGTAATGAAAACTCATTAACATTTTTCACGTCTTGGTGGATTGTTTTGTTAAGGGTGTTGAGATATTTACTGCTGAAATTTACCAAAATAGATAATGTCCATTTGTTCATGTGAGCCACAGAACATGTATTCACTTGGAGCTTCTTTGGTCACATGAGTTAAATTTTTTTTAGGTATATCTATAATGTATATTTAGTTAAAATGACTTTATCGATACAAACCGACCAACCCAACCCAACCTGACCGACACATAATTGGGTTGGGTTTCAATATTTTCATGGGTTGGGTTGGGTTGGATTTTGAACAAACCAACAATGTTTAGTTGGGTTTGGGTTGGGGCAAAAACCGACCCAACCCAACCCACGCCCACCCCTATAGAAAACTACATGACAAAACAGCGCGAGGGCAGGCACTTGAATGGCGCATACGCACTGAGAAAAGAACAAAGGGATGCAAAATCCATTTCAAATTCAAATTTTAATTATATTTTATTTCTTCAGGTGTTTGGCTTGATTTTTGGACTTTTATAAATACAAAACTTGGCCAAAATATTGGAGAACCCTCTATAGCCTCTAGATGCACAATAATATAATAAAATTCATCAAGAACAAGATGTCACTTCATCATTTTTGAGAAATGAGATTAAACCCTAGCAAGAAATTGAAGTTAATTACATCAAGATTTTGAAGAATTCAACCTTGAAATTGAAGATCAAGATTTCTTGTATCCAAGTGATATTTTTCTATTACTCTTTATATAATTTATATAAAACTGTGATGGACTATATCTGCTTTTGTATTGAATGTTAATGAACCTTATTATTTATGTATTTTAATTCAAAACTAGAAGTTTAATATTTCTTGCATTTCTTGATTAGTTTTACATACACATTGCATAATTTAATTGATTGATCATCAACTAGATAATTAGTTGCTTGTTATAGTGTTGGAAGACGCACAATAAATTTAGAACGTAGCAAAATTAACATATTTGCAATAGATGTTAGAAATAATATTTATTACTTGTGAAATTATATAGATAATTTAAATTTAGTGTATTCTATTCATTTGAATTCGAGCTAGAAATAGATTCGAGTCGTGATTAGAATATATTTAATTTGTATTTAAAAAAAATGCATTAAACTTATCGATGGTCAAAAACATGAATATGATTAAATTACAAATCATGAATTGAAATAGATAATAATATGTGGATTTCCATAATTTGTTAAAAATTAAATTTTTACATCTTTTTTAGATTAATTTAGCATAAATAAAGTCAAACTTTCTTTTGTGTTACATAATTCGAATTTCATATGAAACAGTAAACTTGAATTGAATTTATTCCGTGTGGGACAATACTCTCAACTCACTGGAAACGATTCATATGCTTGTGGAATTTTTACGAACAAATTTTTTGGCACCGTTGCCGAAAATAAAATATTTATTTTAAGTTTAAAAATTTATATGGTATTCGAATTTTTCTTTTATTTTGTTTTAAGCTGTTATTTACACACAATCTCTCTTGTTTGATTTTGGCAGTATATGCTAGATTTTGAAGAAATTGAGTTCCATTCATTGGATCCCAAGATTGAAAGAACTTTCAGACAACGAAGAAGAGAACATAGAGCAACAACAAGATATACCAAAAGTAGCTATCAACCGTGGAGAAGCTCTTAAAGATTATTTACATCCATACTTGCTCATATACTACAAGCTACTGTTTATTCATCTTTTGGGCATGCAAACTTTCACATTAAACCGACATCATTAACTAATTTCAAAATCATGAAAATATCAAGTTCACTAAAACAAATCAACTGAAAGTCATCATGAATATATTCATTGTGTGACTTATTATTTAATATAGCCCCATTTGTTTTTGATTATAACAAATAAGATACTTATGTTTCTAACAATTCTTGCTTATTGAGTTTTTCATGTATAAATCTTTTTAAGCATTCAACGGCTCAAATCGTCATCCATTGAAGAACAAACAATCAAAAGAGATTCGAAGAGAACAAAAACTTTGAAAATTAGAGTTTAGAAGTTCTTTATTGAAACTTCAATTTATATGTAAATGTATCAACTCATCAATCTTTAGCAAGTGCACAAAGTTCAAATTATTTCTATAATTTATCACTTGCATAAAAATGTCTTTGATTCATAATATAAAATAAATTTTGGAAAAATGAATATTTTGATATAAAAATGAATTTCCAAAATTTTTATATTTCGGTCGACCGAACTTCTGTTTGACCAAAATGACAGAACTGCTTAACCAAAATTTCAACGATTTAAAATATACAACGGCTATATTCACCATTTCGGTCTACCGAAATGCCAGAAATGCTCAATCGAAAGTTGCTGGTTTTCAACATTTTGATCTATAAATAGCATTCTCTTTTGCATTCAATTGAAACAAATCAAAAGAGCAATTAAGAGAGTATATTTATTGAAATCATTGAACTTACTTGATTTTATATTCTATTTCATTTATAACAAAGAATCTCTTGATTGATAAAATTAGTTTCATCTATTTTATCAAAAAATTCTATTTTGCAAGGAAACTTTTTAATCTTATCTATTTTCAATTCTTGATAAAGGTTTTCTTGGCCAACATTTATATTGAAATATAAATCTCTCTTCATACTTAACAAATTTTGTTAAGAGAGATCATAGGTTGAAAACTTTGATACAAAATACAAACTATTTCATTATCCATTATTCATCAAAGTTTACATCATAAATACTTGAGCTTTATTATTCACTATCTATTGAAGTGTTATCCTAACTCTATAAATATTTGACTGATTATATTATTTTTTGAGAAAGTTTTTTCAATTGTAAAATTATCATTCGTGAAAACTCAATTGTCGTTAAGGATAGATGCTCCTTATTGTAAGTCATCTAAGGATAAGTGCTTTTTGTAGTAAGTCGCTTAAGATTTGGTACTCGTTGTTTGTAAGTTACCACTATAGTGCACTTGGTCTTTCTCGTGACGGAAAGATTGGTAACGGTGACGTAGAACACATTGTGTATCGAATCCAATTAAATTCGCTTGCATCTTTACAGTATTGCACTTTACTTTAAATTACTATTTCCATTGTGGTATAGCTACTTAAGTGACAATACTTGAATTAAGTTATCGAATTCGCATATTTATTTCTCTTATTACAATTTGCATTTATATCTTGTGTATTAAATAGTTTTGAGACTAATTATCGAAAAAGTTTCAAAAATCAATTCACCCCCCTCTTGGTTAGTTATTCTTGGGTTATCACATTGGAAATGTGTGTTTGTGATTGAGGCACCCTTTGACGTGGTACTTCCTACTACTTCTAAAATTACACATATACCAAAAAAAGATAAGGTTGCTGACCTATCAAAATTGCTAATATTTTGTAATCATATTTCTTATATTTAAAATTTAAAAAGCACGGATACGGATAAGTAATTTGGGCATGATACGATACGAATAAGCCAATACGAATTTTTTGAAAAAAAAAAAGGATATGCTTATACATTTTATAAAATTCAACACAATTTCATTAGTATAAAAAAATATAGAAGCATGATAATAAAAATTAAACAAAATACTAAAGTACTTTATTTTAATCATTAATTGTCAAAACTTCATTTTCTTTAACATCAACATCAATTTCTTCATTATTATTACAAATAGCACTCTCCAAATGTAGCTCATCTAATAATAAATTAACAGCATCATGCAGTTCGACACTTTCAAGAGTATCCTATGAATCTCTAGCAATCACAATTTAAATTATCAATTTGAATAGAGATATAATTTTCTTGATAAAAGACATAAATTGTTATAAATGAAAATCAATTCTTTAGCTCGTTGTAGAGTTACAATTATTACAAATGAAAATCAATACTTCAACTTGTTGTACAGTTATTTTATTCCTTCTTGTAGAGTGCACAAAATAGAACGTACTCAAATTTTTTCAGCACAAGATGAAGAAGAAGATTGTAGAAGAATTTTCAAAGTAATGTTTTATAGTAAAGGTGCATGTGAACCATGAAATATCGGATACGTATCGAAAATCATGCAAACATATAAAATATTTAAAAGACACGTATCGAAAATTTAAAAAAATATAAAAATAATTAAAAAATAAATCTGAAACGTATCGGAGGATATCAAAAAGTATCGGAGCTTGGATGCGTAACAAGTATCGGTACTTCTTAGTTTAAATTTTTTTTTTCTGAGTTATTACAACGTATTGTTATATACGAGAATAAATATATTATATACCTTGTATTATCATAACTCATCACAAAATTATAATGTTTAAATAGTGATAATAATATTCTTCTTTAAGAAATAAAATATACTATTCAGTGGAAAATTTTAGGCGAATGTAGACGCATCTATGTTTTGGATATCATAAAAGGCAATTAAAATATATATTATTTTGTAAGATAATAATGAGCGAAATGAAATATATTTAAGTTTGAGGTTTGATATTCCCTTGAAATTTGAGTACATATTGTACTTTTAAAAATTCTTATTGATAATCAATCAAGTATTTCTCCACACAATTCATAAGTTTGATCTTTTCATAGTAAACAGCAAGTAGCAAAAGTCCTATTAAAAACAAAATCTACTATCTAAATTTAACAAAAATACATTTCTCCCAGTTGAAATGTGGATCACTAATATCCCACTCAGCCTCAGAATATTAGTAAATTATTTTTATAATATGTTATAAGAATATAATCATCAGTCACTGTTTTTGCATTGGTGTTTTACCTTTGTCGTATAGCCTTAATAAATTTTGGATTCTTCGCTTTTCTTCTTGTTGACACACAAAATATTCAACTCAATTCAAATTGCCCAAGAGAGGAAATGACCAAAAAGAGGAAGCCCATCTAGAAAAATCAGGGTAAAAGCCCAACCAGAAATGTCATCAAATATGATGAAAGCCCAAAAATAAAGGTACGTCGTCGCCCAAACCTGCAGAACGCTCAGATGTTGAGCGAATAAAACATCCTATAATCGCCCAGAGCAGAAGATCGATTGTCGCCCAAGAATGCTGAGTCGCCCAGAGTCCCAGCAATGACTAAAGCTTGTTGTTATCCAAAGTCACGATCTAAGATGGTTTGAGCACATCATAATTAAGCCCCACGATTTGAGAGAGTTGATGGCAGGCAGTTATGAAGAGGACGTGGTGATAGGAGTTGCACACGGTAGTTGTTGGCCAGACAACCATGATGAAGGAAATGGGTAGTTACAAGCAGTTTCTAAACGATCAAAACTGCCCAAGCCGTATAAAAGAAAGAGGAAGACAACGAAAACAGCCCCGACAAAATTCACTCGCAAAACAGAGAACATGTAATTTACTTTTCTTAGATTAACTTTCAATTACTTCAATTCCCTTGTACTTGTGTGCTTGCGCCCCTTGGAGGCATCTTGTTCGGGTCCAAACTGTAATCTTCATATTCAATAAACACCCATTTTTGGGACTTTGTTCCAAGAGGTTTGTCCCTTACACAATCGTCTGGTTCCCTTTTTAATTGTTAGCGAGCGAAAAACCCGCGAAACAATTTGGCACGCCCGGTGGGACCCTTGGTGTTTGAAGATGCAAAAGGAAAACATTATGCCTCATAAAAGTTCGGATAAAGCACCAGCAAGTCACGGAGTAGTCTAGTTTGTGATCGAGCGATATGAGGAGCAGCAACATTCTCCTCAGACGGAAGGACAAACTCCAAGCAGTCACAGTCGTTATGAGCCAATGATAGAGTTAAGTCCTCGAACAGTGCGTGCATTGCTTGGAGAACTCACACAAGACGTCGTTGAACAGGTAAATTTATGAAACGTCTATAATATGGAAAAATTTACCCAGAGTGGAAATGTTCACTATGATAACGTGGCCAAACAATTAAGTGCGTTAAATGATCTCATGAGAAAATTAGTAGGCCAAGTATGTCAACCAACCGTAGGAAGTCATTTCCAGACCAGGGCGATTGTGGGACATGCTTCACCACACAATTCCCCTGGTTTGAACCCAGGTCTAGGTCTAGAAACATTTTTCGGCCCTTCGACCTCAATGCAAGAGGTTAATGGAGCACCAAATTTGAATGGCGATAATGTGACTACCAACTTGGGGGGTAATCCAAATATAAGGGATAATGTCATGAATGGTGGACATAATTTACCTCGCGTTAATGAGGGAGTAAATACTCAATATAATGGGTATAATGGTCTGAACAATGGCACTTTCCCTGCCAATCAAGGACCAAATTTTAGGCCGCCTCAAGCAAACCAACAAGTGAATCAACCCATAGGAGTCTCATATGATCCAAATGCTTTACTAAGGAATCAAATTGCAGAAATAGTACAAGATCAAATGGCTGTTGGGGTACGTCCCGTTATTAGGCCGACTTACACTAAACCATATCCTCTTTGGGTAGATCAAGCATATCCATGGCCTAGAGGGTATAAAGTGCCCGAATTCTCATTGCTTACTGGTTTAGGAGAAGTATCTACTCTGGAACATATATGACGATTCACATTACAAAGTGGTGAGGTGACCGACTACCATAAAATGAGACTATTCCCTAGTTCATTAACAGGAGTAGCCTTTTCGTGGTTCATTAACTTGCCAGCAAATTCCGTTCAGACATGGCAACAAATGGAACAATTGTTCCATGCTCAGTTTTATAAAACAGAATCTGAGGTCACACTGGCCGATTTGGCGAACTTGCGTCAAATGCCAAATGAATGGGCAGAAGGTTTCCTTCAAAGGTTCAAAACAGCTAGGAGTAAATGCTTTGTACCCCTGCTTGAAAAAGAATTTGTCAAAATCGCTCAAAGCTGTTTAAGTTTTGATTTAAAGAAGAAATTCCAGGATAGGGAATTCCCTGACCTATTTCAACTTAGTGCGAACGTGATCAGGTACGAACGTTTGATAAGAGAAGAAGAGCAAGTAAAAAATTCTAGCAAAGGAACTTATTACAAAGACCCACACTTTGGCGTTCATGCTATAAACGATGAATTTTACGATCAAACCGAAATATGTTTGGCCGAATTGACCAAAGGGGATGCATATACTTGTCCCATAATGGCTAAGCCTAAGGATGTAGCCAGAGATGAGCCTGTAAAAGGAGAAAAAAAAAAAGAGCAGAACGCTCTCGTTCGACGTGACAAAAGCTGACCTTATATTCGATAAATTGTATAAGGATAAGCAGATAAAACTGAGCGATAAACATAAGTTGCCAAACCCTGAGCAAATTAAGGGTAAAAAATATTGTAAATGACATAATGCATGGTCACATATGACTAATTACTGCTTGGTTTTCCGTCATGTTTTACAGGACGCTATTGAGTCAGGATGAATCACGTTCGAAGATAAAAAGAAGATGGCAGTGGATGAAAATCCTTTCCCACAGTCACTTGAAGTGAATGTGGTGACGACCAATCTCAAAAACAAGTTGCCAAGGTTCAAGTTAGTCATCGATGATGATGAAGACCCTGATAAACATGCCAGCGTGTTCGAACGTATTAGGGGAAAAGAACTCATGAAGAATGAAGAGGTCCTGTGTGCCAGGTATAAAGGAGAAATGAAAGCAAGCCTTGGGAAACCGGAAGTATGGCAGAGTCATCATCCCTCTGAGTTTGTTCCAAACAGGAGGCAAGACACATCGTTCTATAAAGAACCGCCTCTGGAAAGGCAGTTCAGGCCAGCAAGGCATGAAAGATCATTCAGACCACAGCCTCGCCAGCCTAATGTATGGCATTCATATCAGTATAACGCGAGACGTGTTGTGCCGTTTAATGAAATGACCAGGACTCAGCAAAGACGATTTCAACGGAATTATGGATGAATGGTGAGGCAGCAACAAGAATTGCCACATCCTAAAGCGCCAAGAGTACTGGAGATAGTTAATCAAAATGCTCTCGAAGACAGTGAAGGGACTGGCACTAGGGAGTCAATGGGAGAAATGCCAGAAAGCTCCTCTGGGAGGTCGAAGTTTGATCGAAGCAAAGAGACGAAGAAGATACAGAACCCCCTCTTACAATCCAGTTCGGCACTTTACCTCCCGTTATGGCTAATAATTACCTGTTGGCCAATGAATTCAAGAGTAAGGAGGAAGAAGGAGGAGATGAAGAAGAAGCATGTGTGTTGGAATGTGGAGGTAGTCAGACGTCTCAAGAAATACAAGGCAAAGAGGACGATGGCATGACTGATATTGAGGAAGAAATCGATATAGAAGAGGAAAGGAGAAAGAGATGAGTATCGCGTAATACCTTGCTGAAACAATTGCATTGGGAAGGAGTTCATGAAGTAGATTTGTTGGGAGAACCATCTGGGCGTTCTTTCGATTTCTACTTACTATATGGGACACCCAAGAGGAAGAAAAGGGTACCTCGTTCTGAGAAATACGGGTCTCCTCCAAGGATATTGCCTCCCCAACAGGTTGGGTAGCTGCTGGAGAAATATTGGAGAATGAATATAGTGCCCCACAGACAAGTACTCAGCCCGAGGTATTGCAAGTTGATTTATCACAAAGGGATAAGTCCACATGGGACAAACAGGAGGTAGAAATTGATGCAGCAGAAAAGGTTGTCTTCAAAAAGCCCACTATGAAATTGACCAAGTATTTAAGGCCATTTTATGTGAAGGCTTTGGTCAATGGCATACCCGTGGTGAAAGTACTTATTGACAATGGGGCTGCCATAAATACTATCCCATTGAGGATGATGAGGAAGTTCGCGAAAACAGAGGATAACATGATCCCAACGGAAGTCATTCTTACGAGCTTCAATAGGGGAGCCACTTCGGCCAAGGGAGTAATGCCACTAGATATAACTGTGGGTACGACTACTAGGACGACTGTCTTCTTTGTCATTGATGTTTCTACTAGTTACAATATACTGCTAGGGCAAGATTGGATTCATGGAAGTCGTTGTATACCATCATCGCTCCACCAGTGCTTGATTTTCTGGAATGACCAAGGTAAAGCAGAAGTGGTACAAACAGATTATAAGCCTTTTGTTGCAAAAACTAACTCGGTAGAAAGGTTCATGTACGAAGGAAACTACGAACCTGTCAGGATAATCCAAGATGGAGAAGAAACTCAAGTCGTCGCACAGAGTGAAGAACCATTTTCGGTAGAAGCACTCGCTGAAATGTTCAGTCAAATGAGGCCAAACATAGTGGCCCTAGAGGATCCAGTGATTGGCAAAAGAACGCTCAGAGAATACTGATGACTTGGCAACCAAAAGAGCATGTGGCCGAGATCCAGGCCTTTAAAGCCAGATTAGTGGCTTTCAATAAAGAATGTCAGGAAAAAATCAAAAAGGAGGTAGCACTGAAATTGGCAGTATTCAAATTGGAACAAAGTATTGACCAGGAAGTCAACAAGGTAGATTGCCTAGAAGAAGAAGTACCTGCAAGGGACATGGACGATGAAGTGATGAGAATCCACAAACCTGGAAATGCTCAAGCACAAGACCCTTTGATCAAAGTAAACATTGGCGATGTGGGAGAAGATCGCCCAACATTTATCAGCCAAATACTTAGTCAAGAGGTTAGTACAACATTAATCACTTTATTAAAAGAATATAAAGACTGTTTTGCTTGGGAGTATGAGCATATGCCTGGTTTAGATAAAAATTTAGTGGAACATAGATTGCCAACTAATCCAAGTTTTAAGCCCCATAAGCAGCCTCCTAGACGTTTTGCTCCTAACGTGTTACCTGAAATTAAGAAAGAAATTGAGCGACTATTAAAAGCAGGTTTCATCAGGACAGCTAGATATGTTGAATGGTTATCTAATATCGTGCCAGTGTTAAAAAAGAATGGTAAAATGAGGGTGTGCATAGACTTTAGAAATCTGAACTTAGCGACACCTAAAGATGAGTATCCAATACCCATGGTAGATTCCTTAGTTGATTCCACTGTCGGACATGTCATGTATTCCTTTATGAATAGGTATTCAGGGTATAACCAAATATATATAGCTGAAGAAGATATACACAAAACTGCCTTTAGATACCCAGGGGCTTAGGATGTTACGAATGGGTAGTTATGCCTTTCGGTCTAAAAAATGCGGGGGCGACTTATCAAAGGGCAATGAATCTATTCTTTCATGATATGATAGGCAAGTTTGTTGAGGTGTATGTAGACGACATTGTAGTAAAATTTGTTAAAGATGAAGATCACTTCGAACAACTGAAACGCTCATTTGAGCGAATGAGACAATATAAGCTGAAATTGAATCCTTTGAAGTGTGCGTTTGGTGTCAATGCTGGTAATTGCCTTGGCTTTCTAGTACACCAAAGAGGAATTGAACTCGATAAGAATAAAGCAAATGCTATTTTAAAGGCCAAACCGCCTAACAACAAAAAAGAATTGCAAAGATTTCTAGGTCAAGTTAATTTCTTAAGGCGATTTATCTCTAATTGTGCAGGGCGAACAAAAGTTTTTTCGCCTCTCCTAAAGTTGAAAAATCAGGACGAACTCGTCTGGAAAGAAGAACATCAAAAGGCCTTTGATAGCCTAAGGACGTATTTGTCAAATCCGCCAGTGTTAGTGTCACCTATCCAAGGACGGCCAATGAAGGTGTATATATCGGCCGAACAAGAATCGATAGCTGGAATGGTCGTGCAAGAAGACCAATTCAGTGAAGAAAGGGCAATATATTATTTAAGTAGACGTTTGACGAAATGCGAATGTAATATTCTGCTGTCAAGAAACTATGTCTCGCTTTATATTTCACATGTATAAGTTAAGGGCCTATTTACGGCCTGTAACAGTTTATCTGATTTCTAAAGTTAATTTAGTGAAGTACATGTTTTCTCGCCCTGTTTTACACCAAATGATAGGTCTTTGGACTTTGGCATTGTCCGAGTTTGAAATACAATATATACCACAGAAGGCGGTAAAAAATCAAGCATTAGCTAATTTCTTGGTCGATCACCCGTGCCTTGATATGCCTGAAGAAATTAAATTGGAAATAGACTCATTCGAGTTCAAACCATGGATCCTATATTTTGATGGATCAAAAACTTCCAAAGGTGCAGGGGTAGGCATAGCTTTGATAAATCCTCTAGGAATTTGTTATAAGTTTTCCTTGACATTGGACAAAATGTGCACCAATAACCAGGCCGAATATGAGGCATTGATTGTCGATCTAGAGTTATTAATTGAAATAGAAGTAAAAAATGTGATTATTAGAGGTGATTCCCAGTTGGTGATTTACCAACTCACTGGCGATTTTAAATGTCAGAGCGAATCCGTCATAAGCCAGTATGAAATCGCCCAAGAATTACTAGAAGAGTTTGACCAAGTAGAACTCCAATATGTAGCAAACGAACTAACCCAAACGGATTTTGCCCATTTTACAAAGGAGGGCAAATAGGATTGGAATTCACTGTATACAAGAAGGAGACGCAATGGATTGGAGGGTAGAGATAAAAGAGTTCTTGGAAGAGCCAAGTGAAAAGAACAATAGAAAGATAAAGCTACGATCGTTGAATTACACATTAATTGAAGGTGAATTACTTAAAAAACGCCCAGATGGGGTGTTGTTAAAGTGTGTAAGCTTACAAGAAGCCAAGGTGATTATGGCTGAAATACATGAAGGAATTTGTGGAGCCCACCAAGATAGTCAAAGGATCCCACAAACCCTGATGGTGGATCATGTGACTTCCTTGAATGGGGATCAAGTGAAGGAAATTTTGAGCGAATTTGGGGTCAAATTGGTAAATTCCACGCCTTATTACGCTCAATCCAACGGTCAGGCTGAATCATCTAACAAGATCTTGAAGAACATCATAAGAAAGATGATAAGTGAAAATGCCAGAGATTGGCACGAGTGTTTGAATCAAGCTCTATGGGCCTATAGAACGTCGCCACGCATAAGCACTAAAGTTACTCCTTTTCAGCTAACATACGGGGAAGACGCAGTACTACATGTGGAAATCAACGTGCAGTCAATGAGAGTATGTTCACAAAGCAACCTGGGCGACAACGAACGCGCAGAGTTGCTCGTCCAAAATTTGTTGGAATTGGACGAATTAAGGTTGGATGTTCTGGATAGATTGCAAGTCCAGAAACAGAAAATGGCTAAGTTTTACAACAAAAAGGTCATCGCCAAGTCCTTCAGTTTAGGCGATTTAGTTTGGAAGACAATACTCCCTTTGGATAGTAAAGATCCAAAGAACGGTAAATGATCACCAAATTGGGAAGGACCATACAAAGTGAAAAGTGTTTTGCCTAATGGAGCCTATCACTTAGAGGATTTAGATAGTACTAATTACGTGAGGTTCATCAATGGCAAATACTTGAAGAAATATGTTCCTTCCTTATGGGAAGACGAACAAATACAAACTTAAACATGAAAGTTCTAATGAAGGATGATAACCAAATAAAATAAAGGACGAAACACGTCTAAATAAAACTTTTATTTAAATAAATATTGGTTACATCAACAGAATATGAAAAGTACAAATCCTCCTATGAGCGAGAATTTGAAGTCTCTTATAAGTTACAACTGAGGATAAACAATGGTAGGCCTTTGGCAGCAACGGTGAAAATTGTGGACTGGGACCAGCCACAACCCCAAAAGCATTGCTGCAATGGATAGCAAAAGGCCCAGAAACGTTCCTTCCCTCCATTGATAGATGGGAAGAATTTTGCTGCTGGCCAAGAAACATTTCCTATATCTCCTATACCAACAGGCGTGTCAAGTCGGACGACACACAGGATGGATCAACTGATCCATTTTTACGGAAAAGTGAAACTGGAGAAAGTATCGAGATACTGGACAATGGCAGCAGGATAATTCTTGGAGAAGAATTACGAATGGGAATGATAAGTGTTGAGGGCACAAACGTATTTATAAGGGAATGAATATGAAGAGTCAGGATATGAAAGGCCACGTACATTAAATGGCCCAAAAATCTGAAGGGTGAGAAAATTGATATGCATGAATTTTAAGCATAAAATTAAGTGCTTGGGGTGTTTGACGATTTAAAAAGAGGAACGTCAATCAATATTCGAGCATACAATTAGCATATAATCAAGTGTTTGGGGGGTTGACGATTTAAAAGAGGAACGTCAATTAATATTCGAGCATACAAAACAATTGTTCATTAAAGGCGAATGCTGCTGTAACAGTTGAAAAGTGACTATGATGAATAGTTCACGAATTTACAAAGAAAAGGACATCAAAATGTCTCAATTACAGTTCACCCCAAACAGATCTGTTCCCTAAGTTTCGCCCAATCCTCATCCTGCCTTTGAGAAGCAGTATTTATATCGGCCACAACCTCTTCATCCACTTTCAGCTGTTGGTAACGCTCAACTAATAATTTGGTCCGTTCTATCCCTTGGGAAGCGTTTCGCTCTTTAGCAGCTATCCTAGCCTTACAATTATCCATCCTTGCTTGAAGCTCCTTCATCTCTGCAGCCAAGGTCATCATTAAAGAATCTTCAGCCTTAATTTAAGAAGAGAGTTCATTCAATTCAGTCCTGGCCTTGTTAATTTCCTGGAGCAAAGATTCTTTTTCAGAAGAGGCACGAAAATACTGAGTACTTTTGGCCCTCAAATCGACACATCTAGTAAACAAAGAAAAGACTTCAGAATGAATGGCTCTCAATGTTGCCTTGAATTTAGGAGAAACATTGAGCGACGGAAGCGTAAGTGCTTGTGCCAACTTCGTGCTCAAAAGGTCAAATTTATCCTTCTGTGTGGTAGCACTGGCCGTGCAAACATCCATATCCATGAAGGCAACATACTCAAGCACTGATTGTCTAAGAATCTCCATGTTTGCCTCTGAGGAGTCAGAAGGATGGCCAGAAGAAGGGTAGGACGTTTCCATTTATTCCCAAGAGGAAAACAAGTCTGGGATGGAGCGCACAACAGTATTAGTGCACTGAAAGAAAATACCAATGCTAAAATGTCAA